>JAVBJF010000527.1:0-204689 GCA_033439095.1 Pseudococcus viburni | reverse complement strand
TATGTTTACGCGATTTCGATTACCTGGATCCCAAGTAAGCTAGCGAGATTTCACGTCGGCGCGGCGGCGGTCGATAGTAAATGGTAATGCGGTTTTTTCTCCCTATTTTTCAGAGATTTAGTTCCGATCATCAGCGCTTTGGAATATAATACTTGGTTCACCAAACTTAAAGCTCATAACATAAAATTAACTCACGAGGCTCTCGAAAGACTGCTGCACGTAATGAAGAAATCGTTGAGTATCGAAGAATTGTATTTAGATGGGATCGGAATCAAATGGTACGTGAGACACCGAGGGTCACACAGCCCCATTTCCCTTGTCTGTCGCATATCGTACGTACGTACGTACGTACGTAGACGTACATTTGAAGCACGCTTACAGTAGTAGCGGTAGCTGATACTCGTAGGTGGTACAGTCGTTTCGCGGTCCCAATTGACGTCGCGTTTTGCCGCCGGCGCGTCGAGTCTGTCTTTTGATTCGATTTGTTGATATTACCAATGTAAGCATCTTGCTTGGGTAGTTGAAGGTACCTAGACCCATTCAGCGCGATTGGTATAGATATACGTCGTAGAGGTAACGTAGTTGTTAGATAATAAATATACGCGTAGGTAGCTAGGTACTAATCAGGTATCCGCTGTACGTGGTTTTTTCTTCCCGCACGCGCGCTTCATCTAATTTTTATTGTATCAATGATACGCGACGCGACGTGTTATCAGTGCTGCGGCGATCGGATGCCGAATTGCCAATACATTTTACGTATATTTCGATTTTTCGCCCTCGCGAGTATTACACAAGTGCGTAACGTACCTAGCTACCTACTGCCTACTGCTCGCTTGAGTAATGGTACATATTTTTCTATGTATTTACGTCGCGTGACTGCGTGAGTCGCCTTCTGTCGAAGAATAATGCGCGAGTGGTTGCGTTGCAGCGCGTGCCAAAAAATTGTGCATTCCGGATGCGCGAACCTATCCGATATTATTATAATTTCATTACCTTCTGAATTATTGCTTTTCCGATGCTTCGATGCGGATGCGAATGCGGATGCGGACGCGGACGCAGCAAACAATAGAAATACTAACGGGAAACCGCTTACTCGCTAAATTCGATTACTAGCGAACGTACACGCCTACCTGGACTTTTCACTTACAGTAGTGCACAATACCTACTTATGCGATATGAACCGCGTCAAGTTAAACGTGACCTAGCGACATCAAAAATTTCATCAAAAAACATACCTATTTTAAGTATCTACGATAACTTTTTTTAAAAAAGTTGAAGAAAGGATAATACTCGTAATTTATCAGTAATTTACATGTTCGGAAGCTTATTCTGTGTTACCAGTGAGCAATGCGTTAACATCTCAGCACATCCAAATTTGTCGCTTAGTCGCTTGGTTGCTTTTGACTTGACACGGTTCAAGTACACCTACCACCTACTTAACGTACCTATCACGTAAAATACAAATACGTATACTCAGGCAGTTAGGCACACATCGTGTACTTCTTCGCTTATACGCAGCGTAGTAGATACGTAGTACGTAGCGTACCTCTATGCAGGTAAGTACTAAGTAGATACTTAGATAGACGTAGGCAAGTACATATTTACGTTTGAGCTCGCCGGCGCTCGTTCATTTCATCGTTGTTCTCTGATGTAGGGATTTCGCTCATAAGCTGTCGATGTCGTTGATAGCGAATGGAAACACTTTGTTGCATACCATCGATCTCTCCAACAACTTAATCGAAGATAAAGGTAAGCGATCGCTTTCGTACCACTCGTGAGCTGTTCATTTTAACCACGCCGCGACTGCGGTAGACTAAAAACATTTTACGTTTGTATGTACGTAATTATTTTCATCACGTTACAGGCGCTTCCAGTTTATGCGGTTTTATAGCGAAAATTAACCAAGGTAACGCGATAGATTTATAAACAAAATACCATACTTTACATGTATCTACATAATACGTTGATAGTAAAATATAAGTGGGTACTTTTACAATATGTAGCTAAGTAGGTAGGTACTAGGTAGCTACTAGCTAGCTACATAGTTAGGTACACAAGACGAATGCCTACTACCGAATATCAAATATCAAATACCAAATACCAAATACCAAATACCAAATACCAAATACCAAATACCAAATACCAAATACCAAATTTCGAATGCCGAATGCCGAATGTCTACCGACATTCCAACACCTCGATAAGCCGTGGCTAATCGCTTTATACAAGTGCGAAACATTCTACGTGATCGATTCCACATTTCCACCTTGTTTACACGAGTGCGCGATTATAAAATGCTTTTACGTCGTTTTAGATTTTAACAGGACAGACTCTTCGAACGCACCTCTCTGCAAGAATGTCGAAATTTTTCGTTGTTCTCGTTCCGCAGGTTCTTCTTTTGTAATCGCGATTTGAATTTATCTGCGACTCCGACGCGACACGGTCGGTGCCTCGCGAGGAAAGTAACGCAAACCTGACTACATACCTAGACCTACGTATAATGTACCATGTACGATAACTACGTTTACGCGGCTAAGGGTAAGATAGTAACTTACCGACTATATTTCTCTAAATTCAAACGGGCTGCTGTCGTCCGAGTTATCGCGGAGGTTTTCATAACTGCTGATGAATGAGGATCAAAATTGGAGCCGGAAGAAAATTGAGAGCAGTAGATGAAAGGGACCGGCTATAAACCCGTTCGATTACAGAAACCGCTCAACATCGGGTACCTATATCCTATATCCTCCACAGTATTCACTACCTAGGCGGTTGGTAGCTAGGAGGCTAGAGGCACAATGTACATCTACGTAGTAGGCAGCAGGCAGCTAGGCACATCTATGTAGTTATCCGCATGCCTAAAACGTGCGTTTAGGCGTAGCTTGCGGCGTAGTATGAGCTAAACGGCGCGGTGCGCCGCGGTGGTTTTTTTGTTTGTTCGAGTATCGTGCTGTCGCTGACACTTGCATTGTACGCGCGTGCGCGCGGTAATAAGCGTTGGTTGAGTTGAAATTGTAGTTGAAGCGATGCGCAACTTTCATCTTTATCGTGAACGTTCGGTCATAACTTCGGGGGAGAGATGAGGGAGGGGTAAGGGAGAAGGGGGTCGAAAATTTACGCGACACTAAAAGTGGAAAACGGAATTTTACAGTTGCAGAGGAAACGATTTGCCCAAAGAGTCGTACAAAATAGGTATTAAAAATTTGACACTCGTCTTGCGTCCGGTGTACTGTAATACCTTGTGTGAAATCGAGATGGCAGATTAAGTGCAAAAATGCACGTTGGTAATTAGTATAGGTACTCGTATCTATCCGTAATTGAAAATGTTTCTTTCGTCGTAGATTTTTTTTTTTTTTATCTGTCGTTTTCGAGAAACCGAGAGCCATCCATCTACGTATCTACTATGTATCTACCTAGCGTATAGCGTATAGGTATCTAAATCTACGATATAACACCCAGATCTAGGTAATCTACATACCATGTTTTTGTTTTCAGGCGCTTCGCTTATTAAAAGTCCTATATCCAAAGTGCCGAAAGGTTTAATTCATCTAAGCTTAGCTCATTGCGGATTAACTTCCAAGGGCGTTAGTCATATTGCTCACGCGTTATCCGTTAATAAGTGTATGCCCGACACGCTGACGCATTTGAATCTTAGCGGAAACAATCTGAAAGACGATGTTACGGTAAGTTGGCGTGTAGCTTCGATCGTTTCTTGTAGGTAGGTAATTAGGTATTAGGTAACTTCAAAATTAGGCTTACCTAGCACCTAGCACCTAACATATACATATAACTAACGTGCGAGGTGCGAACGCGAAATTTAAATCTCTTCGTAAAGATCGGTATGGTTGCTAATTGCTAACGTGCTATCTGCTATGTTTGTAGTTAGGAGTTACAAAATCAACACAGCCTAGCGCAGCGCCGTAATTATTTTTCAATTTTCTTTTTTCTTGCAGAATTTATGTAATTTTCTTGCTCAACCCAATGTGATATCTCATTTAGATATTTCAAAAACGGACTGTTCTTTGGAAACTGTGAGTATAGGCCACGGCTAATAAAGTAAAGTATATTTTTGCGAATATTCGAACATTACGTTAGTATGTAATGTAATAACAATAAGATGCACGTGCACGACAACATGCCCAACTGGGCGTTGTGTCGGACCACGACAACTACATGTAGGTAGGTAGGTAGTAGATAGTAGGTAGGTACCTACGAACCTACATAAATGTAGTAACGGTTTTGGGTACTGGGTAGTCTTACGTTATAGTCAAATTATATTATAGTATACGTAGGTACTAGGTACCTAGGTAGCTAGCTAGGTACCGAGTACAGTACCTACTACTTACGTACCTACCCAATCCATCTACCTATACGTATGTATATGTATGTAAGTAAGTAAATACATGTATGTAAGATGATTACCCCGATACCGATTTATTGACGAGCGTACGTCCGGCGCAGCGCGCAACGTTTACTAACCAAGTTTGTCGTTTTTGCGCAACGCAGATTTTCGGCGCTCTTCTCAGAGGCTGCGCTACCAATTTGATCAACTTGAACGTTTCTCATAACGTGTTCAGCACGAAGAAAAGTAAGGAATTACCGCCGTCTTTCAAACAGTTCTTCACATCTTCTATCGGCCTAAAATACGTCACCATGTCCTATTGTAAATTACCGTTGGATGCGCTCAAGTAAGTCTAACCATAGACCATAGCCCATAGCCTACATCTGTCTGTACTCTGTATTCTGTACGGTAATCGCGTAATTCACAACGAAGCATATAGGTATTAGGTATTGTTACAGCATGCATAGCTCTCGGCATTTTCAAAATACGCCGCACAGTGGTCCAGGAGACCCCTCAAAACGCGCGAAATTCAGTATCATAAAAAAAGAGCAATAAAAGTGAGTAAAAATTAGTGTTTATATAGTTTTTTTGGTCGTAGATTACGAATTTGACAGAAAAAAATTGATTCGGGGCAATGGGACGGGGGTAGGGGAGGTGCTGAAATCGAAATTCACCTAAAATATCGTGTAATATATCGAAATCTAGGTTTTCGAGGTCGTAGATTAAGAATATGTCAATAAAAAAATTTTTAGAGTTCATGGGGAGGGGGTGAGGGGGTGCTCAAATCAAAATTCACACCATAATATCGCGTAGCATATCGGAATCTTGGGGTTCGAGGTCGTAGATTACGAATCCGACAAAAAATTTTTGTGAAAGTAAGAGGGAAGGGGTGGGGGTGCTGAAATTGGAGTTAAACCAAAATATCGTGTAGTAGATCGAAATCTAAGGTATTTTTGCGATTTTAGTAATAAAAATTAGACCAAAAGTATAAGTGCCACGCCTCAGCACGAAAAATGTTATATGTAGATGAAGTGGTAGTTTCAAGTGCCCTGAATACGATTTTCCAAATAGTTTTTGCGTCCGTGTGGATTATAAGCAAATATGTGCCTTTTTCAATGATTTTTTCCGTTTTTAGTAGTTTTTTTCTATTTATTAATGTCATTATTTACATGCCGAGAAAGTAAAGGGTTTGTAAATAATGACAATACTGGAAAAAAATTACTAAAAATGGGAAAAAATCGTTGAAAAAGCCACATTTTTGCTTATAATGCACACGGACGCAGACGGACGCAAAAACTATTTGGAAAATCGTGTTCAGGGCACTTGAAACTACCACTTCACCTATAACATTTTTCGTGCTGAGGCGTGGCACTTAAACTTTTGGTCTAATTTATATTACTAAAATCGCAAAAATACTTTAGATTTCGATCTACTACACGATATTTTGGTTCAACTCCAATTTAAGCACCCCCACCCCTTCCCTCTTACTTTCACAAAAAAATTTTGTCGGATTCGTAATCTACGACCTCGAAACCCAAGATTCCGATATGCTACGCGATATTATGGTGAATTTTGATTTGAGCACCCCCCACTCCCTCCCCGTAACCTCTAAAAAATTTTTTATTGTCATATGTGACCTTCCATGACAAAACCGACCTTCGGGCTGAAAATTGAGTTTTTCACTTTTTTTATAATTTTGGTCTCCAAACCTTCAAAATTCATTTAAAAGTTAAAACCTTGTCGAACACCCTTGACCCTAGGTGTTTTCGGCCCGAAGGTCGGTTTTGTCATGGAAGGTCACATATTCTTAATCTACGGCCTCGAAAACCTAGATTTCGATATATATTACACGATATTTTAGGTGAATTTCGATTTCAGCACCTTCCCTACCCCCTCCCAATTGCCCCGAATCAATATTTTTCTGCCAGATTCGTAATCTACGACCAAAAAAACTATATGTACACTATTTTTTACCCACTTTGATTGCTCTTTTTTTATGATACTGAATTTCGCGCGTTTTGAGGGGTCTCCTGGACCACTGTGCGCCGCGCCGTTAGGTATACCTTATACCTAGACCTACCTACGTTGCGTTAGTTACATCGGTACAACAGTTCGTAGTACGTACTACGTACTACGTAGCACGTAGCACGTAGGTAATTCGTTTACATTTACTCTTACGCACTGCGTACTACGTACTATGTACTATGTAGATATGTAGATATGTAGATATGTAGATATGTAGGCTTACGATTGGTATCTCTATCTAGATCTTGATAAACTCGAGCGTGCGAGTTTGTTCTTGTTTTCATAATTGTTTTTGCTCTACTCGTCAACAGAAATCTATTGTTGGGTTTGGCTTGTAACGAAACGATCGTCGACGTGGCGTTGGATATAAGCTGTAACAATTTGGGCTCCCAAGGAGCCCACGTTTTGGAATCATGCGTGCACGGAGTTCGTTCTATATCGAGTTTGGACATTACGGAGAATAGTACGTAATCTATGCGGACATCAAAGCGTCCGTTCAGCGTTACTTCGCTTTGCTTGGTACCTACGGTTATTTTATGCATCGTACTTTAGAGGTACGAATACTTACCAATACATCCAATAGCTATGCGTACTCGCGCCAGATAAATTTAGCGCCAGCTCCGTTCATGCCATGAAGCTGTGCGAAGAATTTCCTCGTTGAAAACCTGACGTGCAAACGTTTACAAGGATTCTACAAGAGTTCTGTTGAGAATTTCTGCAAAGATTCTGCTAGAACTGCGGGCTATACCTCCGGAGTGCAAACGCGTAGTACATCGAGGCTGCAGAATTCTTGCGGAATCGTAGCGGACTTGTAGCGGATTTCATTTTGCAGAATTCTTGCAAATGTCGAGACTTTCTTCAAAAATTTTGCATTTTCTGCATGCCGAGAACACGTTGGAATTTTGAAAATTGAAAAAGACCCCTCTCTCTCCAAAAAACAAAACAAAACGCTGTTGGGAAAGAAAAGGAAATTGAAAGTTTTTTTGATGGAGAATAGTTATGTTATTATTTTCTTCAACTTCAGTCGCATTGAATTTAAAGTTTCGTGATTTTTTTTTTTCATCTTAGCTTAGGGGACTAGACAGGAAGATACTACTCGTACATGACTCAAAGGTGGGTACCTATTTAAAATTTTGAAAGAACGACATCGAATATAATTCAATGACCTCTTATCGAAATATAAATCTTGGAAGCCGTTCTGAATAAAAATCACACTATTCACTCGTCAGTTGTTTATGCGACTCGGAAACAATTTTAAGGGAAATCTCGAAATCGTGTCTCGCTGTTGGGTGAAAAGCCGAGTAACGTTTTTCCCATTATATATTCAACAAAATTTTCAATACACCGCGGCAATAAAACTCGAATGACTAATTTTGAGAAACGTGAGAAAAATTGTCGTTACAAGACGTACCTAAGTACCTATCGGAATTTAGTACCTATTTAAAAAATAATTGCGGTTAATTTTTTAAAAACGTTCAGAAAGATTCCAATAGGAAGTCTGTTTTTAATTAGACGATTTATCTTCGTACAAATTGGATGCGTGTAAATCATCGATGGTGTAAATTACAGAAATACGGGAATTTGACAAAATTTCTGAAATTCCAACAAATTAATTGCCGAAGATTGACGTTGCCACAAACTGTAGCTGGCTTTTTTTCGTACGGAGCCTCGTCACAGCGGGCCTTCGAGTTCGTTGCTACAAAATAACCCGGTGCTGCGGCGATACGTTCGGGCTAATTTTCTAGCGAGGGACTAACCGATGCTCACAAATAATACTCCCGTGGCAAAGGCAATGCTTCAAAAACGTTTGCGATTTTTGCGAATTTACAACTTTCCTCGCCCCTCCCTCCTCCCCCTCCCCCTCTTCCCTCTTCCCTCGTGGGTACGTGTCTGGACACCGGTATGGCGTTATCGCTGATATACTTGCATGTATGCCTAACTGCTTTGTACCTGAGTGGGTATTTTTGAGGTGTCGCGTTGCGTCGGCGCGACGCGACGCGACGCGACGGCCGACCTCATGTTTATGTTTATGTTTACGTGCGCAGATATGGATGTTGAATTATCATCCGTAATCACGGCTGTTAGTAAAAATAAATCGATAAAGCATTTCCACATGGGCCGAAATATCACCAACGTCCGAGCCAAACATGTATCCGTCATCATGGAAGCTTTAGTTCGTATGATTCAGGTAAGCGCGCGAATTCGCGCCGCACCGTTTTATTATGCTGCGCGTATGTTTATTCGTGCGTCCAGATCTACTATAGGCACGTCTACGTATCGAGCTCTCTAACTAGACTAGGTACTAGGTTTAAGGTACTAGGTGGTAGGTAGTTAGGTACTTCTTTCTCACTATGTTCAGCGCTTATCTCCATAGTCGATACTCGACACAGTTGTCATGTACCTACGATAAATAGGTACCTAGCTACCTACTTAATTTTATTCGTTAAAAACGTACTATGTAGTATGCACCTACTAAGCGACAACACAGCACAGCAGCGCTGCGCAGTGCATCGCATCGCACTCGCACCGCGTTAAACGTTACGCACGTCGCGTCGCGTCGCGTCGTGTCGATGTTTACAGATTACACAACACCGCTGAACGCTGAACTGCTGAATTCACTTCGTGCTCTTCCTAATACTCTTAGCAGTACCTAACTACTTTCTTACTCTTACCTGCTCGCATGTACCTAGTACCTAGTACCTACTACCTAGTACGTCTACGTACACGTAGCTACCTACTTATTTCGGTCGTTGCGTCTATTTTTCGCGCTTGTGTAGGCGTGGGAAGGGGAATTTTCCATTCGCTCGAGTTTTTCAACTTGGAAAACGCGTGGAACACCAGCGTACTCGCAATAAAATTCGCGAACGTGTTAACCTGTGACTGACTGACTGTGAACGAATGGCGATGAACGCCGCGCCGCGCCGCGCCGCGCCGTCGTTCATTCGTTTGGTTCTTCCTCGATGAATTGTGAAAACGTTTAGAGTACCTAACCTAATACCTATACATGTTCAAATTTCTGTGGGGTGGCGTGCGTTGATGTCTTGAAAATCGTTGTAGCCACTAGCCAGCCGATAGGCGTAGATGTGGATTGTAGACAGTAGATGGGTAGATGCACTCGTAGGTGTGTACGTGTACGTGTACCTTCTGCGTAAACTTGATAATATGTTTTTTGCGCGGTGCAGGAAGAAGATTGCGTTTTGCAAACGTTATCCATACAGGATTGCAAGTTGAAATCGGATCTGTACAGTTTGATTAACGCGCTTGGCGGAAATCAATGTCTGCTCACTTTGGATATCAGGTAAACGAACAGTTCGTAAGTACTAACTAAGTAGTAGCTACTAGCTTGTAGCGCAGTGGCAGTGGCAGTGGCAGTGGCTTACCGTATACCATTACGCGTTTGCGTGTGCGTGTACGCTGAAAGGTACTTTTTATGTGTAGGTATGTATGTAGCTATGTACATGCAGTGTACCTACACGTACACCTAGCTAGTAGCTGCTTAGTACCTATACCTAGCAACCTAGACCTACCCAAAGACAAATCTTCGGGCATGAGCAGGCCAAAAAAATGATCGAGTTTGAGCAGGTCAATAAAAATGAGGTTTTTCAGTATATTTCCATTGTTGAAAGCCACGAATGGCCAAATTTTATGCATGAACAGATCTGATCATTGATCATACACAATCGTAATGACTCAGACGACGTGCTCAGTGCTCAGTGCTGAACTGCTCATGCCTGAAAATGTTTTCCTGAGTACCTACCGTATCTACCAGCCATCTGTCGTGACCATACCAATAGCTCTATGTCTGTAGGTATTGCTGGTTGTGATGGCTGATGGCTGAGGTGGCTACGGTACCAGTAGCGAGCGACGCCATCGCCGTGTCAACTGCCAATGACCGCGTACTGTTTGTTTACAGCGGTAATATGATGGGTGACGCCGGAGCTAGACTGTTGGGAAAAGCGTTGCAAATTAACGCGCATCTCAAGAATATTCTGTACGATAGGAATAACATTACGTTACAAGGTTACGCGGATCTCGCTTACGCGTTGGAAAGGTAAATTTTTCGATTTTTATCATTTTATCCTAGGTACGTTCATCTAGCATAGCGTACCTATACCTACCGCCAGCGTCGCGTCGTTAGAATCTTGAATTCGGAGCAGGACCAGGGTCATGGCGTTGATTTTTTCGCATGAAAAGTGGCCTTCAGAGGTACAAACATAAACTCACGGAGGGGGAGGGGGAGGGAGAGGGGGGAAGCTAGCGCGAGGAAACGGGAAGTTGATAATTTTTTTCCTATCGAGTTGTTATTCAAGATCGTACGACGTGGCGTACGTATAGGTACCTAAGGTACCTAGCTACCTAGTACCTACGTACGTACGATGGCGAATCTTTGTTTTTCTCATTCGATTAACGAACAAAACTGCTAGATTTTTGTAATTTTTTTGACAATTACCCGAGTAAAAACGGCCAAGGAAACATGTAGGATTTGAAATTAATACGTCGAATCAACGAATCGGCCAATCCACATGGACGGGGGGAGGGGGTGGCGGAGGAGGAGGAGGGGAGATGAATCAGTTTCGGTACTTTTTAGAAAGTGGAATAAAGATAGATGACTGACTTTTGGGGCAAAAATATTGCGAGGAAGCCGGAAGCCGTGGCTAGGCCTCCCTGTACTGCGTCGGTGGCGGTGGGCGCTAGCGCGCGTATTGTACATACATTACATACCTTCAAACGAATATCTATTTTGATTGAGTTTATTCATGCGACGCCGATTTACGCGTACCTATGCGCAGTAATTACACGCTGAAATACATGCCGTTCCCCGTCCACGATATCGTCGCATGTATGAAGATATCGGCAGAGAAAACGGAAAACGTAATGAAAAAGATTCAAGACATACTGCGTCGTAATGTATCTCCGAAAAGGTACCACAACGGACACGCGTATCGATTGCAACAGGTAAATTAGAAGAAAAAAAAATCACCATTTAGACGCATTTAAGCATCGAGATCGGCGATGTAGTACATAGGTACATGCATATTATTGCCTATGTACCAGTCTAGGTACATGTACATATGCGTTTTACCTATGGTACTGAAATGAAATGAAATTAACGTAACGTTAGGTAATTACTTGGCATCGCATCGCATCGCATCGGTCGCTTGTACCCACTAAATGTAGCATGTCGCGATTCCTTAGGGCTTTTTATTGAGTTCCACCCAACATGTGGTCGATAAATTGGTGAGCCAGATACAAGAAACGCTGAAATCTGAGTTATCGCCGGATGGTCAAAATAGTTATGACTTGGAATACGCGTCCAGACTGATTCAAGATGCGGATAATTCGAAACACGTAAGTCTCGAGTACCAACCTCTTCTGATGCGCTTGCGCGCTTACCATACTCGACGTGTACTTACACGTTACGCGGCGTTTTTTTGTTTTTCTTTTCTTTTCTTTTCTTTTCTTTTCTTTTCTTTTCTTTTCTTTTCTTTTCTTTTCTTTTCTTTTCTTTTCTTTTCTTTTCTTTTCTTTTCTTTTCTTTTCTTTTCTTTTCTTTTCTTTTCTTTTCTTTTCTTTTCTTTTCTTTTCTTTTCTTTTCTTTTCTTTTCTTTTCTTTTCTTTTCTTTTCTTTTCTTTTCTTTTCTTTTCTTTTCTTTTCTTTTGTGAACGAGTCGACGCAAAATTACGAAAATTTGTTTTAGCCTGGGAGGGATATGTTTTTTATTCCAACTACGTAATTCCTATAAGAAATTTTTTTGAGGGATTCTGTAGTGAAAGAGGCCCTTATCAACATACTAAAGAGTCTACCTCCAAATCACGCTTGCGTTGCGCGTGCGGGCGTGAAATATGTACCGCTGCGGCGTTTTTTGCTATTATCTCACGGAATTTTGTGTTTCTCGACAAAGTAGTTATTACAAAAAATATTCCTCATTAAATTTGCAATCGAAATGGTCATTATTTCGGCTCATTTTCGGTAGCTTTGGCTCCCCGACTATACGATACAGTTGCAGCAGCCTAAATGATCGATTGTGGCGGCGCGTGAAATATTACCTCACAAGAATCATAGTTTTATAGGGTAAAAACGAGTTTTATGAAAAAAGTCATAATGACCTTTTGTCGAAAAACACGAAAAACACAAAATTCCGTGAGATAATAGCAAACAACGCCACGGCGGTACATACTTCACGCCCGCACGCGCAACGCAAGCGTGATTTGGAGGTAGACTCTTTAGTATGTTGATAAGGACCTCTTTCACTACAGAATCCCGCAAAAAAATTTCTCATAGGAATTAGTTGGAATAAATCTCCTTTTTTTACATATCTCTCCCAGGCTATTTCGAATAGCAAAGGAAATGGTTCGCACGTGTAGGTACAATGTACCTAGACCTACGTGGTACCTGGGTGGTATTAATACCGACCTACGTCCACGTACCTAGTACCTAGTACCTACTCCATTGCAACGCACGTATACCGGAGCCTTTGCGAATGGCGAGAGCAGCACAGAAAGCTGCCTCTCACCTCTCAGCCACCCTCTCTTATCCAATATAACGATAACGTTCAGAAAATTGTGCGTTTGGTCGGAAATGTTTGAAAAACGGCGTCCTTATTTGGTGGACATTTTCGTTTTAGGTTGAAAATACATATGGAAAATGGTACATACTTTTCAGTCGCAGAAATCTACAAAAATAGGCGCGGTTTCAGTTGGAATATTTCGATTTTTCGTCTCTCCAATAGAGTATAAACTCGGGTTCCTCCTTGAAGAATATCAAATATTTACTAAATAACGAAAAAAATAAATATCTTCCTTCGCCTGTCTAATATGATAATGCAGTAAATTTCTGAACATTCGTATCCTTCTAACTGAGCTGATGCAGATACTCGTACGTAGACCTACGAAGAAAAAAGTACCGCTCGTATTCGGTACCTAACTACCTATACCTACTACCTACGCAACTTATGATTACGAAGACCATGACCATTCGATGGTTTGGCGCTACTACGGACTACAATTGAGAAAACTAAAACGAACGTAAAGTTCATTTTTTTCAACATGCGTTTTGTTTTTGCCTGATGTCAGGCTGAGCCGATTTTAATCCAGATTTTGAAAAAAAAAAAAAAAAATAAAAAAGGAAACTTTTTGTAAGATACCAGCGCGGTGACGCGCGGATTTTCACGCTATAGTAAAGTAACCGATTACCATCTACGTAGGTATTGTAGTAGGTACTAGGTAGCTAGGTACTAGGTACATCATTTTCTATTCGAACGTGGCGCTGGCGTACGAGTGTCAGGGATTGGAATTTTTATCTGAATCACCTAATATTACTCCGATTGAATACCCAATTATTCGTTAGATTCGATTTTTGTTAGGTATGTGTCGTGTCATGCCATGCCATGCCACGCCACGCCACGCCACTGTTCTACCGTACGACTTATCGTAACAGTTTCCAGTTTCCACAAATGGAAGGGTATTAAACCTTAACGTACCTAATAGAATAGGTTAGGGAATGGAAAACTATTTAGTACGTATATCGGTATATCTGCCCGCCTGTGCCTACCTACTCAGTACTCACCGTCACCTGCAATTTTTCAAGTAGGTAGGTAGGTAGGTAGGTAGGTAAAAAAAAAGTAGGTAGGTAGATAGGTACTTTTGTTTAGCGGTTCATCATTTGTACCTATATCTTCTACCTCTGCTTAATGAGAGAAAAGTTGGTGGTACTGTTGCCTAACTACCTATTATGGCATGGTACCGTCTACCTTGCTACTTGGATTATTTTTTATTTTCCAACGTATCGTACGTAATACGTATTCTGTTTTGTGTGCAGCTGCTTTCTTATCTACACGATGCGATATTGAAAAACGAACAAAACGTGGCAAATCCGATCGACTCGAAGCTACGCAGCATAAGCGACGATCTCCATTCCGCTATTACTAATCATTTGCAAGTAACGTACTTCCTACGTATCTACCTGATTACCTATATTTATACCTGTACGTGTACGTGTACGTGTACGTAGATCTAGAACTAGCTTCACGCTCCACCTTAATATTGGCTTCGGCGATACCACCACGCAGCGCAAATTACATATTAACTACCGCTTATCATCTAGGTAATTAATGCCTAGTCGGCCTAGTGCCTAGTGCCTAACTGCCTATCGGCTGTCCGTATTCGCTGTCTCTGGGTGTAGCGCTGCGCTGTACAGAAACGTGTTTATACTGGGTGACGTGAATTCGAATTGGCGAGTTTTCGTCGTTTCATTGACGAAAGACGAAATAGGCAACTGACAATCGTGTTAAATGTTACCAATGAGACAATCGGCGTGTAATCGTGCGCCACGTCCATTCGGTCTGTCGCCTTCTCTAGCCCCCGGCGCGGCGCGGCGCGGCGTGCAAAAATAGCAGATAGCAGAAAAAATTGGAAAATTCGGCAGAAAAGAGCGGAAAGGCTCACTATTGTACGAGGATTCTACCTCCTGCTGTTTTACGGTTCTAGATCAAGTTCAAACAACAGGCTTCAAACTGCAAATCGATGCAGAATGGGACAGAAAGGAGTAGAAGAGAGACTTTCTGCTCTTTTCTGCCCTTTTTTTCTGCTACTTTTGCACGCTGGCACGTGTAGAACCTTCTGCTCGTACCTATCCGCAGACTGGTGTATAATTTTCACCGGTCAAGTCGATATAGGTAGGTAGGTAGGTACCGTTGTAACTTAGACCAATGAATGTTTTTGCACGAAAAAAAAAGAAAAAAAAAGTAGGTAGGTACCTATTCAGTAACCAAAATATTACAGATTCGAATTATTGATGAAAATAAATGGTTCAGTTGGCATCTGCATCGGTTGCGGTGCGGCACGGCGTTGGTAACTCGATTGTGTCTTCTTTCGTTGTGTCGCGTCGTTTGTCAGTGAAGTATAATTTAAAAAATCCCTGAAAATGACTGTTGAAAATTCTCCTCGTGTACGCAGGCCGCCATGCGCCTGCGCCTGCGCCTCCCAATATTGAGAGTTGTCGACTTGGTAATTGAATGATGTTACCTTACGAAAACGGAACGGCCCTTGTTCGAGGCAATCTGTAATTCAAATTGCTAAAATAAATTGACCGACGCAAGATTATACGTTTACGACGTGTACATGCACATAAACATAGACATACATAGACATACCTAGTTGCGCCCTCGCGCACCCCCCCCCCCTTCCCCCCTCGCCCCTACCCTAAGTAAATAGTAGGTACGTAAACGTAGGTATACGTAACATACTACGTAGCATAGGCGATAGGCGATGAGCATAGTACGATATATACGAGTACCAACGTCTCGAATGTAGAATTGTTGCTGGATGTGGAATGTAGATAGATACCATTACCATTACCATTACCTAGCTAGAGCTACGTACACGTAGGTAGTAGGTACGTAGGCACGTCTACGTACCTACTTACTATCGAGACCTTTTTTCCCTCTTAATTGTAGGATACGATGGAAAATATTATCAAATGCGCCCAGCTCGAGTGTCCGACAGTTTTTCAAAACGAACAGTTTCAAAACGACGTTAAAACTTTAGCTAGCATGAAAAACTACCTAGAGCAAGAATTCGTACATTCGTGTATCGTCGAACAGGCCGGCGCTCATATAATGAACAAGATAAAGTAAGTAAGTTAGTCAAAGGTTAGCCCCGGATACCTATAGGTAGTAAATTACGTAAATGTAGTAGCTCTGCGGTGCGGCACGGCGCGGCACAAAGTTTTCCTGTGACGCGCCGCGTTGCCAACGTGCGAAAAATAGCGGAATTCTCGCGCCCAGAGTTGATGTCGCGGAATCGGCGAGGCTTTGCGCTAGAATTTCGCTGTTTTTGCGGGTTGTTTGGGGAATTGAAACTGCGCCGCTGTATACGTAGACCTAGACGTATAGGTACGTTAAGGTAAGCTAGGTAGTGTGCTTCGACGAGAACGAGAACGAGATACTATACAAAAACTAAAAAGAGGCACTGTTGCTTAATGCTTATATGTAGGTTTGGGTAGGTCTAGGTATCGTGATTTATATGGCACGGCATGGCATGGCATGGCATAGGAAATGAACAGGTACCGCGTACCGCGTTCCGCGTTCCGCGTACTGGTACCTCTACCTACCTAAGTGATTGTGATATAAACGTTGGTGGCCGCGACTGGTCGAACGGTTACGACAATATTTTCGTCGCAATTTACCGGGTATTTATTTTTTTTAAATCTTTTTTTGTCAACTTTTCAGCGACTTGAATTTAGCGGTTGCCGCACACGTATCCGATAAAGTTACCGACGAAATCATCGAGTCTCTTTCGACTTGTACTCGTACATTGGTAAGTGAGGAGCCTCGCCTACTTATTCGTTTTCTAGATTAAAAATAATAAATACTTAGCCGAGTACGTGGTACGTGTAAGCAAATAAGTACCTAATATAGGTATATATGTACAATATACCTATGTAGTTATGTACATATTCTGTATTATATGTACCTACGCTACGCTACGCGACGCGACGTGACGTGACGCGTAGGTACACGCGTGAGAATAAGAAATGAAAATACCTACGAGTAAGTACGTAGGTACCTCACCTACCTAATGATGGTTTGGTCGATATCCGTAGGCTCGAGATGGAAGTAAAAATAGATGTTTAACGCCCGACGTTTTACCCTCCAAATTTCGAATGGGTTCGGAATCTTCGCATTTGGATCATTCAGATAGTCTTTCTAGTCTACAAACCAGCGATCGTTCTCCCATTGTAAGTACCAGTCGAATTTGAATTACAAATACCTAATTACCTAGGTACGCCTTTTCTTTTTTTTTCTACGCCTCGCCGCGCCGCTCGCGCGGCCTTTATTTTTACTTCATCGCACGTACAGATCTTCGGCTTCAAACTTCACTTCAACTTAACGAGCTTTATATTTTAAGAAAAAAATTTGAATACCTACACCTACGCCTAACATTGTTCGAAGCCGGAACGGTTGTAATAATAGACACGGACAGTACATAGCCCGATAGCGCCGATAGCCGAAGCGGCGTAGATAGGTAGACGTAGAGCTATACAGCTATACTAGATACAGTACCTAGATCTAGATACCTATTCCATAAATCTATATCAAGACATACTGCGCTCGCGCTCGTGCCATATAATGTATAATGTAATGGGTGCCATTTAACTGCACGACAGAAAAAATGGAAATAACGACGACATTATATAACGAGAGACGAAAAAAATTAATCCACGAAAAAAAAGGGAATAAACGACAGTAAATAAAACGCACGTCAAAAAAATGTATTTGGACGACAAAACAAAATAATCGCCGGGAAAATAATTGAAAACACGGGGGGAAAAAAAATTAAACGACCACTAAACTTGTGAACGACAATTAAAAGCAAAGGAACGACAAGGTACGATTAAAAAAATTCAAAGTCAGAGCGACAAATAAAAATAAAAATTAAAACTTTAAGCGAAAATTACAATAAAACGCATGACAATCACGACATATACTCCAACCTACTGCACCAACAACACCTTCCTGGCTTTTGATAGACATCCACTGAACGCAATAAAAAAAAAAAAAAAAAAAAAAAAAAAAAAAAAAAACAGATAGAAAATTGGTCGAATAGTTTTGAAGAAAATGGGACAAAAACATGAAAAACCAACTTATTGAAAAAAATTCAATTTCCAAAAAAAGTTGAACTTTTTAAGTTAAAAAAACCTTTTCATTTGTACCGTATCGAAAGTACGTTTTTTCATTGCTAATTTGCGGATCGGAAGTTCGTCTTTTCATTGTTGAGCTGTCAACACGATTTTTAGTGTTTTTCGTGTTTACTTCCGTGACCCGGTATACGAACCGCACGAACGCGTACGCTTTACGTAAAAGTACTAATTGATGATTTTGAGAAGTACAAATGAAAAATATCTTACAATATAGGTAAGCATCGGTAGTGAGCATTTTCATGACTCGCGTATTTTCTCACTCGCCTTCGGCTCGTTTCGCAAACTTACGCTCGTCATGAAATGGCTCACTTCCGCTGCTTGTATAATAATATACTATTTCGTAATTTTTTCCAAATTTTTTATAAATTCATAGATTTAGAAAACATGGAAACTTCATTTTTGGGCTATCTCCAATTTTTCTGTACTGATCCGAAGTGAGTGAAAATTTGAGATTTAAATATCGTTACTAAAAATAAAAAAATGAATTCCAAATTGCCGTTCATTCATATTATTTCGTCGTTCATACTTCGTCGTGCAAATCTTACTTTCTGTGTTGTGCATTCCCATTACTCTGTCATGATTCGATTTTCCCATTTTCGTCGTGCAAACCCTTTCTTTTGTCGTGCAGTTTTATATTCCCCTAATGTAATACGTAGTACCGTCTATTTTATCGGCTATCGCTATACATACTCACTCTTCTACGTAGGTACGTAGGTAGATATTTTTAGTCGTGTTTTAAAATTGCGAATCGAGGTATTCTTCTTCTTCTAAAGATACATATATGTACTATGTAGGTACCTTGTCTATGTATTTAATTTTTCTCATATTTTTTTCTGTGTTTTTTCCTCTCTTTTTGTTTGCCTTAACGCCGCTCCATGTATCGGATTTTTAGTTAGAATACCTGAATTTGGTGAGTGTTTCCGCCGATGGGTTTCTTTGTGTTTGTTTATTTGTAAATAGGTATGTAGGTAGTAGATACCTCTACCTAGTACCTTATCTACGTAGTACGTCTACGTACATACGTATATTAGTATTAATCGGTTCGAATCACGAGCCGACGCGACGCGCGTCAGAATATCGAATCCGATCAAGTCTGTACTCGTAAAAACGACCTCATCGCCTTTGGAAACGAAACGAAACGAAACGACAGCGACAGCGGCATAGGCAGCGGCAGCAATACACGAGTACCTATTCGTTGTTAAGTATCTAGAAATGGAAAAATATCCATATGTAGGCGAAGGTACTTGGCCGAATGACGAAACAAAACCTTTCGAATACGTCTAGCTCTAGCAGCTAGCACATTACATAGACGTACCGATTTCGACTGTTTCGAATAAGTACGTTGCAGTAGGCGTAGGCGCAGGCGCGCGAAGAATGAGATATTATTTACCTAGTACCTAGTACCTACTACGTAGCTGTGCAGCTGTGTAATTGTGACGCGGCGCGTTATCGTATTTCAGGCTACTCCGCATTTAACGT
Source organism: Pseudococcus viburni (assembly GCA_033439095.1). Classification (NCBI taxonomy): domain Eukaryota; kingdom Metazoa; phylum Arthropoda; class Insecta; order Hemiptera; family Pseudococcidae; genus Pseudococcus; species Pseudococcus viburni. Next base: position 185,145 of record JAVBJF010000527.1, on the reverse strand, counting down.
TCAAAAGAATCAGCATTCACGGTAAACCTCGACCCAAGTCGGTTGTCGATTGTATGGAAGGTGGCGTCTCAGTCGACGACATTCCGGATTTGCTGCCCTGCCTGCAGTCTTCGGCCGAAGGTAGGCCGTTTCGGCATTTCGCAGGCGTCTCAAACGCCGTGCCGCGCCGCGCCGCGCCGGGTTCGCGCCGGCCGTACCAACGCGACACGCACGCGTTCTCAGACCACGCTTGCTTATCTGTTGCAGAATCGTTGGACTCGGTTTCGGAACTGCCGCGCAGCGTTAATCAACAGTTACAACATTTGTCTAAAAGCCGACCAAAAAGAACGAAAACCAAACCGCCGTCTAGGTCGTACATACGCGCGTTAGAAGACGGCGCGAGTGCAGGCGCAGGCGCCGGCGCCGCAGAAGACGGCGCCGTTGTCGTAGATGCAATTTTCAAGTCTGGCTCGGCGACTCCGTCGTCTGCAACGCCGTTAATTTCGCCCACTTCAGACGACAGGTAAGCGGCCGCGATGCATCTCGCACGCACGCACGCACGCACCTATCTCCACGTCTGTCTACTGTATATTTGTAGATGTGGACGTGGACGTGGACGTATGTACACGCTTGTGTTGTATAATGTATTATCTACTTTGCTCTGGCCGCAGCGTTAGCTCGATTTTAACGGATGCCGTTACCCCGAGTCAAATATCGCCCGTGAATCCGGATGGCGGTCGACTGGAGTGCGATGCCGACAGCGTCGACGCCGCTTCCACTCCTACCCCCACACCCAAATCTAATCACAAGTAAGCACACCTCTGCGTTTGCGTAACCGAGCTACCGATTTCGTAACTGTGGCGCGGCGCGGCGCGGCGTTACGCTGCGTACTCGTCCATGGTACCTAGTACCTACTTGTATTTTTAATACCGATACGATACGACGCCTTACGTCTCGTCTCGTCTCGTCTCGTCTCGTCTCGATCTACGTCTGTACCTTTGTCTAGATAATGATGTCAAGTCGTGCTGTTCGAGCACATTGTTGGCTCATTTTTTTTATTGATGCTTACTTACGTAAGATATTTACGCAGTTCTTTGCCGAAGAAAAGTCGCCTAGAACACGTCGAAGAAGACGTTTCACGTTCAAAGTCCAGCGATAATCTAACCAAATCCGCGCAAAACTACAACGTTTCGCCAATGGTTCGCAGACTTGTCGCCGCCGCTCAGCTCTCCGCTCCTCAAAACGAACCGAGTAAGTAGCAGTGCGGTCTGCTGTGTGCTGCGATTAGGGTTCAGCTTTACGTAAATGCCTCTAACCGCGTACGATATACTTGTAGAACCTCGCTTATTTGACGCAACTGGGCAGTTGGGGGTGCGTGTAATAATTGAAATGACAAATAAAGCGAAGGATGGAGTTTTTTCCTTCAATTTATAATCGATTAAATTCGTACAAAAATTAAAAAACAAGTGTTCATAGTGGAAGGGGCCAGTCAACAATTGAAAATACATCAAAATAGTAATTTTTCAACGCTTATAATTAGATAAAAAAATATATTATTTATATTTTTTTTAAATTGAAATTTGTATTTGTTTAGTAGAGGAAATCTTGTTTCGAAAGGCCTAATTCTTCCATTTTCTCATTATCGAGTGAAAATTTTGGCGTAAAAAAAAGCGAACGTCAAATAACCAAGGTTCCCAGGTTCTACTGCACGTTCATGTTGTACTGCACTACTTTGGTAGATTACTTTCGGTATTATCCATCACATCACCCATTACTTACCTATCATCTATACCTACCTACACCTAGCTAGTAGCTAGCTAGCTAGCTTAACTAGCTACTCATTGCGATTACACGATTTTCGGTTTTTTTATTTCCTCTTGTCCGCTTGTCCGCAGCTCCACATTGTACGATAATTTTAGTATTTTCGCTCTTCCTGGCGCACCTATCTTTCGCCTCTCTTTTCGAAGCGCAGAACAAAAAAACGATAAACGTCGCGGTGCTGAAGAGACGACTTTTCGCGATCAGCCAAAGCACCGTGTCGAAAATTTCTTCGAGTGCCTATGCCTACGTGATATCCCACTTTCATTTTCCAGCGTTGAAAATGCAAATCCACGCTGGGGAAGGTACAGGACACGCAATACATACCTATGTAGGTAGTAGGTACTAGGTAGCTAGGTACCGAGCTACCGACCTACGTCTATGTAGCTCGTGTGTATTTCACTCGTCGCGTCGCGTCTCTGTAATTGATTCTGATTGGCGATTCACACCCATTTATTTAGTACCGAATTCGAATATGATTTCAGTTTTACACCATCGCGTCCGGATTTCTTATAACTGGAATATTTTGTTGAAAATTCGTTTTACATTTTTTTAATGCGAATTTTAACCCTTGAAGTCGATTTTCTGGCGAAAAAAGGGTCCTACGAAAAAAAATGAATGGAACATAAATTGTAGGGTGTAAAATTTCTTTTTTCTTAGGGGGCTTAGTTTTTGAGATATTTTTAATTTTTGAAAAAAAAAAAGTTGAACTTTGAACTGAAATATCTGAACAGCTAAGCCTCCTAAGAAAAAAAAAACTAATTCAACTCTACAGATGGAAAATTGTACACCCTACAATTTATGTTGTAGGTATTAATTTTTTTCGTAGAGCCCAATTTTTTCACCAGTTTTCTCGCGATCAGCGCGAAAAATACTATAAAAATCACCCATCAAACTTCAAACAGCGTTTTCGACGTCGACCTTTGTTACCTATAATGTAATTTCATCTACGCAAATACCTACTAAAATAGGTACTTGGGTAGATGACGATACTGTACCTACTGTAGGTAGAGAAGTACCTACCTTATATTACTCTTTTGTGAAACCTTTTAAAAACTCAACAAATGTAACGTGAAATGAAATCGAAGTCGTATTCGCATTCGCATTCGCATTCGCGTCAGAACTTTCCAACAACCTGCCCCCCGCCCCCACCACCGCCACCGCCGCGCCGCGACGCTTACCAAAGCGACTTGTTAAACGTACGCGTACGTTGCGATGTAATGGTTGTAATAGAAACGGATATCCGAACTTGCGTGTTTTTTGTTTCTAGATTCCTCAAATGTCGACGACGACACGTCCGAAAAGCTGTCTACTCGTAGAAGCGATACGAATAGAATGCTCACCTCCATCGCCGCCGATACAGTAAGTCGTCGATTTTGTCCTCTTCGTTTTACATTTTTCTCGCAAGCTGCGCCGCCGTCGGCCTGATCCGGATTTTCATGCCGCGCCGCAACACACCGGAAGGACGTGACCTGACAAAGTTGAAAATTTCGGCTGCTAATCGATTTCGCCAAAACGTCCGGAGTTGCGTCGGTTTTAAGAACTGACGAACCTCTGCCGTCGAGTAATTAGGTTAACCGCGTCGCATCGTGTAACAGAACAAGGCACACCTGCTTGGGTGGATCGCCATCGGTTTTTGCGTTTTTGGCAATGTTCCTCGAATTTGACGGGTAATTTTTTAATTCCCGCGATGTATACGTCACGTCACGTCACGTCACGTCAATTTTAGATACGACCGAACAAAATTTTGGCCTCTGCAACCCCTGGCAGAGGAGCTGTGGGTCCTCGAAATAGTATACTTAATCGTCGGGAAAAAAGAAAAAAAGAACGATTTGAAATTTTTTAAAACGTGTTTAAGAAAAAAAATGAAAAAAAAAATCTATTTATTATTAATCTTTCTACGGTTTCGACTTTTTGACTCGATAGTTTAGTTGATCAGTCCGCAGTCTGCGAAAGCCGGATGGAAAAATTATTCTTTCCACGCTTTACGTTTTTCCAAATCCGGCGGCGCGCGGCGCGCGGCGCAACTATCAGTGGGTAGGTATACGAGATAATATATACATTTTTTCAATACTACCACTAACACTACCACCTAATATGACCTACGACCGTGAGTACGTAGTCGTGTGATTGGGTATTAAATGACAATGACACGACTAGCCTAGCTAGTTACTAGTCGTATAAAGATAGGCAGAGGCGCGCTTTGACTCGGGATTTGTTTCAGCAGTGTGAAAAAAACGAACCGTTGGAAGACGTTGGAAAGGCCGCATTTGCTGATAACTCCTTCACTGTTGTTAATACGTCTTCGCCGGCGCAAGTTACTTCGATTAAAGCGCGTTTTTCGAAATCGCCGACAATATCGAGGCGCGAAGAAAAGGAATCAATTTCATGCGGTTAGTGTCGATTGTCGAATGTATTGTAGGCATATAAGTATGTATATTGTATATGTATAGATTTAATCTGAGTCATTGTGGTGCCCATTTTGATTGTGAATAGTCATTGTGGTGCCCGAAAAAAACGTTGTGGTGCCCAAATCGGGCACCACAACGTCCCTATGTTAAAAACCATTGTATATAGATGGCCACACCCCCCTGAGTCCCCTGGCACGTTTTTAGGGTGGGCACCACAATGACTCTCCTTATATACCTATAGTCAAATTTTTATATACACTAGAGCTTATGGTATATAGCCCTTGTGGTGCCCAGTCTGGATGCACTAGCATACTATGTTTATATAATAATGCTGTATATAAGGTGGGCACCACTATGACTCTTAAAGACCTGGGCACCACAAGGTATTGCATATGTGTATATATATATATGGACCAACATGTCCTCGACGTCACCTTTTATAAACAGTACCTTTTCGTCACCATGCTTTAATATGCTTCCGGAGGTGTATAAATACTGTACTTATAACCAGCATGGTTAATATAGTATTTATACTCTCGGAACCATTTGATTTGAGTGAATTTAAGATATACAGATACAAATGCCGTCACCGGCCTGGTGACACAGGGAATCAGTGCTTACGTAGATGGTGACGTGGAGATACCTTTAGTATATGCTGGCGATTTTCAAAATCTGTATACTGTAGGTGTATACATAACCTCCACGTCACCACCAAAAAAAGATCGCGATCTCATATTCATGATGAAAAAAGCAGTTTTAAGCAAGTATACATAAGGAGACATCTGCGTAACCATCAGACGTCTCTGTCACTTTTTTTGGGGGTTAAAAAGAGTAGTTTTAACTTGATATACACAGGGAAACGCCTTCGTCACCGATTTCGATGACAGAGAGGTTACTTGCTTATATAAACGGTGACGAAGAGGTACTGTTGGCATATATATATTTGCACGCGACCGTAGGTTGTCAGCCACTTTCTATATATACTCAAAATTTTTTGAAAATTTTCAAAATTTTCAAAATTTTCTAAAATTGTTACTAATTGACTTATCAAAATTCTAATTGCAGATTCGTGCTTAGCTACACAAAATCCACCCTAGCAAAAAAAACGAGCCTCCTACAACAAAATTTTTGGAAAAAAATTGCAAAATTTTCTAAGCCATTGCAAATTTTGGAAAAGTTTTTCTATTACAAAAAAGCCTGGCTTAAATTAGAATTTTTGGTGTCAAAATTTTTTGTTCAAGTTGATAAAATGACAAAAAAATGATGGGTAAATTTAACATTGTGCATAACCAAATTTGGTACAGGTAAAAAAATTTTGACCTGTTTTCCTTATTCTACTCATCACCACTTAAAAAATGAGCCTACGTTCATCCTCGCGACTCAATTTTTAAGTGGTGCGCACTCTGGTGGAAGTTTTGAAAACAGGTGGCTCACTTTGTATGTAGAATTAACCCATTCAATCTCAGCCATGGCTGAGAAGTACGGTGGCTCACTTTGTATGTAGAAATAACCCACAAAGTGGCTGACATGTACGGATATTACTACCTATATATATATATATATATGGACCAACATAACCTCGACGTCACCTTTTATAAACAGTACCTTTTCGTCACCACCTTTAAATATGCTTCTGTTGGTTTCTACACGTGGTATTTAAAACCAGCATAGTTTTTATAGTGTTTATACGTCTTTGCCTCCCTCAAGTCAAATGAATAAGCAGGTGGCGCGACATGATAAAGACTTTTATTACAATGGACTTTAAAATCTGTATATTGTAGGTATATACATAGCCTCCACGTCACCACAAAAAAAAGATCGCGATCTCATGTGCATGGTGAAAAAAGCAGTTTTAGGCGAGTATACACAGGGGGACGTCTGCGTAAACCACCAGACGCCTCTGTCACCTTCATTTTGGGTTAAAAAGAGTTGTTTTAACTTGATATACACAGGGAAACGCCTACGTCACCGGCAAAACGCCTTCGTCACCGATTTCGGTGACGGAAAGGATACTTGCCTATATAAACGGTGACGAAGAGGTACTGTTGGCATATATATATATAGATACCTATATGTACATCTACATTATATTTACTTTTACGTCATAGAGGGAATAAAACTCTACTTTGTTCCCTCTCGCGAATCACTCGAGTGCTTAAATGCGCGCTTTATTCCCTCTGCGACGTAAAATACCGTATGCAACAAGCGAGATAAAGTGATTTTCGACGAATTTTGAGCTTTATTGGCCGAGCGAAGCGAGGAAAATAACTCAACATTCGTCGAAAATCACTTCATCTCCCTTGTTGCATAATAATATACTAATGTACCTAGCACCTAGCACCTACCACCTACCACCTAGTACCTACTACATGTACATACATGCTGTGTATTACGCTTACGCTTACGCTTAGATACGTATTACGTACTACGGTACGTACCGGTAGGTAAAAATACGGTGATGAGATGGTAAAATGGTGAAATCTGTTTGCCGGACCTCGGGAGCGGCGGCGGCGAGGTGAGGCGAGGCGAGGCGAGGCGTTTTAATAGTCCTAGCTGTTGGAAGGATTCCAAACTCCGGAGAACCGTCTTTTTTAGCCTACCTAATACCTTACCTATACCTACATAATATCAAATGTACGAGTGTGTCATACAGGGTTCATAAATGAACCGGGCGGGCAACGGGGCAACGTCAACGTAAAAATCCCTGTTTGACAAATTGATATTCCCATTATTTCACACCATCACACCTTTGCATGCATGTTCGGAAAGATGACTCATTCCTTACATCAAATTTGTAATCTTATCAAGGCGTGTGCCCGGTTCATTTATATACCCTATATGTTATGTACCTATGTAGTTGTAGATGTAGGTAGTAGGTAGCTAGGTACTGGACTACTCGTATACGAGGATATTTGTTCGAGAATGAGTCAAGTGACGCATCGAACAAGATCCGAAGAGAAGCAACGACGCCCCGCCCCGCCCCGCCCCGCCCCGCCCCGCCCCGCCCCGCCCCGCCCCGCCCTGCCCTGCCACGCTACGCCGCGCCGCGCCGCGCTGCCTCGGATCTTGGTTTTTAATACTTGAGTTATAAGCCATAACGAGAACGACTCTCCTTCGAGATTTCATTGTGGCGAATCAGCTATCCGGCTAGCCCGCTAGCCGCTGCAAAGCTTCGCTGCATCGATATACCTATTACCTAATACCTACGTATGTAGATGTACATAGGTTGGTAGTTGGTAGTTGGTACATGCACATAGCTAGTTACCTAATACCTACTACGTAGTACATACTACATAGCTACAACTACATACTAGACGTACTGCATTTGCATACTGCCATACTGCCATACTGCCGTTTGGTATACTATTAAGGTTATACTATAGCGAATATTTATAAACGTTTTTGCAAGTTTTCAAAAATCGCATCTTTTAAACGTCGCGTCGCGCCGCCGGTATGTCGATGTCGGAAGTCGAAAGTCGGATCTCGCTGTAGTGTAATATACGTTACGTGCGTGTGCGTGTGCGTGTGCGTGTGCATGTGTGTAAATACACCAGGTACTAGATAGTAGATAGATATACGTACGTTTACTAATGTAATCGTATCCCTACCACCAGCACTACCACTACCACACTGGTACTGATGAAAACAGTACCTAGTCTACCTACCAGTGTGGTAGTGTGGTAGTGTGGTTCTGAAACTGATTCTAAAAGAAAAAACCAAAAAAAAACCTCATCGGTTACTACAGGGTCCAGTACCATTTACCATTTACCATTTACCATTTACCAGTTACCAGTTACCAGTTACCACACTGTTTTCAGCGTGGTACCTCGCTACCTCCTACCGCTACCTATTAACCTATTAACGCGCTTCGTCTAAATTAAGTAAAATTAATTACCAACAAGGGGAATAAGTATACATTTTACTCGGTTGGAGGTGGTAAAACCGAAAACGCAAATTATCTCTTTCTTCTTGCTTATCGCTCGAATCAGTTTACCTACCTATACCTATATCTACGCTATCGTTACGAACTTTGTTGGTATCTAAGTAGGTATTGAAAAAACTACGACTGAGTAAATGCGAATATCGTGTGTATGTGTAGGTACAACTCACGCTGCTGCCATCGATGAAAATATTTCTTGCAATAATAACGGCGGCGGCGGCGGCGGTCATTTCGGCAACCAGTTGGATAACAACAAAAACAACCAGAGTAACAGCAACGGCAACGGCAACGGCAACCGAGATCATGGTCACCTTTATTATACCAAAGATAGTACCAATATCGGGAACGGGAACGGGAACGCGAACGCAAACGATACTACGACTGCGAGAAGCATCAAAAGCTGTACGATAACTGGCGCGGAACTCGTTTCAGAGTCAGACTGTCTTCCAGGTTAGCCAAGTGCCTATTTCAAAGTAGGTGGGTAGTTAGATGGTAGGTAGGTACTAGGTACGCGGTACGCGGTACGCCTCGCTTTTTCGGCTCCGGTCTTCGCTCTTCGGTTCGGTCTTGAATGTTTAGTGTTCTTTTTCTCCGGCTGGGCGCGGGCGCAGACGCAGACGTTATATTAGCGTCAGGTACCTAAGTACCCAGCTACCTACTACCTACTACCTACTACCCACCTCTACCTCAACTTAGTATAATACCACAATATCTACTTATATTTGTAGGTACAGATAATTATTAGGTACTTAGCTACTTACTGATACTTGACCACGTTAAATTTCCTTTTTTATTTTATTTTATTTTATTTTATTTCATTTTATTTCATTTTCTTTACCGCGAATGTAGAAAAGAAATCTGTACGAGAGTTGGCTGCGTCGCTGATAAAACAATCCAAAGTGTCGCCTAGTGATCAACGTAAAGCTGAAAACGGTACGTGAACTGTGAAGCACGATTACGATAGCGAAGCGAATGTGCGTATGCGTATGCGTGCTCGTAGTTACTGCTTAGTGTTTTCGTATGTTGCTCGACGCGATGCGATGGCTTAAAGCGTTAAAGCTTGAACACGAGAAAAGCGTACCTCTACGTCTACCGTCTACCGTCTATCGTCTATCGTCTACCTACGTTGCGTCGGACTTGGATGGAAATTGGTTAGGTAGTTTCCTTGGAATGAGGAGCGGGTACCGGGTACCGGGTACCGGGTACCGGGTACCGGGTTAGGCAGGGGACAGGGAGCGGGAAATTACTTTCTAATCTCACGCTGAAATAGCACTTGAAAATCGAGCCGAACAATTTCTCAACCGTCGAGCGGTATAAATTTCGTAAGTGAAATTTTTCAACAAAATTGCCGCACACACCGGCGTCGTTTCCATATACTCGTACCTACTTTATCCGAGTGGTCCACGCGTAACTTGCACAATTTTTCTACAATTTCAATTACTGCCGTGAAAATTTTCCAAAAATTAATCCATCTTCCTAAATCGACCCCTCCGCAGTACTGAAACACTTCAAAGCTGATAGGTAGCTCGGGGTTCGGGTCGTGAATTTTTTTAAAAGTTTCTCAGTCTTCACTTCCTCAGTCGTAGACGTAGCGTCGCGGCTTGATGAAATTGGGTCGGCGCGGCGCGATGTCCGTGAATTTTTTTTTCGCTAAATTTTTTCGGATTCGCCAGTTGATAGGGTAACAATGCTAGCATAAACTACCTACGTGTAGGTAATTGCTTAGCATAGGTATATGGGGGTTACTTTGGCCCTAGAGGGTAACGTTTGTCTCATTTTTCATCTTAGGCTAAATGCGGTAGGTACTTTCTGCATTGGGCCAAAGTTACCCCATGTTACGGTACTTACGGTTTTTTATAAGCGCGTGTGCGAGTGCCGATGCGAATGCGGGTGCGGGTGCGGGTGCGGGTGCGTGTAATTCTGATAGAAAATGGAAAAACCTTAAATTCGAATCTGCCCCGTTCGACTAGTTCTCACAATTTTTCGATATAAATTTTCTCCGTTCTTTTCGTTAAAATTACGACGGCAGTAGCCGGTATCGGTATCGGTATCGGTACCTAGATCTAGCACCTACGTAGACGTAGCCGTAGACGAAGACGCAGACGTACGTTTGAGAAAAACGCGCGTCTCTGCTGCCCAAATACCCGAGTACCTAAGGCTACTGCTCTTGCTTCGTGCTGTTACGAATACGAACCCCCGAACACGTTGCGTGTACGCCTGTACGGTGCACCACTGCACCTATGTAGACCTACGGCCTACCGCTACGGGAAATGCGACTCTTCTCACTGCGTCAACCACGACGTTCGCATCGCATGTCGGTCGCTGTCCCGTGTCCCGGACCTCCCGGTGTCCGTCTGCCTGTGCCTCTGTGCCTACTACATTATCTTGTTACCTGCAGACGGTAGAGGTATTTACTACTTAACTACTTACCGCTTACTCACTGCTTTTATAGGTATAGGTATTGGTATTGGTGTGTGTTGTGTTGGGTTTTGCTTTTGGCTTACTTCGGTAGTTTTACGCGTTGTTTTTACTTTATTAGGTTATAGTATGGTTCGATCGCGTCAGCGTCATAATGTTTTGCCTACGCCTACACCTGCTCCATTTATGCCAACTCCTCTTTCGCAAGATTTCAACGTTTCAAAGTGATTCAGGTACAGTATTTATCTACCTAGTACCTAGACCTATTACCCACACACAATTTTTTTTTCCAATTCGTCAAATCGTAGACTATACTAACCAGGGTGTCCATTTTCTAAAAAACCTGGGAAAGTCAGCAAGTTTTTAAATTTTCGTTGAAATTTTGTAAAAATTCAAAAGGATAAGTCACCTAGAACAGTATTTCTTCACTCAAAAAATAAAAAATAAATAATATATTTTACGTACGTTACAAAAAATGATAAATTTTATTGAAAAATATACTCCACAACTAGTCTCCTTTGACAAAAATGCTCTAATTAGGCAGAGTAAAATTTATTAACATAGGTATACAATAAATTCTATTTCCATGTAGGTAATAAATTTTACCAATCATCGTGATAAATATTAGTATTTTTGTAATTTTTCCTACTTTGCAATTAGAGCTCCGTTACTATTATTTTCTGGATAAAATTATTTATTATCATGTTTTTTCAGTAATTCGCTTATTTTATTATAAATTTATCAAAAAATTTCTCCCTCGTTCGAACTCGGAGATAATTTTACACCCTTTCTTTTCACAGAATCCATTCTTTTTCTTGAAAACGTATTTTTTAATAAAATGTGGTGAGAAGGGAATGCAATGATGTCCTGGATCACGACGTTGAAAAGGGGCGGAAATGGAAGAGAATTCGAAATTATTGGACACATTCTGGAAAACGTCGCCGAGAGTAAAGTGACAAATTTTCAAGTTTTGAAGGTATTTTTTTGCAAATGTTTTCGCCCTCTCTTCGTCCGGACTTGGGACTCATCACATCGATATATCGCATCGAAATTTTATCCATCATCGATTTTTTATTCGCTGGGGCAAGCCGAAAAGATTGCGCGGGCATTCGTAGAATCTAAAAAATTCAGGTACTTGTCTTTTTTGAAGATGTGGGGGGGGGGGGGGTGGTAGTGAATTGTGAAGAAATTTTTGAACTCTCAGCCCGGAAAATCCGAACTTTTACTACTCATATGATTTGGTAGACACCTTGAAATACTTACCTAATTTATTTCATTTGTCAAAACTTTGTATAGGTAATATGTTGATTTACAATATTTTTTTTTTTTTTTTGAAACTTTTTCAGTTGTAAATTCAAGTTTTCTATTTTTTGTGAGGAGGGGGGGGGGTCCAAAATTTTCGGAACTTAATTAAAGTCGTTTTTGTAGTTGAAAAAGGGAATATCTAAAAATCTCGTAAGAAGTTATGATTTAAAAAAAAAAAACTCGTTAGGCAATACGCATTTTAAATCATTCTTCTGCATAATTTCATTGCGCAAAGTTTAAAAGGCGTGGAAAATTTCGAAAAATTAATCTGCAAAATGTGGAAAATGTGGAAAATGTGGAAAATGTGGAAAAGTGAGGGAAATTGATTTCTAAAATATAGCGGACACCGTGCTAACGTGGTACGTTGAACTAAAATGCTAGATATACATATGAGGGGCTTGGTTCCAAAACTCACTTTTGCCATCAAGGTACATTTTGAGAAAACCACGAAAAACGATTACGGAGTGCGCGTTTTATGTTTCGATGCCAGTTATGGTCTAGATTGATGAAGTTGGTGTATATGAAGAGGCTTATGTAAAAAAAAAAAACAAAAGTAGTCCGCCATTGTGCTTTAAAGTTACAATTACCTATGGCAAAAGTGAGTTTTGATTCCAACTCATGATTTTTGCAAATTTTCATTACATTACGACGTTGAAAATTGATTTTCATAACCTAAGAACAAAGTTTGACCCTAGATGGATAGTGATGGGTTCTGTAGAAAGGGACCCAGGGGGATTTTTTTTTTGTACTACAACACAGTCCAGTACCAAATCGCAAAAATAAAAATTTTAAAAAATTCCCCTAGGTCCCTTTCTACAGAACCATCACTAAATCTTTGAATCTAAACGCAAACTCAACATAATACGCGCTTCTAAAATGGCTTTTCCTCTTCGTTGGCATCAAAACTCACTTTTGCCAGTGGCAAAAGTGAGTTTTGGAACTGAAGTCACTTTTCGTTCGCGGATTCTCGCGGAATCGAGACATTAACGTGAAAACGGAGATCGTAGGGTTGTAGAGCATGAAAAACTGAATCAGAATCCGCAAAAAAAACGAAATCGATTTTTTTGGCAAAAGTGAGTTTTGGAACCAAGCCCCTCATATTAACGCGTACATTTTCTTGCTACGAGTATGTAGTGTACATGGCGCTGGCGGCAAGTAGAAAGTAGGTAGCAACCTAGCAACTTGGCAATCTAGTAACCAGCTACCCGGCTACATGGCTACATGTAGCTTACGTTAGGTAGGTTGGTGTCACTGTATCAGCTGTATCTGTTTACGGCGCGGCGCGGCACGGCACGGTACAGTTTCGAAACGTACTTACGTTAGTTGGTGCTTTCGGTAGGTCTAACTATTGAGTAGGCGTTCGATTTATTCGTAGGTGCTAAGTTTCTAAATTTCAAACTGATTTCTTCAATTATTCGTGTTTTTTTCAATTTTTTAGACGGAAAAAACATCAGTTCGTGAAATCGCCGCGGCTCGGCTCCTTTATTCGAGTACGAGTACGAGTACGCACTCGTGCAACTATCCGACGAATTCAATTCTGTTATGCGGTGCAGCGCAGCTTTGACTGGCTGTTCGGTCGCAACACGATGAAAGGAACACGCCTGGCGTACCAGTGCGACGCGACGCAACGCGAAGATGGCGAACGTGAAAGTTTACAACACCGGAGCCTAGGTTACCCAGTCCTACGTACTCAGCTAATCTGCGTGTTGACGCTTAAAAATTAACCTAGACGTAGACGTAGACGTAGACTTGTTATACCATATACGGTACCATTTCAACGTGTAAGCGACGTGATTCTGTTTAGAGCTTTGAAACGCGTTAGGCACCTAGATTCATATTATGTACAGCGCAGCGCACGGCTTCACGGTATGCTCAATCCTTGTTAGTGAATACCGCCGCGCCGCGCCAGTCGCCAGTCGCCAGTCGATAACTACTACCCGTCTAATTTCCACTAGACGTACGCGGTACGCGGTACGCGGTATTTTTGATGCGCGCCGCGGCGACTTGACGTGAAGCGAACGAATGCGAACCTAATTGCGATTTGCGAGCACCTAGCTGTACCTATTGCTACCTACATAGTGGCTCTAACTAAGAACTGAAGAGTCCGTTCAAAAAACAACCGTAGCCGAAAAATGGAATTTTACAGCAGAACAAAATAATCGGTGCAAAACTTTTCTACGACTAAAAATTAGATTCGGCGAATGTTGGTTAGTTTGGAAACGTGGACTGAAGACCTACAGAGCAAGCTTCACCTTTCAGCAAACCCTGCCAGTTGTCAAAAATTGAAATAGAAAATTTTGCCGCGTGTTTCTAAATCGCAGGTCTTGGAAATTTTCGGGCGTTCCGTTTAAATAACAGCCATAGTCGTACAGGTTGATTGTGATTGGTCATTCGCAGCGCAGCCAATCAGAATCAACTCGGCGGACTATCGCTATATGGCTATAGCTATGGCTATGGCTATGGCTATGGGTGTTTTTCAAACAAAACAAAAAGCTCGAAAACCTTCGATTGATTTAAAACGATAAAAACACGAAAGATGCGTCGAAATGCTTTTTCATTGTACTCCCGCGAATCGCTCGAGTGCTCAAACTCGTCTTTTACTCCCTCTACAATGAAAAATATCGTATGCAACTCGGGAGATAAATGATTTTCGACGATTTTGAGTTATTTCCCTCTCTTCGCTCGGGCAATACACCTCAAGATTCGTCGAAAATCACTTTATCTCCCTAGTTGCATAATATAGTACCTATTTCTAAATCCAAAATAAATAACGCCCCGCGCCGCGCTGTCGTTTTTTTCGTAGAGGTAAAATTTTATTTGCGAATCTACGATGAAAAATTTCCTAAACTCGGGCAACAGGGTTGTTTTTTAAACGGACGCTTGAATCGGTGTTACATAGGTAGAGGGTAGAGGTACCAATGTAACGAGTATCGGTACGTCTCTGCTCGAAAGTTGGTGTGATTGTAGCGTAACTTGCCATAGTGAATGTACAATCGTATGTACATGTAGGCGTGAAGTATGAAGTAATAGCGATAGCTACTAGCTATTAGCTACTAGCTATAACTATAGTTAGGTCATCTTAACTCACTATACTAGAGCTACCACGTACCACGTACCACGTATGTATGTATGTACTGTAAAACGTAACGTAACGCACAAACCTCATACGTGCGTCACGTCACGTTACGTTACGTCACGTCACGTCACCGGACGCGGCTACGCTTGTGCTAGTCTGATCGCGGATCGTGGATTGCGCATCGCGTCCATAAGTCGGTGCAGACGCGCGTTTGGAAGCAAAAGCGCAATTTCTTACCACGAAAGCGTGTTTGAGATGCAAAAAATTGTAGGTAAATGGTAAATGGTAAATACACTCGTTTTCGTAGAACCTGACGAAGTGGTCATGGTTCGTGGGTCGTGGGTCGTGGCTCATGTCGGTTTGATCTGCATGTAATTGTTAAACAATTCGTCGACTCGTCGTTGTGGTTGTATAGTACGTAGTACGTACAGTAGCGGTAGATATGATTTACACCTGCTATTACCTACTACATATATACATATTGGTTGGTAGAGGTAGGTGGTAGTTCTGACTACCTTGCGTGTACCTATCTAGACCTTTACTAACTTACTTTTCTATTTACTTAATTTTCTTAAATACGAGAACGCACAATCTACGCGTTGCGTTGCGTTGCGACCAATAAGTATTTTCCGTACTTTTTGAATCGTTCATTTTTCAGCGACGCGACGCGATAATTTCGCCGCGTCGTCGCGTCGCCGTCACCAGATGTTGTTTGTGGTAAACCTCTAAAATGTAAGTCTAGTACAGTACATGCACATTGTACATTGTACATTGTACATACTAGGCAGAGGTACTATATACTATATGCTACGTACTACAATTGAAGACTGACATTCAAAAACGCAGTAAGTCCAAAAACTGAATATGAGAAAAGGGACTTGGATGTAACTTTTTTTCCACCATATTCAAGTCCCTTTTCTCATACTTATACAATTTTGGGACTTTGTGCCTTTTGGAATGTCAGTCTTCAATTACTACATACCTACGTAGCTGTAGTTACCTAGCTACCTACTACCTACTAACTAGCCGTTGTATATATATGGCGTATGGCGTATGACGTATGACGTAGAAATATTACCGTGTATCGTGTATGTTTACAAGTAATAATCTACAGTATACAGTATACAGTATGTATGTTATGTACCTACACCTAGTTGACCTAGTACCTAGTACCTAGCTACCTACTACATACATTCCTATACATGGTTAATACGTATTACGTGGTACGTAGCGTACATAGATGAGATTAAGTACCTACCTATATGTATTTTCTATTTTGTATGCATTATGTACGAGCTACGAGTATCTGTATCTGTATGTGTACCTGTACTGTACCTGTATCTCTATTGTCTTATTTTGTCTACCTGCCTGTGTATCAAAGTGTCGTCGTAACTGTACCCGTTTGTTATTACGTATGTATCCATATACCCATACCCATACTCCTATTTTAGGTATTTTTTTCCTCGACATTTTGCATTCCTTATCTATTGTGTTTTTAAATACCTAGGTAGATATTACCTAATATGTACTTTTTCATTCGCGTATCGCCTATTCTTTCGATACCCGAGTATTTTTGTCTTTGTCTTTGTTTTCGTTTTCGTTTTCGTTTTCGTTTTCGTTTCTGTTTTATACCTATTTTTTGTTTTATATTAAATATGTACTAAGCGAGTAGGTATAGGTACTGCCGAAGGCTGAAGGCTGACGTAGTAAGTACCTAACGATACCGATACCGATACCAACAACAACAACAACAACGTACCTACGTATAATATATTTCGTCTTCAGATTTGTTGCATCGAGTTGTTTACCTATATTTTATTTTACGAGTACTCGCTTCGTCACGTCGCGTTGCGATCCGTCGGGCATTACGTATTGTACGTGGGTACCTACCTCTACCTACCTACTTTTTTTTCAAAATATTTATTGCGGAACGAAGGGGATACAATAAATTGCAACGCGCCGCGCCGCTCCCTTACATAGGTACTGAACGTTTATAAAGGGAACAGAGAAGCAATTATTATTGCATTGTAGGAAGGATGAACAGAAGAGTTGAAATTAAAGGAGAACAATCTTATAAGTAGCGGGAAAACAAGCAGAAATGTGAATCTACCTACCTACCTTGCGCCACGTTAGCGTAGGCGAATGTTTTTCTCGCGCATTCTGTGGCATACACATTCGCATACGTAATTGTCAACGACCAGATGACACGATTGGCGACTTAAATGCTTAATATCGTCAATTTGTTCGCCCGCGTTTTTCGAAGGAAAAAAATTGTGCGCGTACGGAGTTAGGCTAAGTGCATCGAGTAGTCATCGCTGATGTGGGTGGGTGGGAGGGGTATTCCTTATTCCACAGTGCCCCTAGGTCATACCAGGTCTATTGTCGCTATTGTCGGATACCCGCGGAGCCCACATCGCGACTTTTCCCGCCCAGCTGGATCGGCTTAAGCCTGAACAGAATCATCTTTCTTAACTGAATCACCCTGTATGTACGACGTACGTGTACAACTGTACAATCATGTAGTAGGTATAGACACCTAGCCCTACCTGGGGCCCTGGGCTACCCACGCACCTGCCTGTAGGTGTATATACGTATACGTATACGTATACGTAATCATGTTTTATTGTAGGTAGCTGGAACTTGGAAACACCCGCGTAGGTATGAGAACTTGGAATCGGTAAGTTGCGAGTGCGAGTACATGTTACGACGTTACGAGCGGATACCTTAGTGGATACACTTGTCGTGTGTTTCCCCTAATAATTTGGGGTTCCATTTTACGCGATTGCGATCGCGTGCGAACGACATTTTCGAGGGTAAAAGTAAGCGAGCCGCGTATCGCGAGGACGAAGGCTCGCGGATTCGTCATTAGCGACCGTGATCCAGAAGTAGTCGTTTCATCGAATTTTCGGTAGTTTTTTTTCGTCTTTTCTTCTTTTTTTCAAGCTGGAGTGGTTATATTCGATTCGGCGTTGATAGCAAAATTGAGGCAACAGGGTTGGAAATTTTTTTAAATGTCACTCCGCACCCCTCCTGTCCAAGCATGGCAAACTCCGGATTCGTGAATCGTGATTGGTGACCTCGAATATTACGCTCGCTTAAGCTCAACACCTACGTACACCTATAATCATATCGAATCGTTGTTTTTGCAATGCGATGCGATGCGATGCGATGCGATGCGATATCGCATCGAAAATTCGCATATACGAATTTTTGAAAATCGCAGAAATCGAAAAAACTTGTCAACTACCTACGGAAAAGGTAGGTTTCTATAGTACGTAATACGCTATGGGTAAGTACCTACATTATCTATGTATCTAATTTTCCCGGCGCTTTTGTGTTTTTTTTATCCGTCTTTTTCAGGGTGCGCTAAAGTTAGTTTCTCTTCTTTTCTTTCCTGCGCGTTCTATCGCGATACACTATAAGTTGAAAGGTACTAGGTACCGATTTACCTAATGCAGTTTTTCGACCCCCCCCCCCGGGTATAACTACACTACACACCTACTCGTATTTGAAAAGTGCAGTGCGCGAATCATCCTACAGCTAGTGGCAAACTGCAAGCAGGTAGGTAAACGGTAAATGGCGGGAGAGGCATGAAATTCGGTATGGTCAACGATGACGTGGTAAGAAATTTTTTGAGCCCAGAGGGAGAGCCTCCATCCCCCCCCCCCACCATTTTTCAAAATTGGGCAATCGTTATTTTTTCGGCGTCATTTTCGTACAATTTTGAACTGAGCGGCATTCAATTGTACGAAAATGACGCCGAAAAACGACCGTTTGTCCAATTTCGGAAAATGAAGGGATAGCCTCAAACCTCTTCTTTATGGCCTGTCGGGCTCGAAGAATTTCATATCCCATCTTTGTTCGCTACACCTAAATATTACGCCTCTACTCTACTACCATTATTTTCCATTTATGAGTGAAAAATACAATCTGCCACTGAACATTGAACTACATCACCACATGTAGTCGAAGGCTAGGTAAATTTGTAATCTAGACTTGTAGAGTGCTTTTATAGTTACACGCCCACGTGTCAGTACACGTACCTAGCTACCTAGACCTACCGATGTCATGATAAGTATAAGTGCCAAGTGCGTGTAACAAGAACAACTAACTGCAGTATCAACAAGGCGTAAATGGCGGCTCATCAACATCGAGGTATCATACCACCTGTACCAGGTATGTACTATGTACCTACTTAACGGTCATCAATAGGTACGTAAAAGTTGATACGAGTATATTAGGCGTGGGTGTGGGTGTGGGCGTAGGTGTAGATGTAGATGTTGGCACTGTTGGTCGAACATATTAGATAGGTAATAGGCGAGTAGTGCTAGTGCTAGTAGGTGTGGGTGTGGGTATTTGGGTAGTAGTTAGGTATAGTAGATAATAGGTATCGGCTAGGTAAGTCAAGTACTTACTACCTACTACCTACATATATCGAGGTACCTACCGTAGCACTGTTGCGACGGAACGCAACGCGACGCCATATACCGTTCGGTAATGGTGAAAAGAAAGAGAAATAAGCGCAGCGACGACGAATGATAATGCCGGCCTAACAACAACAACAACAATGCCGACGACGACGACGACGACGACGATGATGATGGTAATAAGTAGGTACGTATTGAGAAGACGAAAAAAAAAAAGAAAGAAAAAGAAGAAGAAGAAGAGAACGCGATGGTTAAAGTGTGCCACGGTTGAAAGTGAACGCGTTTGCGTTTCCAGTTTACAGTTTCCTCCACTCTCCACTTACTTGACGATCCGAAAGAGAGTGGAGCACCGTTTTATGGAATGGAGATGGAGACTGCGACATGCTGCACTGCAGTTAATGGCCCTGCCAACGCCGTTACCAATATCGTACTCTCGTACTCTCGTACTCTCGTATTCGTATTCGTATTTGTATTCGTAATCGTAATCGTAATCGTACTCGCACCAACAGTCAACGTGAAGTGAATAGTGTCGCGTACAAGACGAGTAACAGCAAGTACCCGTTGTTGTCGTCGTCGTGTTGTTGCTGTTATTGTTGTTGTATGTAGTTAGTAGTTGTGATATTTGCGCGTTTGTTCGACATCGACATCGACGCCGACATCAATCACCCTACGCATATAGGTACTTACTTATGTAGGTAGCAGGTAGCGGGTAGCGGGTAGCGGGTAGCGTGGGACTTGGTAATAGGTAGGTACTGGAGTAGGCATTCGCATTCGCATACCTACCTATGTTTGGACACTTGGTATGGTATGGTGTGGTGTGGTGTGGTGTGGTGTGGTGTGGTGTGTTGTACCAAATGTAGTGTAGGTACACGAACACGAACACGAAATCGCCGTACCGTATGCGGTATACGGTATACGGTATGCCGTATGACGTACGCCGATCATGTTTATGCGTATGCTTATACCTAATTCTCTACTATGCGATGAATTAAGTACCTAGCATCCTGTGTGCACTCGTATCTGTACCGCTGTGTGGGTAGCTCTTGCTAAGTACAAGATACAACTCTTCCCACGCCTACAATACAAGGTAGGTAGGTTGGTAGGTAGGTCTGTATAAACGGTAACCGAGTGGCACGCACATGCACACGCACACGGCTCAGTGCACACACTCACAATATGTAGACGTAGGTACGTCTACGTACATAGGCAATTAACGCCCAGTGCCCAGCGTCCAGCGTCCAGCGTCCAATGCCTACTCCTAGCGCTAAACTCTGAGCTCCTTATCAACCTACCTTTTTTACCGATGTCTGCTCTGCAACTCTGTGTTGTCGCTCGAATGTACCGCACTACCTGGCCAGCTCACTATCAATACGCGCAACAAAAATTACCTACCTACCAATCTAGTCACCTACCTATCTAGCTACCTACAGCTACCTAGCTACTTACCGGCTTGCCTACCCGCCTACCCGCCTACCTACCTATCTACCTAGCTAATTTTGACAAATAGCTGTGTGCGTGCGACCGTGCGACTAGTTGGTAGCTCTAGCTAAGTAGCTACTATAGCTACTACCTAGTTAGCCATCGTATTCGTGCATCGCGAAAGCGAACGCGAACGCGAACGCCGCGCCGTAGACATATCGGTAAAACTTGTGTCCGACACGTAGACGCGTAGACGCGAAGCCTAGTGTATGCATTAGGATTTACGTTCGCCGGCATGGCTACTATGAAATTGGATAAACAGCAGGAAGTGCAAAACGCGGTCGCTGGAGATTCCATATCGTCTGTCGGAGTACCGGTAAATGTGAAAGAGTACGCGCCTTCGGAGGTTTTTACCCACGAGCCACCGCCAGTAAGTGAATTTCATGTACCTAGACCTACTTATTTCTGTACGTTTTTCCTCGTTCGCGTACAATCAAGTTGATATAGGTACCTATATGTATGTCTACCTATGTACCATGTAGTTAAGTACCTATGTAGCGTAGGCGCTTACCTACTTACTACTTACGAACCATACCTATAACCTAATCGTATGTATGGGAATGGGATGGGATGGGATGGGATGGGATGGGATGGGATGGGATCCGCCGACCTACCATATACACGCTTCCGATTCGCTAGATCGCTAGATCGCTAGATCGCTACGTAACGTCAAAATAGGTGCTTAGTTATATAATTTTTACGAGTTGTTGTTGCGATAGGTTTAGGTAGGTATAGGTACCTAGACCTACGTAGTCTATCAACCATTCGCCTGTCTAGTGTCTGGTAAGTGCCCATGGTAAATCATGCGAACGTAAACACTGTACCGGGTGCTCGATTAATTATGGCTCCCCCCCCCCCCCCGATACTTTTTATGTCAAAATCGTAAGTTGGCAATACTTCTTTCAATTAAACAAATCGAACGAAGTGTAGCCAACTTACGATTTTTGACCTAAAAAGTATCGGGGGAGCCAGAATTAATCGAGCACCCGGTACCTACCTTCGGTTCGCGGTTGGTGAATTTTTATTGAAAAAGTGGAAAGCCTGCGTGCGCTGCTGGTTGATAAGTTTTCGATAGCAAGTGCAAGTGCAAGTGCAAGTACCAGTACCAGTACCATACGTGGGTCACGCTCACGTATACCGTATCCAGGATACACTGGCAGCAGTTTGTTGCTATTGTTTTTATATCGCGAATGGAAAGTTTTCCTGCTGGTAGTCGGCACTCATATGTACCATGCTGCTTAGTTAGGTAGGGGTTAGGCAATAGGTACCTAGACTTACCCTGCTCATACCTAATGGGCAACGTAGAAACTAGAGATGAGCACGATGCCGCTAGTAGTCAATAAAACGCGCGTAGCGGTAGCAGGCATCGTGATTACAACTACTTTTTTGTAATCATGACTACTTCCCAAGCGATGCCGCTACTACGCTACTTTTATCGGCGATGCCTACGATGCCGATATTGCCGATACTTGCGATACTAACGTTGACGCATCGCAGATAGCCAGTCATTTGCATGAGTCATTGTAGGTGAAGTCAATTGCAATACCAGGGTACTATAATATAGTACCCTAGCATTTTCTCATTATGGCGATTCTGGCGATTCTTGCGATGCCAGCGATGCTTGAAATCGGCATCGTACGATGCCGCTACTAGCGATGCCGAATTAAAACCAGTATCGTCGCTACTGCGCCGACCCTAGAAGCGGCATCGTGCTCATCTCTAGTAGAAACGTAGCTACGCGCAGCACGAAGATACCTATTACCTACATAATTCGTTTGCAGTGTGCTTGTGGTAAGTTAAGTACGTGTGGTACTCCGTACTCGGATGTTTGTGAGGTAGGTAGGTAGGGTACATACTGTGTACGCTGTACGGTGTCGGTGTCGATGTCAATGTCGCGTCTACCGTCTACCTACGAACGTACGTAGCTGTAGCTACTCTCTCATTTTGAACCAGTGAAAAGTCACTGATGAATGATCAATTGCAGCGCAGCAAAAATCAGCGAAATGCTTTAATTTTAATCGGTTTCTCGCATACCTTTTAAAGGAATTTCGTCGATTTTTCGGCTGGCAAAATCCAGAGATTTTACTGACTTTCCAGTGAATTTTCACCGATTTTCCAGCAATTTTTTTCACTGATTTTTTGCTGCGCTGTAATTTCGACTGTTTTCCAGTGGTTTTTGATAATTTCCACTGATTTATAAATGAGAGGGTAGTACCTACATATGTAATTATACCTACTACACCTGTTTTGGTACTCGTAAACAGCGAACAGTGCAGCTTCCTACATAAACATAAAGTACCTACAGTATTAGGTAAGCTAAACTCCCGGTACGGTGCGGTACGATACGGTGTGGTGTGGTGTGGTGTGGTGTGGTGTGGTGTGGTATGGTATGGTATGGTATTCGTGTTTACTGTTGCGTAACGCGTAACCAAGTTAGATGCGAAGAGATGGGGCAAAGTGAAGCGAAATGAAGTGAAGTGAAGTGAAGTGAAGTGAAGTGACGTAACACGCGCTATTCCACTCGAAAATGCATTACACATGGAGGGTGATGGGTGATGGATGAGCTAGGTACGCGTACCTATATATGTAGAAGTGCCCATAGTATTAGCAGGCAGCTATTAGTCTAGGTAGATACTATAGTATCTGTTGACTGCTGCTGAATTAATCTTCTACCTATATACCCTGTACCCTGTACCCTGTACAATGTATCATGTAATCTGGAATCCTGGAGTATAAGTTGCCCGCATCCCGCAACCGCAACCGCAACCATAACCTTAACCCTACACCTGGCAACCTATAACATTAGCTGCAACTAAATCTGTCTGCCTTGCCTATCTACCATTTTGTATTTAATTTACCAAAGTTCTACGTTAGGTATGTAGTGTTAAACCTACGTAATAGGTTGCTCGATTTTTTCATCAAATTTCGCCCCCTCCCCCCATTTTTCTCGGCTTCTCAGCCATTCCGTTATCTATTCATAATTTGTGAGCGTGCTTATGGGCAACGGTTTGATTAGGTATGTGTAATTGTGTATATACCTATGGTACTACCATACTACCGTACTACCGTATTACGTACTTACGTATGGTAAAATGGTCGGATGACGCCGACGCGGCCCAAGTGTCCCGTTACTTCAACTAGCTTTCATCGGATTGCGCATTTTTTCCTCGGCATTTTCGAAAAATTGCACCTCGAATGAGGAAGGCATGAGAGTGGGATGGGGTGGGTGGGAAAAATTGATAATTCTTGCAGCCCTTTGCGGTGGTGCTGATATCTCGTTCGATAAAGAAGTGTTCGCCTCCAAAATCGAACCCGAACTCCCTAAATAATGAGTTTGAATTGCGGTAAGTAGGTATAAGTATTTTTCGATATCGCTGTTCGTCAGCATTTACGAATCCCTTCGTGTATAGAGGTTCAAATATTTCCATGTCCGCGGTGAATTGTTGTTATCGTTGTCGTTTTCGAAAATCTTTTAATTTTTTCCCTTCTCCCCGCCCAACATGCGACAGTCGGTGCGTCGGTGCTGGAAAGTAGGTAACCTGCGCATTAACGAATTCTAACAAATTTCAACGAATAGCAAGTCTCAGTTCTTTACACGATGACGATCCGCCAGTGCGTACTTAGTTTCGTGAGCGGGGGGGGGGGGGGTGTAGGAAATAGGAATATAAGTAAATGTACCGGTATCGCATCTTTAAGTACCTATGTAGATACCTAGTAGGTATTTACTATTCACCTCTCGCCTACTTATCTACGTCGCGTCCGCCTATCTACCTACCTACCTACCTTTTTTTTTCGCGCAAAAAACATTTATTGGTATAAGTTACAATATTACAAAGCTCACACCATCCCCTTGCATACCGGAGGTTTATAAAGGGGAATGGTGGAGCATTTGAATTGTTGAAAAGAGATTCTTACATATGTACTTATTATAAAAGATATATGATAAGGTGAAAGGTAAGGGGAAGATCTACCTACCTACCTATTTACCTCTCTACCTAGTAAATTTAGATGCGTCGCATCGCGTCGCGTACCAAGTACCAACGCTAACGTGATAAAGCAGGAGCGAAAAGGTAAACGGCGGACGGCGGACGGCGGACGGCGGACAGCTCGAACATGTGATACCGGTTTAATAAAATGAAATTGCGAATGAAATGTACGATTGTACGATGGGTACCGACCCACCAACACCGACTACCGACAAACTTGCAAATATTTAATGTTAATGTACCGGTATTCCAAGTACATATACATATTAAATACTTACGTATGCTAAAATGAAATCGAATACCTTATTTTGAACATAAATGTCACCTTGGTGTCTCCGTGCCGCTGCCGGTACTCAAGTCCAAGTACGTACTCACGTCTACCGGTAGGTATACTTACCTAATACCTATACAGGTATACAGGTACACAGATACACCCGTACACGTACATCTACATCTACATCTACATCTACATTTACATAAATGTACCGTTTTTTAAAAATACTTACATAGGCTTATATACGTATTTATATTAGGTAATAAAGATAATCCGCTTTATTTTTTCTCCTCGCCCCTCCCTCTCGTTCACCTTCTCTTTCATATTATCTTCTTGCTCCTCTCGCTCCTTTTGCCGCTCTCCCCCCTCCCCGCACGCGGATACCTATTACCTAACCGGGTAACCAGTTCCATTGAAACGTAACATACCGCGCGCGTAGGTATAGGCGAACGCGTAAAAGTAAACATAAAATACGTACCTCTACCTCTACCTCTACCTCTACCTATACGTTTACGTATGGGGCACTTGCGCGGTGCCTGCATGGTATAGGCGAATAATAATGAAAAAAAAACCGACGGCGCGCGGCGGTGGTTAAGGGAATGGGGGAGCGGGAGGGGGCGAAAAACAACTCTGTATCAATCAACGTTTTTTTTGGAACGCTGCGGACTATGCGATCTTCTGCTGGCAGTGCTGGCGGTGGTAGCGGAGCCACGTGGCCGTACCACAATACAGCTTCAAAAAGTCGGTAAAATGGCAAAAAATGGTGCGATGCTGCGTGTCACAGCGTCACAGCCACCTCAGTCGACCCAGCTCCCAGGACGACATTTCGAGCGAATCACACGTTTCTATTTCAAAAATCAACATCGTGTCAACATTACTAGGTAGTAGGTAGTAGGTACATAGGTATTGATCAGTTGCAGAGATATCACTTTTTTTCGATTACGGGTTACCGATTATACTCATCTATTTACATTCGTATCGTATCGTATTGTAAGTACGTATTACTTGCGTCTATGTATGGACGATTATGCGAAATATGTACCTATCTTACCACCCAACTGACTGAATAGTTGACTACCATATGGCGGTAATTGGTAAATGGTAGGTAATAGGTACTAGGATAACCTAGGTACCTAATTTACTATCTACCTACCTACCTACCTACCTATCTGCCTATCTGCCTATCTATCTATCGAGATAGTACTTTCACTGGCAATTTCTTAACTGATAGTCGTGCGTAATTACACGCTCAATTTATTCGAGGCGATTGTTGCGGTGGCGGCGACAGAGCAATTACGCGTACCGACGCGGCGCGGCGCGGCGCGGCGCAGCGCAGCGTACCTATGTAGTACCTACTATTGTGTATTAGACTGGGAGGTTGTTGGAGGTGCGCATCTTACTGTTTTAACAATACGAGTAGGTACATTATAAGCGACCAAGCGACATCAAAAATTTCATCAAAAAACAGACTTGAAAGTACGATAACTTCGAAACAGTTGAAGAAGGGATGAAAAGTATGAAAAATGTGAACTCTGGTAACATTAATCTATCGATAATTTACGTGCTGAGAAGCTGATTCTGTATTACTAGCGAGAAATACGTTAAAATCTTAGCACTTCCAAATTTGTCGCTTGGTTTCTTTTGACTTAACACGGTTCATATGTGAGCCTGGATGTAGAAACTAAAATACCAGAAACCACCTTTGGGTGTGAAGAATTGGTTTTTGAGTTACACTGATTTTGGGCCTTTAGAATGAATAGAATCAGGGGGCAACCTGAAATCAAAACTCAGTTTTTGACGCTTATTACGGGTGGTTTCGGGTTTCTGGTTTCTGGTTTCTGGTTTCTGGTTTCTGGTTTCTGGGTTCTGGGTTCTGGGTTCTGGGTTCTGGGTTCTGGGTTCTGGTTTCTGGGTTCTGGGTTCTGGGTTCTGGGTTCTGGGTTCTATATCCAGGCTCACATATATAATTATGTAGTTTTATAGGTAGTTAGGTAAGTAAGTTCTTTTTTTTCTACTATAATTATTCCCCGTCATTTCTTCTTTGTTCATCCTTACCTTTTCATATATATTTTTAATATGCTAAAAATGTAGCAAAAACGACATTTTTGAGAGTCTCGTACGCCTTCAATTTTTATCGTACGGCTTTAAAATTTTAACAGGTTGATCAGTTCGACGAGATCTATCAAATGACGTATCAATCTTTAAAATTGGTGCGATAGTTTTTGAGATCGAGAGATATATAATATATTTAAAAAAAAGGTAGATACGTAGGTAGGTGACTTGGGATTAGCGGCCGCAACCTATGTGTCCGCAGGTATTATAAATGTTTTTGCACGAAAAAGAAAAGGTCGGTGGGTGGATAGGTAGGTAGGTAGGTAGGTAGGTATTGTTTTATTCCATCCATCATAATGTTATGGTAGTCCAGGCCTATTCTACTGAATAGGTAGGTACTGTACGTATAGTACTACAGTACGTATAGGTACCATGGTACCTATGTGACGCGACGGTGACGGCAACGGTAACGTAGGTAACTTATGGTAACGTGCTACGCCTACGCTACGTAATGCGAATCAGGTACATACGCATACGTATACGCATACGCATTTCCTTACAAGGGAGCTACCCGAGGTCTGACACGCCAAATTGAAAAAAAAAATCACAGGCTTGTGGGGCGTCACAAGAAACTTATACAGCTAAAATTTCAGCCCCTGAAGTTAACTTGGGGTGGAGTTATGATGAGTTGAATTTAGAAAAATCGCTCAATAGGTATACCGAAAGAAGTACAAAAATCTAAATTTTTCGCCCCTTATGGCATTTAGAAGATCAATTTTCTGCGACTACCCCATCTCCAGATGACCTACATTTACCGCGGGTAGATCGTGATAGAAAATTCATCTCCTAAATACCATATGGGAGCGAGATATTTAGATTTTCGTAATATTTGCGGTGTACCTATTGGGTGATTTTTCAGAATTCACTCTCATAACTCCACCCTAAGTTAACTTTAGGGGCTGAAATTTTGGCTGTGCAAGTTTCTAATGATGCTCTATAATTCTACGAGCCTGTGAACTTTTTTTTCAATTTGGCGTGTCAGACTTCGGGTAGCTCCGTAGTGAAAGAAAGTGCATACCTTACATATAGGTATAGTATTCGATTCGTGTTGCCCGTCTGGCAACACTGTTGTGAGTAGACGTAGATGAAATTACGTCAACGTACTTACTGTGTTTATGATATGACGTACTTAACTACTTATATAGCAGCGGTATAGGTATAGGTATAGGTATAGGTATAGGATAGGTATATAGATATATGTATTTATGTATAAGGTTAGCTAATCGGAGACGATGACGCCTTTTTTTGTTGCAGGCGTACAAGAAACCCAGAGCTACGGCTGTGCAAATTGCTAGAATAGCAGCGTTCACTGTTATCTCGTGTACAGTCATTCTAGGCTTATGCATTATTACCGCTTCGTGGATAGAAGCTACGGCTTCGTGTTCGCAATTCCTACACGCGGAAGCTCTTCTTCACCATCAGCAACAGGTTTGAACCGATCTTCGATTTTCATTCTTCAGCCTGTCGTACGTCGTACGTTGTACGTTGTACGTTGTACGTTGTAGGTTGTAGGTTGTAGGTTGTAGGTTGTAGGTTGTACCAGTACCATAGGTACTTGAATCGTTAAAATTGCAGAATCGTTACTGGTTTCGATTTCGATTTTGTACGATCGTTTGATAGGTACCCGCGTCGCGTAAGTACAAGTACCTACCAAAATACGCGTTGCGTCGCGTCGCGTCGCGGCGCATGCCTTTTATCTAGCTATCCGGCCTCTAGTCCAGCGATGCGATGGTCGAATGGACCGCCATTCGACAGCACGTTCGCCGAGCCGCACCACCTCGTTTTTTCTCTTGTTCGTGCGCGAAATGGCGGTGGCGGTGGCGATGGCGATGGCGATGGCGATGGCGTGATCGCGTCGTCGTCGTCGTCGCCGTCGTGGTGAAAGTACAATTGCTTACGTATCGTTGGATACCATACCATACCGTACCGTACCGTACTGATGCGGATGCCGTGCCTACTATATATGTAGGTAAAGGTACTTATTCCAAGAGTTAAGCAGATCAACGTAAGTCGAGCTTAATAAGTAGGTATGAGAGACAGTGACGGTGACAGTGTAAAATATGTACTTGCATTGCATATTGCATATTGCATACATCTACGCATACGTATACGTATCTAGTTAAGTACCTAATACCTATCTACATGTAGGTACTGGTACATACATAACGAGGACATATGCGCCGACGTAAGTGGAGTGCACAATGCACATGGCACACGTCTCACGTCTCACGTCTCACGTTTCACGTTTTGTTCCCTATCCGGTAGATATTTCTGCCCACCTGCCCACCTGCGTAACTGCGTAACTGCGTAACTGCGTTCTGGTAGCGGTTAGCGGTATAGGTTCTACTCAGACGAGATAGTTATGTAGTGGTACCAAGTGGTACCGAGGTGCTGCTGTGCAGGTGACGGTAGCACGTTGTTCAATTGTATACTGCCCACTGCCCACTGCCCACTGCCCACTGTTTATTCCAACTCCAGTTGCTGAATACACAAGTGCAAGTTGGAATTTACCTCTACCCCTACCATTACCTATACTAAAGTGGTATCGGTTCACGGTTGCGTTTACGTGATGTATACAAGTACATACCAGTAGGAGTAGGAGTAGGAGTTGTAAGTAGGTATCGCATCCTGCAGATAGGTGCCATCCCTCCCTCTTTACGCACTACGAGTTTCCACCACCACGAAACCACCCTCGAGCTACCCGGCGTGCAAAAAAAGCAGACAGATTCTCCTCTTTTCTGCTCTTGTCTGCTCCTTTCTGTTCCTTTCTGAGCGTCCGATGCGCAAAAGGGGGGTGGTGAAAAAGGGTCGTTTAACGAGCAACGGGTAGTCAAAAAAGGTCGTTCATTGCGCACCGGGGTCCAAAACAGCAGACAAGTGAGAATTTCTACTCTTTTCTGTCCATTTGCCTGTTTTTTTTGCTCGCCGGGTAGCTAGCAACATGCTTCCGTTCAGTGGATCACCGGATCAGCTAGAACAGCCAGGACGATTTAAATGGTTGATAAATGATCACATTTACTTATGAACGCGTGCTTTTCGGTTTCTATTACAGCAGTGGGAGTAGGTGTAGCTTATCCCTTATTTAACTTAAGTCAGATCTGTTATAATTACAATTCATTGCTCCACCACTCCCTTTATAAACCCACGGTATGTAAAGGGTGGCGTGATTATTGAAACTTTGTAACTCTTTTATTCAAAAAAATACCTATTCTCGAAAAAAAAAAAATTAAAAAGAGGTTTAGGTGTAGATGTAGACGTGGGCAACGTTCAAAGTTTCCATAGAAATGAAATTTCGAATCGAATCGAATACCGCGAATGAAGATGTCGTGTACGTGTATGTGTATGTGTATGTGTACGAAAACGAATCAATGCAACACATCGCAACAGGTGCTCTAACTATCGCTATCGAGTACCTACCTACTTACTACCTAGGCAGTTAGGCACCGCCGCTTCTGTGTGTGCGTGTGGCTCCAACCATGCATGTACGCGTAACGAGACGTAACTTTCCTATGCGTAATTAGATATGGACGCGTATTCTACTGTAGGTTCAGGTAATAGGTATCATAGACCACACTGTACGTTTAATACGACGCCTATGTATGTATGTAGGTAGGTAGGTAAGTAGGCAGGTATGTACATTGCACAATGTACGTCATGTATTCACAGGTACATATACGTACCTATGGTGATAGTGATGGTGCACCTACCACCTACCACCTACAGTATAGGTACATCTAATGCACCTATATTACCTACTTATATTCGATAACTCGAGTACTTACTACCTATATACGGAATTACATAGGTACTTACTTATTGCAACGTGCACGTCGCGCCCCGTCTCGCCACACCCGACCGATAAGCTAAACCGCTGTTTAACGGTTTCACTTTCATCGCGACATGCGCGCTGCTTAATAGGTAGTAGGTAGTAGGTAGTAGGTACATACTACGAGTACATAGGTACCTAATAATGGAAACCTGTTTCGCGATGCCGCGTCGCCCCGCGCCGTTTGTCGTCGCTTCCTTATTACATACTTATTGTCCATGTTCATTAGCCCATGTCCATGTCCAGCTCCAGCTCCATCTCCGTCTATTTATCTGGTATCGGTACTTGCTCATACGATACGTACATGTACCTACACGTACACATCAAGTGCCTACAGCTACAGCTACAGCTACAGCTACAGCTACTGCTACTGCTACTGCTACTGCTACTGCTACTGCTACTGCTGAACGTACGCCTATAGCTACCGCGCTACATATGAGTACCTATAGTAGGTATGTCTATATATATGTACCTAGTGCATTATTAGTACACATTATGTATATGTTAGACGCAAAGTCCGAAATTGTACATTTCGCGATTGGTACAGGTGATTTTATATAAACCGCGGAATGTTCGGACAGCTCGTGAGCTATCGTACATTGTACAACTTGCAACGTACAATTCGCGAAATGTACATGTAACTCTGAACCAATCGCGATGTGTCCGTGCAGTCAGTCTGTACCAACTCCGAATTGAAAGCTGAAATAACCAAGTGCCGAAAAAAATTGGGGCCTAAACAAAAATGCATCGAAAATACAACACAAAAGTAACTCCTATCCAAAATTTTACAAGTTTATTTCTCAAATTTAAGTAAATTTTCGAAAATTCATTATTCCATGACCTGATGTGGATACTGTAAGTGTATTTTTCCATTTTTATCAATAATTTTTGTTGGCGAAAAATACGGATTTGAACCGGGAACGATAAATTTTGGAATATTACGCTCTGATCGATCAAATAAGTCATCAATATGGATAATCCGCGTTTGTAGTTGTCGAGGTTTTTAGAACTCATTTTAATACTTAAGCTTTTTTTAATGCTGAAAAATCCCACTATTTTTTGGAAGTTACAAAACATCTCAAAACCACTTCCAATCGGTTCAAAAAGTCTAAAATAAGGTATACCAAATTTTAGGGTTTTTTTGTCGATTAAGTAAATCAAATTTTCATATTTTGCAGGTCATGCAATAATGAATTTTCAAAAAATAACTTGAATTTGAGAAATAAACAACTTGTAAAATTTTGGATAGGAGTTACTTTTGTGTTGTGTTTTCTATGCATTTTTGTTTAGGTCCCAATTTTTTTTGGCACTTGGTTATTTCAGCTTTCAATTCGGAGTTGGTACAGACTGACTGTACTGAGAGTCAACACTGTCCGGACACATCGCGAAATTGTAGGTAAGTACGTTACAAGTTGTACAATGTACGATAGCTCAGAAATTGTCCGAACACTCCGCGGTTTGTACAAAATCACCTGTACCAATCGCGAAATGTACAATTTCGAACTTTGCGTCTAACGGTATTGGTATCGGTATCTATATCTATATACTCGTAGTCGTACCTATACCTATAGGTGGATGTGGATGTAGATGGTGAGTAGGACCTACGTACTCTCTCATTCCGAAACAGTGAAAAATCACTGATAAACAGTCAGAAGTGCAGCACAGGAAAAATCAGTGAAATTCACTGATTTTCAGTGATTTTTCACTGATTTCCAGTAATTTTCTTTCACTGATTTGTTTTCAGTGAAAAAATTTTCACTGAGTTTCTCCTGTGCTGCAATTCTGACTGTTTCTCAGTGATTTTCGGTAATTTTCACTGATTTATAATTGAGAGAGTAGATACCTAAGGCGCGTACTGCGCTGCCCTGCGTAGCTTTACCGTTTACGTACCTATGTCGTATGTCTTTGTACAAAGTACGATAGGTACCTATCTGTTTATTTTTACTCATGTACACATACGTAAGGCACTTATGTACCTACGATACGGTACGGTACGGTACAGTACAGTACGGTGCGGTATACGGTACGGTATGATCTGCGTGTAGCGTCGGGCGCAGCGTCAAATACGCTCATCTTTTCCATAGAATCCACTAATCCAGAACCTCTTATCGTTTTTGTTTTCTTCTCAATACCTGGCCCAACGGACGTGTACCGTACCTACTACCTACTACCTACTACCTACTACCTACGCTACTTACCTTCCTACCCTCGTCTTGGTCTCGCTTTACTCTGCGCTGGTCCTTCCAAGCTCTGACACAGCCACAACTACCGTCATTTACAAAATTTAAAAGCTCGCTTCGTGGTGTTGGCTGTTGACTGTTGCGTCTGTTGCTGAAAAAACAACCTTAGATACGTACGTAGGTAGTAGGTAGGTACCACCGCAACGCCACGCCGCTCCATTGCCATTGCCATAGGCTATTCGGTCACGACATGCTATTAAAATGCGTTTAGTTAGGTTTTTTCTCCAAGTACGCACCGTACGTTGCGCCGTGTTATGTGGCGTGGCTGGCTTCACGCCGTGACGCGCGTCAAACGCTGAACACGTGCCTGCGTAGGTTGGTTAGGTAGGTATAACGTTAACGTTCACGTTACGTTACTACTTACAATGTAAATACGCGTACCTATATAGGTATTTTGTATGGGCATGGTGCGCGGGCACGGCGGCGGGCGATGACGATGGCGATGGCCCGTCGCGTCACCCGCGACCGTGCCTGCCGCGTGTCACTCAAAAGAAAACACGGCATGGCATGGCATGGCACGGAACCGAGCGTTTAAGTGATTTTTGGGTTTTGTTTTTTTGGCGTAGAATGACGACGTCGCTGACCGACCTTCGTATCAGGCTTTGGTCGATCCGTTGCAATCGGACGAAAGTTCCGAATCAAAACAGGAGAGCGTGGCTGCGACAGCTCCTTCTTCACCGCC
Source organism: Pseudococcus viburni (assembly GCA_033439095.1). Lineage (NCBI taxonomy): Eukaryota > Metazoa > Arthropoda > Insecta > Hemiptera > Pseudococcidae > Pseudococcus > Pseudococcus viburni. The sequence goes on along the minus strand of JAVBJF010000527.1, from coordinate 151,172 downwards.
ATCGCCGCCGCCGCAATTGTCGCAACGTAGAGAACCGTCGACGCAGTCGCAAAGCGCCCCCATTCAGATAAAGTTACCGTTGCAGTTGGATTTCGACGAAATAGCCGGGGTGAGAAAAAAAACCTTTACCTATCTAAACGTAGTTACCTATATGTAGAATGGAGTCATGGAGTCGGAGTCGGAGTCGGAGTCGGAGTAGGTACAGTAAATAGGCTGTAGGTAACTCTAGCTTGGTACCTATCTAACTACACCTACCCACGTCTACGTAGAACATTGAAACCGCAAATACGGATGCTAGCATGCTAGCATGCTACTTATAGAGGTACCTAGCGTGCCACAGCTATGAGCTATGAGCTATGAGCTATGAGCTATGGAAGTAAATCGAGTTGTAGACGTGCGTGTAGATAATAGATATTATGGATCCGTGTACATACCTACTTACTGTTACGTGTGGTAGATGGCGTCGGGTCGCGTCGCGTCGCGTCGCAAAGCAACGCGATCACCATACGCGTAGGTATCCAACTACCTACATATTTATTGTTTGTTCAATTTTCAGTCGTTGATGGAAAAAAATCAAAGATCTCGAATGAACTGCGTGGTGGAGAAAAAAAGTGCCGAAGAAGTTACCGATCATCAACCTAAAACTGTTCGTCTTCCTTTCGGAGTAAACATCACCACCGACCCGAGATACGAACACATCACCGGCGAAAGAATGGCCATATACTGCGAAAGCGGTCACGACCAAAGGTACGTTGCTGCGCGGCAGTCGCGCTCTAGCCGACTATATACCTATTATAGGTATAGCTCTAGGAATAAGTAGGTAAATTCATCGTTAGTTGGTACGTAGTCGTCGCGCCGTGTCGGTAGAAGGGTAGACCCTGCCTAGGGAACCCGGAACTCCTCCTTCTGCTCCCCCCCCCAATATCAAGCCTAGTAGGTAGATACCTATACGTACCCACCGTACCGTACCGTACCGTACCGTACGGTGTACGGTGACGAACGAATAGGCGACGCACGCGATATGGCTTGAGTTTTTTTTACACCGACGACCACACCTCATATGTGGGCAGTAGATACGCAGAGTTGCGTGAGCGGGGCGCGGGGCACGGGGCGCGGGGTTGGGGTTCGGACTCCTCTGTTTACTCGGCCAAGTGGCAGCGAAATAAAGTAAAGATAAAAACAGTAACGAGTGCGGCTGCGACTGCGAAGCAAACGCGAGTAAAAAACAAAATACAAGCAGAGCAACGCCCGCGCCTTACTAAGAAGCATGATAGTAGGTAATAAAACGAAATAATGACCGTAAGTAAGTAGGTAGATAATTAGGTACATATGTTGTCTAAGTAAGTATGTACGACGCGACGCACGTAAAGGTACGATTGTAAGTACCTAACCTATACCTTCCTACCGAGACGTAGAAGACTCGACGAGCGACGAGCGACGACCAACGACCAACGACAAATAGTACCTACCTAACTACCTAGGTACCGTATATTGGTAGATACCATATATATATATCATATATGTATACGATACGATATGCGAATGTATGTACAAATAGGTTGGTAGGTATGTATAGGTGTAGCCGCATGAAAATGCATCCGGGCGAAGAAGGACGGGCGGGTTGGGTCGGGTCGGGTCGGCTATAGTTGTAGGTACGCTTTATATACGTAGGTAGTCTGTAGTAGGTACCTATAGACTACCTAGATACTGTCTGATAGAATGGTACGTACGTGGTAAGTGGTAAATGGTAACCAATACTTACAACCACACGGCTAGAGCCCCAGAGCTGTCTACGCCTACAGATAGAGATGGTCGACTATGACTATAGGTAGAGGTAGAGGTAGAGGTAGCCAGGTAGCCAGGTACTCGGATATTCGCGATGAACTGGAGACGAGACGTTGAAAAAAAAAAAAAAATAAGTAACCAACTCCAACTCACGTTGTCACGTTGAACGTAACTATAGTACTTAATACAGTAGTGCCCAACTGCCCAGTGCCTACTGCCTAACCCGCCTACCAATAGGGTACCTACACCTAATTACCTACCGGTCTATAGGCGTGTATGTAATTTTTCAGACATTTGCCGATGGAGCCGATGCAACAGCAACAGCTGCAGCCGCAGCCGCTGCCGCAACATCACGTGCCCGTGGTTGTTCCGATGCCGATGAATTTACCGATGATGATGGGCCACGCTTCGCATCATTCCATACCGACTCACCACCACCACCACCACAATGCGATTCCATCGTTGTCGCAATTGAATCAAATGCAGATGTCTCCTATTTCGATGGCGGCCGCCATGTCGCCGCAAGAAGACGGCGGTTCTTCGTCTCCTCAGAAAGAAGACGGCCCAATAACGATTATCGCTAGGGAGGAACACGTTATTCCTATTTTTCAACCGGTCGTTTCCGATATGCGTCCTTTATCCGGCGGCAATTTTATCGTAGAAGGCGGCAGGAGCCCCGGCTTGGGCGAAAAATTTTTGTACCAGCCAGCGGCAGCGGCCGTGCCGCAAGCTCGAGCAATGCCCGAAAGCAGAATGCTGCACACTTTCGCCATTCCCGAAAATAGGCAATCGCCACCGCCGATTTCCTTTTTCGAAACGCGGCCGTCGTCGTCGTCGTCACCGCACAACGGAGCGATGCCCGCAATTCCTTCAGAGATGGTTCGCCCGCCTCCGCCACCGCCGCCACCGGCTTTCCATAAAATACCTATTCACGTTCCTACCGTTCTTCAGCAAGTTGAAAATCAACAGCAAACGTTAAACGAAAACGTTCTGGAAGAAGAAACCGAAAGTGATCCTCGTCCACATTGTAAGTACCTACCAATACTCACCTATATAGGTACGTAGGTTACGTACAAATGTACAATACGGATATGGGATACTTTGGTACGAGTAGGTAGGTAGATTAACCAAGCCGGCCCGGCCCGGCGCGGCGCGGAGCCGCTGGCATTAACCCTGCTGCTTATTCTAATGTCTCTCTGCTACGATTTTATCATTAGGTACCTATTTCTATTTTATTCTCCATTATTTTCCTCCCCCTCTCCTTTCCTCTTCGTTTTCAATTATTCGTTGTTTCATAAGATGTATGTTCTCCCTTACAATTCAATGCTTCACCGCTCTCCCCCCCCCCCTTATAAGCCCACGGTGCGATGTAGGTGTGTAAGGCGGCGGTGGTGTGAGCATTGAAATAATTGCGATCCTTTTTATTCCAATACTAAATGTTTTCAATTTGAAAAAGAAATAGGTAATAAAAAAAGGGCAGATAGGTGGGTACCTATTTATTTCCGTTTAGGACGCGACGCGACGCGGCGCGGTACGGCGTTTATTGACCAGTTTACTCGATTATAATTACCCATTTTTATTGTTGCAGATGTTCAACCTAGATCAGTTCGCAGTGTAGACTCGCAAATGCAACAAAATACGAAGAGAACGCGTAGGTACGCGTGTTCTTGCACTTGTTGATTGATGTGATGTACTCGTATGTAGCAATTTGAAACGAAAAATACACGACTATAATTACGTACCGTATCTATGTCCTGTATCTACGAGTACGAGTATGTGCCTACGTGTAATCGTAGGTAAATAATCGAACAAACGTGTGGATTTGGGATTTGGACCAGTGATGTACCCAGAGTTCACTATCTAGCAATAGCGGCGGCAGCAACAGCAGCATTCAGATACCCGGTTATCAATGAGCAGATAGATACCTACCTACCTACCTACCTAAATATGCCTAGAGCAAATCGGTACCACCGCCGCGCCGCGCCGCGCCGCAATCAGCAATAGCAACAACTACAAGCCAATAATTTTGTTCAGCTGCGAAAATGCAACGTTAACGTTACAGCTACTTAGGTACAACGTACAACGTACAACTATTCGAGGTAAACCTCATTTGTACAAAGATACTTATGGGTACCATAATTCATTTTACGCGACGCGACGCGACGCTAGTACTTACCAACACCTGTCACCTACAGCTACGCATAGGTAAAGTACGAGTAGCAGAGGCAGCTTATGTAGGTACTGGAAAACGCAATGGTAGGTTCATACATCATCAGATACGGTATATGCAATTACGAGTAGGTACTCGCCTGTTACCTACAAATGCAAATGCAAATGCAAATGCAAATGCAAAGCGCGTCGAAACACGCGCGTTTCTTATCAACCAGCTTCGTATCGTACCTATGTAGTATGTAGGTAGCTAGGTACTTATCTACTATCTGCGGCAGCGGCACGTTACGCAACCTGTAACATACATATACGCATTATCGTACTTACTTGTACTGATACTGATATATTTTTTTGAATATTTGTACATACCTATTTCGAATTACATTAACTTTACTGGGACCACATGCCGTAAGCGAGCAGGTCCCAGGAGCATACGAGTACTCGTACTCGATACCTACGCGTAAATACTGCAGATACTGCAGATACTGCAGATACTGTAGGTAGAGTACCAAAGTAGGTACATACCGTACTGGTATGTTGACTTGGATCGCGTACCTAAACCAATCGATAGTTTTACTTATGTACCTATGTAAGCGTGTAGTTACTCATACTTTCGTATCGATTGCGCCTATGTTTGTTTACTCTAAACCTACCAAACTCCAAACTAGGTAGGCACCAGGCATCAAATAGCGGTCGGTTAATCGGTTAACGAACGAATGCATACCATATACGAGCAGTACCATTTTAAATTTTAATGTTGTTGTTGTTGTTGTTGTTTCGTGTTTTTTTTTCTTCTCCCCTTTTTTTGTACAGTACTTAGTATACGTTCTAAGCTAGGTATGTAGATGTACTTACTCGAGTAAGTACATAGGTAATGTGAAAATAAAATTTCGTTTAAATTTTCTTCTTTCGATACAATTTGAAATTCGGGTAAACCGCAACCGAGTAAGTAGTAACGTAGGTAGGCTACGCGATTTACTCGTCGTTCGTATTTTTACGCATGTAATGCCAATGCCTACTTCTACTACAGAGGGAGAGAGGGAGAGACGTATGTACAGTGTACAGTGAAGTAGGTACACTGCACCACAAAATGCGTACATACGAAATACGAATATCCACCTACACAGCTACAGGACTGTTACCCACCAAAGCGCCTAGCACCCAGTGCCCAGTGCCCAGTGGCGTCCGACAGTACCGTAAGTTACCCCATTTACAAAGATAAATGTACATAGGTAGGTACATACATCGCACGTAGTACATATGTGCATAAATGTAGGATGTACTACTACTACATACCACTGGGTAGTGGGTACGTAGACATACTACATACTACAGACTACATACGCAAGAGATGGTACGATGGTAGGCATCGAATACACGCGTAGGTACACAGAATTACAGATACACTCGTAAATACGCAAAAACTCTTTATTCGACGTTGTTTCCAATTCTTCAATTATGCGTTACGGCGAAAAAACGTGAAATATTTCACTTTTACTTCGATAAATTAACGTACGGTATTTCCTTTCGTTCTCTAGAGCGCATTGCTACCAACAGCCAACAATGTTGGCTCGAGTTTTGAGAAAGCGACGCAACGCGATGCGAAGATACACAGACACACAAGCATACAGGTACGTTGAATTAGTGGCCGGCGAAAGATCGTTGAAAGTGGAAATGGGCAAAGTTTACGCACTCGTAGACGCATACGTACGAATCGGGCCGACCCGACCGTGCGAATAAGCTATCTTAATTGTAATCTTTGTTTCTCGTACGTGCTTCGCGAATCATTTCTCTTTTCGACATTTACTTTTTTTCCGTTTTTTGCGATCCTTTTTATGTTTTTTAATTTTACGCTTGTCCGTCTTTTCGATCCACTTGGACGAGCTGGAATATCGCGATCGCGTTTCTTCAACCGGACTAAGATCGCAAAGCCGCACTTGTCGCCTATTATCGCTAGTGCTCGCACTGGTCGTCGTCGAAAGCAGCGAGCTCGGTATCTTTGGACCATATAACAACGCGACGTTCACGTTCGTTTCAGAAGGCAATTTGGTTTCTTTACGGTTGATTGTTGTCGTCGTCGTCGTCGTCACTGCAGCTGCGGCGCTTTCGTCGTTTTTACGAAAAGATGGCTTGCATTTCAGCGATTCTAAATCCAAATTGGCGAATATACCTCGAGCCGGCGAATATCTGATTTCTTTTTTTTCAGCATGTCGCGTTGTTGTCGTCGTTTCTGAATCGGTGCTTTGCTCGTATCGCGAAAGCGAACCATCGGCATTTGAACTCGATACGGCTTCGTTCGCATTCTCAAGTACCCGATCGTTTTCGTACACGCCTTTCTTTTCGTCGTCGTCATCGTCGTCGTCGTCGCTACTACTCAAAAATATCGCCTTGAATAAGTCGATTTTATCGGTAATTTTTTCGATTTGGTCGTCGTTTTCCGAGTCTTGGTCGGCGGTGGCGGCGGTGGCGGCAGCGTGCGCATTTACTTTCTGTCGTTCCATATTGAAGGATAATCGAGCATGAGAGCAGGAAAACAAAAAACACAAACAAATTCGATATCAAAATGAAATAGCACAAAGAGTCGCGACATTACGAACAACGTAAAAAATAGATGGATCAACTTACATGCGACGTAGGCTGTTCGATGACGTGACACTCGTTTCGAATAGTTTCCGGATGCAATAAAGTGGGATGTAGCTGCGGCTGCGGCTGCGACGGCGCCGATGGCGCTAATGGCGCTGACGTTGACGCGATCACCGGCGTAGATGGCGCCGTAACGTCGGCAGCGCTGCTGACGGAAGCATTTCCGGCAGAGATCTTCAAGAATTCGAAAAGCGAACTTTTGCTGTTGCGCTGGTTGGAAACGAACGAGGGCGCGGATACGTTACACGATCCGTCGCTGTAAAAGTGAATAAAACGAGACGCGACGAGTAACATTAGAGAACGAAAATACGCAAACGCAGGACGCGCTGATAATGCTTACTCGAGCGGTTCCGGAATGTTGAAACGTTTACAAACGACCTTGTCCGGTTTCCAAGAGTATTTTTCTCTAGTTAAAGCGCCGTACGTTTTATTTTTAGCGGCATCGCGCAACGCTTGCGATTCCGAGTTGAAACTTTTTTCCACCAGCGTCGAAATATCGTGAACGTCTTCCTTTTGCGATCCGCGAGTAAATCTGCTGGCGAGATCGTCGGCCAGCGGCCGATAAAGACGGGCGGCTTGTTCGAATTCGGTTTTCTCTCTTTCTTTTTCCCATTCTGTCATGTCGGCCGGATAAGTACGACATATTTCGTCAGCGGCTGCGAAACGAAACATCAGCAACGACAATAGTAACGGAAACGGTAACCGTAACCGTAACGGTGAACGGTGAACGGTGAACGGTAAGCGCAATTCGCTAATTACTTACTCCACATTCGTACCTGAATTTTTTAGCGTTAAAAATAATTCGTATCGATTTTGTTTTAGCGCGTCATACGCGAACGGTTTCATACCGCCAGTGGCGGCCCGGGTCGTGTTGACTGGCGAATTTTGCGCCAAGGCGCTCGTCGTTTGTTTCGGAAGCGGAATGTCGCTGATTCGAATGGTATCGTTACGATTGTCACCGCCACCGCCGCCGCCGCCGCCTCCAGCTTGGGCATTCGCGTCGCCAGCCCTAAACAGTTCCAAACGTTCCGCAGCGGACGATACTTTGATTTTACGAACGGTACCGGTCGCGACGATGCAATCCCATCGGTTCTTTTTCATTCGCGCCGGCTGAAAATCTGAAACGCAAACACACGACGGCTCGATTAGTCGAAAACAACGACGCGACGCAGCGCGCCAAAACGCCGAACGTACCCGCGGGGATGGACGGTAAAACAAACGATCGTTCGATATTTGTGGCTGATTTCGCGCTAATGTGGAACCCTTCGATGCAGTTGGTATTTTTGGGCGAAATAGATTTCTGAAGAGTTGCTTTCGGTTCGCCGAGGTACGGCAAAGAAAAATCGTAATTTGACATGTCCTCCGTACCGTAGATGTCGTCGTCTTCGTTTTCGAACACGCTCACGCCGAACGCCTACGCAATCGCAAAGAAAAAGTTGGAACGAGCGACGGAAAATTTCAGCAAAGCAAAGCGAACCCTAAACCGTTGCCGACTTGTGCCGTCACGTTGGCGATTCAATAATTACCTGGCCACGAATCGATTTTCCTGCCACCGTCAAAACCGATAATTCGGCGCGCTCGGACGTGAGCACCGGCTTACGTTCCATACCTTGGTAGCCGAGCCCGAAAGCGTTTTGTTTCGGACTAACTACGAATGCTTGGTAATCATTCGGAGCAAAAGTGATTTCGTCAACGTCGCCGTCCAATTCCTCTTCGCTGCAAGACGCGTGCGAATCGTCGTCTACCTTCCTCGTGTCGGTCGGTAGACAACAACCGTACACTTTTTTGGCGGCGACATCGGACTGTCGCTGTCGTATTTGACGTTTTTTCTCTTTTCTGCTCAATCTAGGACCAACTCCTTGGCCCGGTTTCCAACCCATTTTTACCAGCAACATAACGCCGACCGTATCGCTAAAAAGTAAAAAAAAAATATCGATATAGACAAACATCAATGCATACGACTAATACTGTACCAAATTACGCACCTACAACCACCGACAAAAAATAACCCGGAGTGACGTTCGAAAAAGACTTTCGATTTCGCTAATTTATTCCTTCCTGCGCTGCTGCACGTACACGGAAAACGTATAGGTACGTACGTACTTGGAGTTGAAGGTATTACGCGAGAAAATGAAAAAATTGCAACCCCTTCGAGCCCCTAGAAATGAAGTAAAGAGTCTCGGGTCCTCGATGAAGAATGGTCAGTTTTACAAAAAAAAGAAAAAAACGCGCTTATCGAGTTTCCACCCCTTCCCCTTCCCACAGAAAATGAGTGAAGTTTCCTCCGAAAGGAAAAGGTTGGCAACATGGATATGTTTTTTCCTGGCAATATTGGCGGAGGAAGCTCTATGACTTATCGTTCACCCACCGATTACAATTGAAATAAAATTGCTAAGCAAATTTAAAATTTTAAAAAAACTTGGAAAAATATTTCTACCTTTCCCCTATTTTTTTGACCAAACAAATGTTTTATAACTTTTAGGTCTTGAAATTTTTTTCCCCCCAGTAATTCATTGCTATTTCTGACTTTCTGATATTAAATTAATTTCAAAAATATAAAAATTCATGTTTTTAAAAGTCAACCTCGAGCAAAATAGTGTCTCGCCAATTTTGGAATTACCCTCATCGAAAAAAACATTTCCGACTTTCTGATATTAAGTTAATCTCGAAAATATAAAAATTTATAAGATGGTCTCGCGGGATTTTGGAATTACCCTCAGCGGGAAAAACATGTCCATATTAAAATGTCCAAGTAGAGAGAGAGCTCGAGACGAATAGGCACGGAAATATTGAACGCATATTTTGTCGAGATTGCGAAAAAAATTTCCATTCTAATCATTTTGTTCTAGAATAATTTGCGACGAATAGCATTCGCGATTTTGCTGGTAAATTCCGTACCGACCCTTATTTCGTATGTGAATAGCCGCTTGAAGACGGATTCGCGAATGGAGTCTAGAATACGACCAAAAAACAATCGTCTCGAATCGTTTTTTCCAAACTTTCAAATTTGGCACTACGAATTTTCATGAAAAAAAGTTGAATCGCTAATCGTCCGCAGCGATGCTTCATTCGTCTTCATCGAATCATCAACCGACTGCTAATGGAGTGTCGCATACGTACCGTGTAGGAGCGAGCATTTCTCGTACGAACGACGTATCGAGCGCACGATTCTGATCACTTTCGAGGATCTTGCGTCGCTTCTTCTGGTTGGACGTATCCGCGTCGGACGACTTCATATCGAAAGCGGGTTTCACTTGTAAGGACATCGGACATATGCCATACTCGCCCGTATCCTATCCATTTACACGTAAATAATGATATCGCGTTTCTCATTCAAAATAACCACGTAAAAAGGAATTACGCTACCTCGTCGTCCATGAAGTCAAAGATGGTTTGATCTTTGGAACGGATACGATTCGTTCTTGACGAAACAAAGCGAGCAGGCTGCCAGCCCTCCATCGATCCGACCGAATTATAAAATCCGGCGCTGAAACCACCCGTAAAGGCGCCGTGAAATCTTCGGCGACCGCGTTCATCTTTCGCGAACTGGTCTTCGGCGGTTATGGGTTTTCTCCTCGGTATCGAGTCTGCAAGTTGGTCGTTGAATATGTTATAAATGGTGGCACAGCGGTCCATGGTTATAGATATTACAAAAACAATGAAAAAATAATGATAAAAAACTCGCCTTCGTCTATCGGATCTAAAGCATTGCCGTAACACACGTAATCGTCTTCGTCGGACGACATAATGACAGGAATAAATTCAAATTATTAACTCGTCGCAGATTTGTTTTATCGAAGAGCATAGTAATGAAAACCGTAATAGGCTATTCCAATTTTTCATTCTTCGTCAATATTTCTCGTACAATACAGTTACACTTACATATAGCTACATAGCTGATCAATTATTGATCAATCATAATAATATTATCATTATCAGTTCGCCGTTATCATTTTGTTTACAAACTGATCCGTTTCCGTTTCCATTTCCACCGTTCGTTCCGGTCTCAAAAATCGTCCCGCCCCGTACCCTTAACGGAAACGGGCGAAGCGCGTACTACAGGGTCAGGGTTGACCAGAGTCTGCTCTGAAAAAGGACTCGCAATTCGCAAAGGACTCGACTCGAAGACTCTGAGTCGACTCGGAATGAGACTCGGAGTCTTTTTTCTTTGAGACTCGTTTTTTAACGACTCTAAAAAAAGTCTAAATACTGTATGCGAGCGAGTCTTTTTTACGAGTCGCAGTCGCAGTTTTATTTTTTTCTCATCTGACTGTATTTTTGAAGGTAAAAAAAGTGAAGTTTTTTGGGTTTTCAATGGTTTTTTCAACTTTCCGAAGTCGTGAAGATGGAATTCATCATTTACCATTCATTCACTGCAAAAATTCATTGACTGCAAAAATTCATTGACTGCAATTTAAAAAAAAAAAGAAGGGGGACTCTGAAAAAGACTCTGAGTCTTCAGTGAAGACTCAGAGTCTTTTTCCGAGTCTTTTTGTGAAAGACTCGCGGGGTGTCGACTCGGAGCTACAATTTCTAAGGACTCGCGCCTCTCGACTCGGAGTCGCAATTTTCAAGGACTCGCGTCAACCCTCCTGTACAGGGTACAGGCTATCCGGTCCGGTCCTCCGGTCAAGCCACCACTAACCAGGGATGATTACCGTTATTTCTGCGGTATCGGTACCGGTACCGGTATCATACCGCGAATAATATCGGTATCTGTACCAGTACCGGTATTGTACATCAAATAATATTGGTATTGGTACCGGTTCCGGTATCATACCGCAAAAAATATCGGTATTTGTATCGGTATTGGTATCGTACCACAAAAAATACCGATATTGGTATTGGTATCGGTACTGTACAACAAAAAATACCGGTATCGATATCGGTATTGGTACCGTACCTCAAAAAATACTGGTATTGGTACCGGTATCGGTACCGTACCGCAAAAAATACCGGTATTGGTATCGGTATTGGACCAATACCGATACCAATACCAGTATTTTTGCGGTATGGTACCAATACTATTGGTACCATACCGCAAAAAATACTGGTATTGGTACCGGTATCGGTACAGTACCGCAAAAAATACTGGTATTGGTATCGGTATTGGTACTGTACCCCTAAAATAACGGTATCGGTATCGGTATTGGTATGGTTTTTTACCGGAAAAACACGCGTTCACGCGTTGGTATCGGTATTGGTATCGGTATCGGTATCGGTATCGGTATCGGTAATCATCATTCATCCCTGCCACTAACCTGTCACAGCTCACAGGCCCGAAGCCCCGAAGCCCGAACTCTGGAGTTGTGACTGTGAGCCTTCATCTGTGAGCTGACGACGCGGTTATCAACGGATACGGAACGGGAGCCGAAAGAGAGACGGAGAAACTAAAAAATAAAAAAAAGTTTAGACGCGCTCTCTATTGTAGAATACAACACCTAATCACGTGACTAAGTTACACGCCATGTTGGTAAATTGAAGGATTTCAAGATTAGTAGTTTCACTAGTTTCCACTAAAGTTTCAGTGTTTATTTTGTTATTTTGATCGAATTTAGCGTTTCATTCTTAAACAACACTATTATATGCCAAACTTCAGCCGGCGATTAGTGTTTGCTGTTTTCTGTTATAAATTTTTGTTTGTTTTGCCACCAAATAATCACTATATTAAGCTTTTTTTTTTTCGCTGTTCATTTTTACTTGTATTATAGTTGTTATTGTATTAGCATTATCGTTCGATTGTGTGAAGTTTTACTATGGCGGAATACACGACAGTGGCCCAGGACACCATGAACGCTGTTCAGCTAGAAGTTGGTAACAATCAAAATGAACTCTGCTTTCGGAAGCCTTTCGATCCCGTGGCGTACGAATTAGATTCAACTTTCCGTTTAACCAAGTTCGCTGACTTGAAAGGACGCGGGTGTAAAGTGCCGCAAGAAGTGTTATCTAAATTGTTGTTAACTTTACAATCCGAAGAGAATGGCCAACAAGAAGAGGAGCACTCGAATTTTATGCAGCTACTTCCACAGCCTCGTTTGGGTGAGCATAATCGAATTTCCCCGATAAACGTTGCAGGCTGCGGTTCGTAGCATTCGTTTACGACTCGATCGCGTACGATGGTTTTCGACCGACAACCGGTATCTTATTGTACGCCAGTGTAGGCGTCTCTGTCCGTGGCCGCGTGCCTCCGGCACGCGCTGACGGGGATCGACCGGCCGTCGGTCTCAGTCTAAGTAGCGACAAACCCGCGCACACTGTCCGTCGAACCGTCGAACGTGTTGAACGGCGCAGTACCGGCTGCGAGCGCCGAAATGTACCGCAACGTTCTTGGTTTTCAAATGTTAATTTTGCAGGTATCGGTATGGACTCGTCAGTTACGCCGCTTCGTCATAATGGCTTATCATTAGTTCAGACCACAGACTGTATATATCCGATTGTCGACGAACCTTATATGATGGGTACGTTGTGCGCGTTACGCGCTGAGCGGCGAAGGCGACCGCGACTGCGTTGCGTCGCGTCGCGTTTTCATCCGCATCATCTAGGTAACTTTTAATTTGCAATTTGCGTTGAAATTTACAAAGCTGGCGTAAATTTTCAGGAAAAATCGCGTGTTCAAACGTGCTAAGTGACTTGTACGCATTGGGCGTTACCGATTGTGATAATATGTTGATGATTCTTGGCGTTTCAATTAAAATGACGGAAAAAGAACGCGACGCCGTCGTGCCTCTTATTATGAAAGGATTCAGGGTAAGTGGAACCAGATGGCGATTGCTACATGTGCGTACGCACATGCTGCGCGTAGCGTACCTGATGAAATTTTGAAAAAATTTAGTAAATTTATTGGGCGATTTACGCGGGTGTAACAGGACTGCGCTGCCGAAGCCGGAACTTTTGTGACCGGCGGTCACACCGTTGTAAATCCGTGGTGCACTTTGGGAGGCGTCGCTACGAGCATATGTCAAATCAACGAGTACATAGAGTACGTTGGACGTTTTACACTCGCCGCGGAATAGCCGTATGTATTATTCCGAAGCGGCGCTCGCTTGATCGCGTTCCCTTTTTTCAGATGCAATAACGCTGTCGTCGGCGATGTTATCGTATTAACCAAACCTCTAGGAACGCAAGTCGCCGTAAACGCGCACCAGTGGTTAGAGCAGCCGGAAAGATGGAATCGTATTAAACTGATAGTGTCGGAAGACGACGTCAACAAAGCTTATCACAGAGCAATGGATTCGATGGCGCGTCTAAATCGAACCGGTACGTGTTCGCGCTAATGTAATACGTATTTAATCATCATCGGTAACAGCTCTGTGCGGGCGCGACGACGCGTTGCGTTGCGTCACGTCGCGCCATTTTCTCGAGCAAAGTTTTCACGCGATCGTACGATCGATCGAAATTTTAATTTTACAGCGGCCAGGTTAATGCACAAATACAACGCTCACGGCGCGACTGATGTTACCGGTTTCGGACTGTTGGGTCACGCGCAAGCGTTGGCGAAAAATCAGAAAAAAGAAGTTTCGTTTGTGATTCACAATCTGCCAATCATCGCCAAAATGGCATCGGTCGCTAAAGCTTGCGGAAATATGTTTCAGTTATTGCAAGGAAGTTCGCCCGAAACGTCTGGTAAAAATACATACGTTGCGTACCTACCGGGTGCTCGATTAATTCTGGCTCCCCCGATACTTTTTATGTCAAAAATCGTACGTTGGCAATACTTGGTTCAATTAAACAAATCGAACCAAGTATTGCCAACTTACGATTTTCCGCATACAAAGTATCGAGGGGAGCGAGAATTAATCGAGCACCCGGTACACGCGTATTATTGTATTAGCGCGGCGCGGTGCGGCGCGTCTTTTTATTGCCGCGCCAGTCGTAATCGATACGTTGGTGGTGCATTTTACAGGAGGACTGCTCATTTGCTTGCCGCGAGAGCAAGCGGCGGCGTATTGTAAAGACATTGAAAAGCAAGAAGGTTATCAAGCTTGGATTATCGGTATCGTCGAAAAAGGAAATAGAACGGCTAGAATTATAGACAAGCCGAGAGTAATCGAAGTACCGACTAAAGAAAAAGACGGAAGTTTGTGGTAATTTATTTAAATAACGAAGTGTTCCCGTGTGTAATTTTTTTCATTTCAAAATTACGATCATATAAATTCTAATTATAACGATTATCTTTACTTATTTAATGTAATAGGTAGGTACCCTATTTTTATTTCATCTTACGATTACGATTACGGTTTACTTGTACATTGCTTCCAATTTGATAGCTTTTCCGTTTTTCCTGTTTTGTTTTTTCTGTACGCTTTTCCTTTTTTTTCTTTTTTTTTTACGCGCGCCCTTATTTTATTTTATTTTATTTGAATACCTGTTACTTTTATTTTCGATTGTTTGAATGACGCGGAACGAACGCTGAGTTAACGCTGATGCGTTGTTACATCGAATATAAAATAATAAAGCGAACAGTTCCAATTACAAAATCTATTCTATCCTGCATCAAGTATGTAGTACCTATGCATTTAAGTATATGTACGTTCGTTTCGTGTTACGGAAAAAGTAATCGTCGATTTTGGACTTCATTTCGATTCGTTTTGTAATCAAACCCCTAAACTGTCATTATTTGAGGTAGGTAGTTGATAAGTTTCTTTTTTTCTTTCTTTTTTTTTCGTGCAACAACTGATTTTTTTTTTATTACGCATTGATGTCATTTCGTAATACATTTATTTTTATTTTTATTTCGTGTACATTTCGTGTAGAGTTATCGCGCCAACTTGCGTGATGTTGCTCGTGCTCGTGTTCTTTTCATCCTTTTCCGGCAATTCTTCGTACATGGACTCAGCGTTGTGGTTTGCAATATAGCTCGTCGAAAAACTTGTCATGGTAGGCACCGTTTACTCACCGTCACTTTCCAGTCGGCTTGCACTTGGCGCTCTTCGTCTTCACATTTTACGTTAAAATTCGAACGAATCAATAATCCCGATCTCCGATGCTCGTATACGTTCTCTTTACTCTTTACCTACAAATACTGAAGGTATGCAGTATAGTATGTAGATGTACCTAATATCAGTCTCGGTGTTAAGTCCATAAAAATAGCAATGCTCAATAGATGTATGTATTACGATTTATACGTATAACCAAACCTAACCGCTCGTTTGAAATTCATTACTTTCATATGTATTCAGGTACTCGTACCTACTTTGCTCCTATTTCCGTTGTTTGTCTCCGCAGGTAGCTATGCAGGTGCAGATAATCGTCACCTCTTATCTTGGTAGAGGTATCTACGCCAATCGATTCGTGTTTGTTGTTCTATTTTACTCGCACGTGCTAGAATTCGTTGTTGATGTAGGCATTTCAACGAACGCCAAACAGTCGAACGGTGGACATCGGACGATGGTACGCTTAATCGATTTTCGTTTTCACTTTCTTTAGTAACGGCCACGTTCCAACCAAGTATAAGTATTAATATTAGTAAGCCTAGACTAAGGTGGGAACTGCAGCCGGTACAGTCGGCTATTGCACCACTCAGTTCAAATCTGCGGCGCGTTGTCTTGCGTAGCAATCGTGAATCGTGATCGTCTATTGTCCACGAAGTAACGCGGTCATAACAACGTAGCTTACACACACAAAGTCGTGCCTATAGGCCTACCTAATGCGGCTATTCGCTTTAGCTATGTTATTCTCATCCAAGTTCTCCCCACATGGTATAGTTATAGTCCGGTAGAGGAAAACAACAAACAAACGACGAATTAAACCAATACCAATAACCGACGTATCCCTATTACTACTTATAAGAACAGAACCTAAACCTAGACTCACCCATCTAATGATTTACGATTTACCTAGCGGACAGAAATACGAGTACAGCACGCGTCGTACAGAGTTACTAGGTACTACCCCGTAGGTGTAGGTATACGTGTACGTGTACGTGTACGTGTACGTGTACGTGTACGTGTACGTGTACGTGTACGTGTACGTGAACGTATACTAGCACAAATCCAATACTTTACGCTAGTATATTGTAATAAGAAAGTACATAACATACCCATACGTAAATTACAAAGGTAGAGGTGCTTCATGATATGATTAGCTAGGCGTAGGCACTCGAACTATGCGTAGATACATACGATAGCGATATACATAGGTAGGTACACAAACAGAAGGTGAATGTGCGTCATTCGACGCTTTATATTTAAATAATGAATAAAATGAACGCAACGCCTGTAATGTAGCTGCTGTGCAGGAGGCTGAGGAAGATGGATAACTGAATAGAAAAGTGTATGCCCGTATGTAAGTGTAGGTGTAGATGTAGGTGTAGGAGGTATAGGTACATCTATATACACGTAGGTAGGTGTCTGAACCGACATCGCGACGCGCGCGGCGAACATCATCACTCATCAGTCGTTAGTAGAACGGATGATGAAAATTGTCGATACAAGACGGCGACGGCGGCGACAACGAATCTGTCGAAGGAATAGGAATCGCACTAGTACCTGCACTAACGGAGCGTTGAAAGGCGTAATTTTTGCCATCGTTATTGTCCCAGTATACGGAGCCGCGACAATGGTATCTGATGGCGAATTCGATTCGGTGGCCTGCGGAGAGCGTATCGTAAATGTAAATAACGAAGCCGAACCTGTCGTGGGATTGGTCGTCCGCATCCCCTTCGGGGGGAATGTAAGTGGCTCGTACTTCGGCGTACGTTTTCCATTCGTCCGACGTGTAACGCACGTAAACGCTTTTGCAAAAATCCAAATTCGTTACTTTAATTCGACCGGCTATATGGCGTACGGGCACATCGCCGACGTGAGCCGTTTCCAAGCATACGCGGCGGCTGCGAACACGATCCGCGAAATCGGCCAACTCTGCCGGAGATTCGAACGATGGCACAAGTATACTCGTAAGCGAGGACCGCGCTGTCGCCACCGCCGCCGCCATCGCGTCCTCGTCGTTAGCCAATTTGGACGCCGCTGTCGTCGCTGGAATCGCCGGCAATTCGTTCAGAAACGTGCGAACGCTGGCTAAATCTAAACCTAAAACGTCGGCAAATCTGACCATTTTCTTTTGAGCCGGCGTCGTCGACGACTCGTAGTTTTTTTGTATTCTCAAAGAAGACGATCTCCGAAACTGGCTATCGATTTCGTTTCCACTCTTTCCCGGACTTGGATGACATTCGCGATCGCCAACTATTGACGTAGACGTAGGCACAGATAGAGTGACGTAAATTTTCGACTGTTCACCGTCTCGACTGCTTACTCGTTCCTCTTCATCGTTACTTTCCATCGGTCGAAACGACGACGCGTTTACGTGCCTCCAGTTATTTCTACTTTGAGCAGCCAAGTCGGCTCAACTTACCAGGCCAAACCTATTTACTAGCGAGGGCAGAGTGGTAAGCGGATGAGCGTAGCCTGCGGATTGTGGACGGCGAAGAATTACGAAATTGAAATCGAATCCAGCTTGGCGATTATCGTCGCTACGCTTTTCAGAGAACATGGCTGAACGGCGAACGCGCCCAATCTATCGACCTATTCGCATCGTCTGCCAGCTTCCAGCTCCCAGCTCCCAAAGTCTGAGCGCGTACCTATACCTAGCGTGTACCTAGTACCTATTACGTGTCTCTGCCCAATCTCGTATGCAGTGCAGTGCAGCTAACACTTGTACCACCACCACCACCACCACCACCACCATCACCATCATCACAGTACCATATTTGGCACCAAAAGCATAAGCGTCAATAAATGAATGAGTGAGCGAGCGAGTGGGTAAGTAGAAATATGGCTGGCGGCTTGCGACGGCTTCAACTCGAACGAGATTTGATTGGTTTTTCTGCTGCCGCGTACACCGCTATGTATTCGGACTCGACGACTCGACATCCATTCGCATTCGCGTTTGCAAAAATCCTACGAGATAAGTACATGCGCGTCATTATGCAGGCGAGTAAGTACACTTACAAATACGTAGACGTACACAATACACATGCATGTACATGTACATGTACATGTACATACAGATATAGGTACCATATAACTACGTATAACGTATACCGTATATCGTACGGTGGTCCGGTATCAAAACAATAGGAATACCTAGATTCGTCATTCGCCTATCTAAATATTTTATGGTAGCTGGCTACCTAGTACCTCTTAGTACCTAGAATACCTACGCCTTGCTAAGCGCCTGTAATTAAGAATAGTAGTCACCTAGCTGAAGGTACAACCACAATTCAGAGGGCTACGAAGGCATATAGGTAGCTAGCTACTAAGTAGGAGGTATCGTAGAATCTACGGATGGACGGGCTGAGATGACAATGATACGTTAAAATCAAAAAAGAAATGAATAAATAAATTAAAAAAAAAAAAAGAAAAAAAGAGACGCACGTGAGTGGGCAAGTAGATAAGTTAGATAATAGATACACAATAGGTACCTACCTAGGTGAGTTATTCACTATCGAATAATAGGCTGTTGGAATAGATATTCCAGCTCAAACGAATTATCGCTCCCCTTTAGAACAGCCAACCCACCCACCCACCCACCCACCCACCCACCAACCAACCAATCTATCTACTCACCTACCTATGTACTTAGGTACTTAACACCTATCTAATTTTCCTGCAAACGAAAAAAAATAAAATAAAAGTGTAGAGGTAGATTTGTAAAACTTGTGGAAGAGCAATGAGCAAATGACAACCAACACGGAATGACGACCGACCGGTAGAATGGACCAAGAACCGAATAACGTGCGTAAGCGATACCTTACCTATGTGCCTACAGGCCGGCCAGGCGCGTATTAATTTTCCGATCGAATACTGCAAAGTGCAAACTACAAACTGCAAACGATCGAGGATGGACGGTGGAAAGTAGACCGCAAAAAATATAATTAACGATCCAAGGTACTCGTAAACGAATAAACTTTTATGAAACGACGAACACGAACACGCGAATGGTATTCGCGTTTCGAGTCGTCATTAATACGTGCGAACATAGTAGGTGCCTTGGCTCAGTGTCTGTATCGGCATTATTTGGCATCTCTCGACTGTAACGTACTTACTACCTACGTAGAAGTACGATAACAGCGACAGCACCAGACAAACACATTCACCAAAACCAAACTAAACAACGCAGCGGCCAGCGGCGTATCTAGATTTTCAAATGAAACTTGGCAAGTTCGTTCGATGCGCTATTTTTAACTTTTTAGTCGGATATTCGAACGTTACGCGTGCGATTAGAAATTGACGACAAACAAACGCGGCGAGCTGTACGATGCAATTTGGCGCATCAACGAGACAATGAATGAAAAAACGAACTTACAGCGGGAAGTCGCGGCAACCAGCGCAGCACAGCGACAATAACGAACGATAAATGGAAACTCGAATAGTAGACGATAGATAATGTAAATAATGTCGTTCTCGTAACGCCACCGTACCTGCTTCTGGAAATGAATGAATGGTATTCTTTTTCTCACTTCCGCCACTCAAATCACGTAAGCCAAAACTTTGTAAAGAACAGCGTAGGCCAGGGCAGCAAATACCAAGCGTCGCATCGTCGCCTTGTCAATTGTATATTAGGTAAGTACGTATGATACGAATAACGAAATCGCGACGCGGCGGGGTACAGTCGGCATTACAAAGCATAAATCAGGCTTACGAACAGTACACAAATGCGAAGAATCTGGTATTCTGGTTCGACAAGTCAGCGTCCAGACATCCAAACACGGTGTGGTGCGGCGTGGCGCGGCGCTCGAAAACGATACCTGTATAGCGCAGCGCAGTCTCGAGTTTTCTCGGCTTATGCCAATTGCCAACCGTAACTGATAGGTGGGTACAAGTTATACACGCGTACTGGCGCAATGAGGAATGACAAATCAGCAAGTAATCGGACACGTAGCGCGGTCGAACAAAATAATTATTATTAGGTATTGAGAATCAACACGTACCTAGCTACAGCTAGAATTACCCACGTTAACGTACACGTAGTAAGTCTAGGTACCCGAGCGTGATACGTACATTACAAATTATTACATTTAGGTACACATAAACATAATACAATCATATTACATCATTATAGGTATAGGTACAGGTACAGGTACAGGTACATAGGTAGTTAGGTAAAGGTACTATGTACATATGTGTACTTTCAAACCTGAACCTCATTCAAAACCATTACCTCGTACCATCTACCATCTACCATCTATCTTGTATCTCGTATCTCGTATCGCGTACCTACATCCAGGTAGGTTCGCGACGAGGTACTACCGAACGTAAGAGAGCCATTCTACGACTGACATATTATTCAAATTTATTTAAAATTGCTCGATAATTTTGCACAATAAAAATAAATAAAGGCGTCCGTAAAATTAGAGGGAAATAAAAAAATTCATATAACGTTTACGATATTTTGGATTTTTTTCTCGCAATCGCGTCTTCCACAGCCTTCAATTGTTTCAATAATTCTTCTCTTCTCGACGGAACACCTTTTTTTTGGTTGGCTTTACTATTCTGTAGGTATAAAGAAAAATACACGTAATTAAACGATAACGGTTTCGAATCGTCGCGTCGCTTCTACCCTACACATGTAGCCGAGCACTCGTTTTTAGATGTCGCTTGAACTGCCGGCGACGGTATTTACTCGGCTTTTTGTTTTCATTTTTGTTCCTTGTTTTCTCCGACGGTATCCGCATACTCTATTAAGCGTGGTTTAAAATCAAAGTTTCAAGACTATCTTTTGACTTATTCCTTAAAATAGGTAGGAATAAATAGAATTTCTAAGAAATAAGTCAAAAATAAATTTGAAGTTGGCGATTAATTTTGATTCAGAAGAAGTATTTAAAATACAAATATATTATTAACGCTTCATTTACTTCTACCTATTCCTTTAAAATTCGATTCATTTATATTTCAAGTTCAAGTTCAAGTTCAAGGACAAGTAAAACAAAAAATCAACAACAAAAAGCGATCATGAACCATCCTTTACACGAACAACGCAACGTGACGAGAAATTCACGACGCGTCGCGAGACAAAAACTACGAACCAAAACCCGGCTAACTCGTAAGTTTCTGCGAATTGCCCCTCCCGACCGGTGTAAACGTTTTTTTCAGTCTGATGCGGTCTTCTTTAGATGTATAATTGTACATATGAGAGTTTTCAACGAAGAAATGGATATACCTAAACCTAACCTATGCCTATGCGCGTATCTATCGGCGAGACCAACTTTTCAGCGGTTCCCAACATTTTGGATCCACTTCAGAGCGCTTGGCTGATATGAACCGTTTTCACAGGTCTCAAGTAAGGAATGGATTTACGAACTTTGGTACTAAAGGGGGAAAACGGTCCGCGGCGCGTTAATTTCCAAGTCTTATTTTTTCTTACTCGACTGCGACGAGTGCCACAACGATGATCGCGGCAATTACTAACGAAGAAAATGCGCGGATCGACGAAAATCTGTAAACGGCAAATACGGCGCGGCGGTTCGATTCAAATTTAGAATGCGAAAAAGTCAAATAGACAGACAGGCGGACAGACGGACAGATGCATGCGGCTAACGCGGCATCACATCTGAGACGGCTACTCAAGACTTCAAGTTTCGGGTAAAGTCGATGGAGCAGTACGCGAAAACAAAATAGAAAAACCAACGCCAGGGTAGTTACAAAAACGGCGCACTGCGCCGCGCCGTTTCCGCTTCCAAGTCTGGGGACGGCGCTATCCGGCAAATTTTCCAACAAGTCAATAGGAAAGCCAGCAAACGAGACCTGCGCGTGCCGGGCGCGGGTTCATACTCATCAAACACGCCAGTACAACAGGCAGACGCGGGACGAAAACGTTTGATTGAAATTGATAAAAAACGACGACAGCGAAAAATATCGCACCGTCGTGAATTGCGGCCGAACAAGCGACACTCGGCTACAATCAGTTTCGCATTGAGATACTAACTTTCTTTGCAGACGACGCTCTGTCGGAATCTGAATCCGAATCCGTGGACTGGGCCGCTCTTTTCTTACCCGCCGATAACGGCTTTTCTGTAAATCATCAAGCGAGCAAACAAATGAAGAAAAGACTTGAGGAAGCACAAATTGCAAAATATCGCGTTACGTTGCTAACCTTTTCTCGTGTCGAGATTATCTGCGAAGGCGGAGGAGGCGGAGGAGGAGGCGGCGGCGGCGGCGGCGGTGGCGGCGGCTACCCGTTTCGATTGAGTCGCATTACCGGAGCCCTTCAACGTCAGTTTTATCTGCTGTTTCTGACCGGAAAGCTAGAACAAACCAACAGGCGAATAGGCGCCGATTACGATGCACGTTGCTGCTAACTGTAGGTAATACGATCGTCGATCGTCCGATTTACGCACCTTCAGAGCGTCCATCGCTTTATTTTTAACCGTCTGAGAGGTAGCCGAATGATCGTTGGCGGGTAAGTTTCGTTTTTGGGTGCGTACTGAAAGCGAAAGAAAAAAAGAATTGAAACGAAGCAAAAAACCGAGAAAACATTTTGGCGGCAAAAAAGAAGGGAAGCGACTGTCGGCTTGGTAATAAGGGAACGTAGTACGTACTAGGTGGCGTTTTACTGCTTTTGCTGGTCGACGACGAAGACGCGCTCGAGTCGGACGAGTCGCTCGAAGAATCGCTAGAACTGGAGCCGGACGACGATTTCGAAGATCTAGATTCGGACGATCTGGTAGAACGCATTGCCGCGGCGACTGCCGCTTTAGAGTGGGCCAATAATCTGTCGGGTAGACCGCTTTTGGCTCTGCACAAACGTCGCGCAATACGTGTAGTGTACGCACGTAGCAGGGCGAAAACAAAACTAAGAGGGAAGAGAGGGAAGAGAGGGAAGAATACGTCGCGAAAGACGCGATCGGTTACCTGGGCGACGTCGCGGACGAGGGTAAAGCTGAGCTGGCGACGACATGACCGCCGCTACCGCCACCGACGTTAGCGGTAGGAGGCGAATGCGGTCTGGTTTTCACTTTCGGACTCGGAGGCGGCGGATTCATGTGCATGGCTCTTTCGGTAGCCGCTCGTCGCTCCAACAGCAACGTGGGCGAAATCGACTTGATCGCTAAAACAAAACGATAAAAAAGCGCCGATAAGAAACTGGCGCGGTGCGGTGCGGTGCGGTGCGACGCGACGCGACGCGTTGCGGATGCCGGACCGCACAAGGTCGTCCTGGTCGCCGCCGCGTCAACATCGGTTACTTACCTTTTTTTGGGGCTGGCAACTGCGTTCTCGAAGACGGCGACAGTTTGAACTGCATGGGAGCTTTTTTGCGAGTATGCGATTCGGACGCGGATCGCGACGACGAATGAGATTGCGAATGCGAGCCGGATGATCGAGCTTTGGATCTAGATCTGGAGTGGCGCGATTTGGAACTGAAACTACTTCTGCTCGAGCTGCGACTGCTTTCGCTGCGCAAACGCGAAAATCAAATTTCAAATCGCATTACACATATCATAATAGGTACTCGGTACTTATCATACTACACGTTTACGTGTTTACGTACAAGCCACAGGTGAAGGTAAGGCGCGTCGCGTCTCATTTCTTACGTGTACGTACCTGCTCGACGAATAAGACGACGCCGAAGAGTAAGCGTCCTTTCTGCGTCTGGCACGACCGGAAGCCGGTGATTTGGTACGCATCCACGGATCGGCCCATTCGTCGTCGCGGGTTCGTTCCATTCGCGGAGAGTCCTCCCTTCGATTGCGATATCTGGACGGACTGCAAAAAGCGAAATCCAACGAGCACGCGTCATTAGACGCGCCATTTGGCGAGTCGGCACCGAAGGCCGAAAATGACCGGTACAGGGTGATTAATCGAAACCCGTTCAGGCAATGAAGCGAACAAGTCCTACTTGTGGTCATTTTTGTCGTTCCAAGTACCTAAATGTAATGCGAGGGAAAATCCTGAGATTTTTTGTCCGGCGTCCAATTAATCACCCTGTGCGCCTGACATCAAGTAAATATACTCAGACGTTCGCTCATCCAACCCCCGATCCCTCCTCCCATTTCACTGACGGCTGAGCTGAGCTGAAAATACGTTAGAACCTAACTAGACAGTACATATACTTATATCGAACAAAACTTTTGTCATATACCTACTTGAAACGATGATTATTTCGCATTATTTATACCGCACACGCCCAAAGGTCTATTAGAACGGTACCCGAGCATCGTGCATCGAGCAACGAGCACACGAACGTATAACGTACCACAGCGGACGAATACAATTCAACAAGATTACCAAGTCGAGTGAAACATTTTAGGATTTGAGAATTGAGAGACGCGAAAAACGTGGGTGTCATCTTACTAACAGTTCTACACCGACGACCCGCTGAAAGATGAAACGAGCTTGCGTAACGTAACCCTCCCTTGGATTCTTTTTTTTTCTTTTCATAAATGGCGGGTTTCTTTAGGATTAACAACCTATACCAGATATTAGACATCGACATCGCCAACGTCATCGCCTCAGTTGTGTATTTTGTTGTTCGGGTTCAACCGTTCAACCTTTGTAACCTACATAATATCAAAACTAACGCGCAACCCGTAGTAAACTATCCGTATCCGTATCCGTATGTGTATGTGTATGTGTATACGCATGCGGTACCTAAGAGCCGCTCACCTGTCGTCCTTGTAAGTTTTGTCGTTCTTCTGTACGATAACTTCGCGACTCGAGCTCGGGTAAGGCTTATGTTTTTGCTTTCTGTCGTAGAATTCCGGATGATGCGACTGCGGCGCGGAAACGTTGGCGGGTCTAGCACCGTAATAAGAATTCGGATGCATGTAACGACGACCAGCGGCGGCGGCAGCTGCCGCCGCGTAGTAATCAGCGCCGTAAGGTAACGGCGGAGCGCGTAAACCGTACTCGTCGTACGGTAAACCACCCATCCTGTGTGCGGTCCAGTAATCGGCGGCTGCTGGACGCGAAATTCCATGATGAAGCGGCGGATAGTATCCTAAAGGCGGAACATCGGCACCGGCGTGTGGCAACGTGGCCGCCACATCGCTACCGTACGGCTCGGCCGGTGCGATACGATGCGATTTCACGTCCGCGTCCAATTTCCTGCAGACGAGAAGAAAAATCGAATTTACGTATGACGACGTCGATAACGAATGGCACTGTACGTCTGTGTCTGTACACATCTATACGTGCAAATATGTAATAGGTTTTATGCAGATGTACTACCCCTACCCGTACCTACGTACCCAGCTTATCAACTACATACTAGCAACCTACTTCCACCTATGTAATGTTATGTTACCTTACTTTACCGCGTTGTAACAAAATGAATCTACTAATACGCGGCAGTGGCTAGCGTATGTACGTACGTACGTACCTACCAGAGCTGAAAGCGAGGCAGTTATATACCGCGGTATACCGTCGACTGCCTCGCTAAAATGCGGTACGGTTCAAAACGGTATATACCGTTTTGAATAAAAGGCGGTAGGCGGTCATAACCGCTTACCGCTCATGTTATTTAACGGGGTGAGTCATCCCTAAACACGTATTCATGTATTCATGTTGATACGAAACTGTAGTAACATCAGGCGGTCAGGCGGCAGTACCGCGGTACTTGATCGCCTCGCTTTTTCAAAAACCGGTTTAAGCGGTCAGGCGCGGTATAATAAATGCGGTTGCGGTAACGTGACCGCCTCGCTTTTGAACGAGGCGGTCAGGCGGTATAAAATGACTGCCTCGCTTTCAGCTCTAGTACCTACCTACCTACGTACGTAGCAGTACATAAATATACATATGTCCATTGTCCATGTACTTACTAGAGTATAAGACGATACGATAAAAAGTACTCGTTATCGTATCGTATCGAAACGAGTACACGAGTACACTCGCATACTCGCGTACTCGTTTTCATGAATACTCGTTTCATTCAAACGATACCGGTTCTGAAGCTACGAGTAACGACTAACGAGTATACTCGCGAGTATTACTTGTATCGTGCAATGTTAAATCACTGACTGGGTGACGTCATCACATAGGTGACGTTGGGTGCCGAACAAACGATACGATACGAGTACAATGATATTAGAAGATGAAACTAGTACAAAACGATGTTTTCTTATTACGATATACTCGTATCGTTTTTGGTTTTATTCTCTGTACCTAGCCTACCTACCTACTACATAGTACATACCTATAATCATCCAACTTATACTACATATGCACATGCTATGGAGTATGGACTGCTAATGCGATGTTGAATTGACGAGTATTTTGAAGCAAAAAGTACGGGAAGCACTTTATGTATAAGAAACGTGCTGGGCGTCCGCACTTTGTTCATCTCTCTCAGCGACCGGTCGTTGCGCGTTGCGCGTTTCGTGTTTCGTCATCGTGCGTGTGAAAAAAGCTGTTCGTGTATAAAGAAATATACATACATGATATACGATGCAATAGCAATAGTGAGAATTTCGCGCGTTCACTCGAGCATTCTTATGAAGTGCTTCCCATACTTTGTGTTTCAGAAGTTCAAATCGTCTCATTTGCGTTAGCAGTTCATGGTAGCATAATGTCGATGACTAGGACGAGTTTCGTTTACTTTCCAGCCGTAGCCGTAGCCGTAGCCGTAGCCCTACCACCGTTTACCGTTTACCGTTCACCGTTCACGTACCATTTATCTCCGCCATCCGGACTTTTGCCAGGGCTGGCCGAGTTCCTAGAGTAATAATCGTTTTCCTTATCGATTTCGTCTTGACTCAAAGTTAAATTCATCTTCTTATCTTCAAAATCCACCTCGGTTTCTTTGCGTTTGGACGATTTGCGAATCATCTACACATAATGCAATGCTCAATACGCAGGTAATGCAGAATGCAGATAGGCACGACTACGCAATTATCGAATTAAACTGCGCTGCGTAGGTAATGTTTCACGTTTAACATTTCACTAGTCACTAGTCACTAGTCACGTGTCACGTATTACATACACCTACGGAAATGTGCCCACCTACACTTACTACCTATAACTTATATGTAGCTATATATACTGTATAAACACATATATATTGGCAGTATGACAGTGGTAATTACATAAAAAAGTATTGCGGAAAATGCTCGTCAACAAAGTAATATTAGAAAATGAAAATATAGGTACGCGTCCGCGTTGTTCGCAGTTTCTTTTCTGTTGTTTTTACATCATATTATATACTTACTACGTAGCGCGTATTAAATGAATAATAAAAAAAAATACATATGTTGAAGCGATAAATCGTACCTCTTTGGCTTGTCGTAGACCTCTTTCCCACGACGATTCCAGAGCAGGTTCGTCTTTGCGAACGATGCCCACATTACCACCGCCACCGGCTCCACCGCCAGATACCATCTGCCAAACGACAAACGACAAACGAACAATTATTATTAGGTATCCGCAGCCACCGCATATCAACACTACGATTACGATTACGGATTACCATATATAAATTATATAACGTCAAAATAAAAGTTCAGTTCTGATACATTGGATAAATACGTATATACTTAGGTACAAAAATAATACAGTACAGTACGGTACGGTACAGTACGGTACACGCGTGTGTAGAGGTACTCCAAATTTAATTCTCCCTTCCCGTTTCGCTACTACACACTTTCTTTCATTAAAGAAGTAGTTAACAATTCCTTCAGAAATTCCATATCATGTCCTTGGTCTTTCCAGAAGGCCCTAGCATAAATAAAATACGGGTACGTGTGTACTGGTGCACTGTGTACCACATAGGACGTTAAATTGTGAATTCAACTGTTGCTGCTTCCCTTATTTCACTCAAGTACACTCTTGTTAAATAACGGTGGGTGGGGGCAGAGTGGTGTAATAAAACTACGACGCGGCGATTAAACGTTCTTTCACATTATCCATTTGACTTTTTTTTTTCTACCCAACATTTAAAAGGAATGAAGATGCTTTCAAAAATTTGAAAATCCCTAGTCTCGATAATACATACAAGTTAATATCGCAACAAAAATAAATTTGAAATCGGAGTAAGCACAAAAGAGAACAGTACTGAGAATAAGCCGATACAAGGCCATACCACCCACATATCAAACCATCAAGGCACGAGTATAAATATCATTTGCGAACATTTCAATCGATTTTTAACAACATTCTGGAGTGTAATCCAATGATAGAAACTTTCGACAAAAAAAAAAACTGAACTTAATAAAAATTTTCGTCCGACTTTTGGATTTCTCCGCCACGTTTCAAATGATTTTGAATTTTTTTGCCGAATACTCGAACAAGATTCGTTTTTGTTTTTGTCTTTTTGTTAAAAATAAGAAAGCTGTTCGTATGGAAAAATTTTGAAAAGGACACGACTGAATATTCATTCTGACCTCGGTAGAGAGGAGACTATCCCTCTATCTGTTTTTATTTGTCAATCATTTTATTTTTTGCAAGACTGACAATATTCGTCCATTTCGGTTTATTTTCTCCTGCACCCTGTACTGTACATCTATGTACTAACTTACGAAGGGTATCTATACACTATTCGGCAATAGGTCATTAAAAAGGTTGCCACTCTCAAAGTTCGTTCATTATATGAATCGCGTACGTAGTACGTACTGTACCGATTTATCATGTACAGTTCATTCTTTATTAGCTACGTTCAGTTGGTTCGGTTCCAACTCTTGTTATTTTATTGTTGGTACTTTTTGCTGCATACCGGTCTATTGGTTTCTGTAATTTTATGCGTCGCGTCGGCAGGCCAAATGTATTGTCATTTCCTAATTTTGAACACCGCCAGTCTCGGAACAGAATACGCTGTACAACTCTCACGCTTGGGTAACAATATTTCAGATACCAATACACCCGATTACATATCTTAATGTAACTATCGGCTAACGCGTATTTAGCTAGCAGCTAGCAGCTAGTAACCGGTAACCAATAACCATCCGGTACTCAATTAGCTATAACCAATCATCAAAAACAAACAGACAAATAACATTACCGCGCTAGGACGTTCGGCTGGTAGGTGGGAATGCGGCGCGAGATGTGGTGGAAAAACTGGATACATGATGGACGCGTTGGAATTCGGAGGCGGCGCACCGCCCGCCGTAATTATCGGTCGAACAGTATCGAACATTGAATAGTTTCCTTTGTCCATGACTCCCGGATGTATGAATCTAAATCGTGCGTATGCGGATTAAATTCAATTCGAGTGCGTAAAAGCGTGATAGTCGAACTAAGAAAGTACACATGCCGCCGCGCCCGTATCGATATATACATATTACATATATACAGGTATAGGTATAGGTATTGTATGTACTATGGCGTCGCGTGTACCTAACCAACATATAGACGTACGAATGCAACCATGTACCGCGAATGGAAACCAGCGAGTCGCTGACGCTACTTACTCGGTACGGTGCATATTAAAAATGGCGAATATTAGAAGATGGACACTCGGACAGTCGACGGCACGAATGATATGATTCGCCTCGCCGGCCGCCAGCCACCGACCGTCCACGCGTCTCGACACCGGATGAGTAATAATAAGCTAACGAAACGAAAGCAGACCATCTATTTAATACCAACCTGCAATTCGAGCCCCATGTACAATGGCCGCGCGAAAAAAATCTGCACACTGGTCTTTCGGTTTCTTCGGGTTTGGCGTCGTTATCATCAGTCAATTCTCCTTCTTCCAAATCGGAATGGTCCTTTTCTTTTTCTTCGTATCTTTTAGCTGCTGCCAATGCGGCTTCTTCATCGCTTTCTTTGATTCTATCTAGCTTGGGCGAGCATTCACCTTCTTCCGCTTCGAAATCAAGCTGCTCTTCACCTTCGACGTGTAATGATACAGCTCCGTCGTCTACGTGTTTCTCGTTAATCGACTCGGCCACTAGTTGACGCCGTTGATTCTGGTGAGAATGATGACGATGATGATGATGATGCTGTTGTTGTTGTTGATCCTGAGGCAATTCTTCGTTCTGATGTACGATTTTTTGCTGCTCATCTGTTTCCTGCGGACCGACGTAAAAATTACAATTCAAAATCGCCACAACCGACGCGACGTAAAGCCGAAGCGAAAGACGCGCGCAAAATTGAACAAGAATACCGTACCGTACGATCCGGTTGATCCGAGTTTTCCTCGCGTTCGGCGTAGCTGTCGTTACTCTCGATATCAGAAACGTCGGAAAGGTCGTCGGCGAAATCGATTATCGTCTTTTTGATCTCAGGAATCTTCTCTGTCTGGTCGAGAGTGGAAATTTCGTATTTCGACGCAGACTGTTGCCTTTCGAACTGACTCGGACTGACGCTGTCCAAAGATGACGCTAATTCGCTTCTACTGTCCCAACCGGCGCTGTTCGAGCATTTCGGAGACTTGGGCGAAAGGTCGCCATTAACGCTCTCGTACGGCGTGTTCGCGTCGTCTTCTGCGTCGTTTTTACTGTTACGACGACTACGATCGTCGCTACGGTTGTTGTCTCGGTTCACGCCATCGTTCTCGTCATCGTGATCTCGTACATGCGGACTAGCCGCCGCAACATCACTTTTCGAAGAAACCTGCTTCTTGTAAACACCATCAGACCAGGCGTCGTTCTTCAACGGTGGCGGCGAATCATCCGTATTTTTCACACGGTTGCATTCGGAATCGCGATTACCGCCAGTCTCTAGTGGCGAATTACGTTGATCGCTCAGTTCGTGCGACGATTGTGATCCAGCGATATCGTCGATGTCCGTTGGACGGCGATTACAACTCGAATCACCCGTACTCGCTTTTGCTTTCCGTTTCCGCTCGTTATCGGCATCGTCGTCATCTCCGTCATTGTCGTCTTCGTCGTCTTCATCATCGTTGTCGTCGTCGTCATCGTCGGCATCGTTGTCACCGCCGCCACCACTAACACTGCTGCCGCCGCCGCCATCATCGTTGTCTTCGCCATCATCCTCTTCATTCTCATCGTCCACCTCGTCGTCGTCGTCATCTTTGTCCGAAGTGTCAGACTCTTTAGCTTCGGGCGACGATTCGTGATTCGAATTGCTGGTGAGTTTCACATTTGACGAGAGCTGATCGCCTTCCGACGAACTACTCGCTCTGTCGCTATTCTTCGCAGGAGATCCCTGATCAGATGACGATTGATGACCATCCGAATTGCTGCTCATCCAGGCTCCATTCTTCGGAGATTCGTTATCGAAATCGTCTTCAGCTGATACGTCCGAATCCATGCTATTTCGTCGCAACTCGGTCTGCAAAATACCGCAAAAATTCCAAATAAGATAATGATGTAGTTGACAGTTTTCAAGACCGAGAACGTTACACAAACGACAACGTAGTATCAGTCGGGTCAACAACAGAAGTGGAAATTGGTATAGCGAAGTTAAGTAAAATACAGTACAGTACAGTACAGTACAGTAGGTACCTAATAAAATAATTAATCGAATCGATGCGATTACGATAAAAGATGGTCGTAGCGATGAAAACCTTAACGGTAAAATGTTGCGCCGGTAAAAAAGTTTGATAAAACGGCGTCAATGACTGTGGAGAATGTGGCTGACAGAATATTCGATCATTTCGTAGAATGTTCAGCCAGTCACGGAATAAAATTGATAGGCGGTCACTATGCAGCACTCGCATAGATAGCTTCACTAACACAAATATAAATACATACGTTCGTTCCTTCGTTCGCTTGATCGATCGATCAGCGCTCAAACTCGATACATCGTAGCACACCGTTCACATTTCAACGACCGTAAAATCGTGACCATCGGCACAATCCTAGAAGGTACTTAGATCAAACACTCGTTTTTCTACGTCAAGCAATTTGTCATCTCAAGTATTTCGACTTGAAAACTTGATTATAGCTGCTGTTTGTCGTCTAGCAATACCCACTCCCTCGTTCTCGCTCTCTCGTTATCTATCTCTCCCTTTTCACGGTCCCTTCACTCTGATCAAACAATAATGATAATACATATTATTGCCTGTAGATAAGCGCAAAATAAAGCATTTCGACAGATAGTTACTTAATATCTGCAAAAATACAAAAGGGATTTGAAACTTTTCATGTTTCTTACCTTATAAACGCAGAAATTTGTATAAAGCATAAATTAATACCGAATATAACGAGATCGCACTTTGAAAATATACTTTCACTCGAATTAACCTTATCATTTTTCAACTTTAAAATGAAAAGTAACGTATTTATACTGAACCAATTAAAACACGACTTCATTACGGAACAAAAAATATGAAAAAAAAGAAAAAAAAAGAAAGACAGAAAAGTACATAAAAAGCAAACTTTTACACAACGCGTGTTATGATGAATTTACTCCTGAAAAATAAAATAAAACTTAACATGATTAAGAATGTTACATAGTAAGCTTTAAAAATAGATTTGTTTTTTTCACAATCATTATTCAGAATTAAGATGAAATTGCGCGTAAATTAATTGATAAACGATAACGTCCATTTTTCATTACTCACCGAGTGAAGCGTAATTATTAGCGTAGTTGAAGTGCAGACGGCAGACGGCAAACGTCAACAGTCGAACAGTCAACCAGACAATACGAGAACAGCGTACTCTTTTAGTTAACGGCTAGTTTTTGCATTCGTCTGTTTCATCGGCATCGTTGACGCTGTAAGCTGTGAATTCGGACTGTTCGAGGTACGTATCTAGTATGAACGTACATCACTAATTCGGTCCAGTATGTATCAGTCGAAATTCTCCGCCGGCATAATCGCAAGTATTCCTAACATCAAGGCGACAATTAGCATCTTTCGTTGAAACGCGAGCATTGGAAATGTTGAACTAGATTCAACTATTTCAATAATATTCTTATATTATACTTACTTATACTATCGCACATACCTGACTAGCAGTATCGTTTGGTACAGCGCAATGCACGATGACACGATGCACACAATTGATTACAACTTGAAGAATAATTCATAAAGTAATGAAATGGAAAACGTGTGTTTTAATTCCTGAAACCAAGTCGACTAAATTTAAAATATGTAACAATGAATAATGAGAGAATAAGTGGACATTCGATGCGATTATAGGCAAATTTTAGAAAATATTTTCACTCTTTACGTTAAACTGGTCCGAGTGAGTCCGTAGTAGTAGCGGAGAGGTAACGTTTTTCCACAACTCCATTATTTTTTTTTATTTTTTTTTCTTTTTTGTTCCTTCTGTTAACACTACAACACTCTGCAACGAACAAGAAATTACCACAAACCACAACCGCAAAACGAAATTTTTGTGTTCGCCTCGCATAGTCATTACGGTACGGCGATGGTACGGCCATACTGCCGTACAGGTACAGGTACAGCTTCGCGGACCGTAACCGTATAAAAATCGACCGGACCGTATGTATCTTCAGCCTCAGGTAGGGCGTGCCCGCGTGTCACGGACTACCTGAGTAACAAGCAAGCTAGCAACTGTGGTCCGGTCCCTTCCCTATCAGTTATTCTTCCACAAATTTTTTTTCGTCAATTTGTCATTCATTTTTTTCGTTTCAATTTTTGAATTACGTATTTTGGTTCAATTTTTATAGTTTGCGTTTTATGCGAGTGTGTAAAAAATGGCTGCCAAAAGGATCGGAAAATATTCTGTCGATTGGATGGATTTGGCGAGTAGAGTTCCTTCGGTGCAGAAATCAAATTATCAAGTGTTCAAAGCAAAATCCGATGGGTTTTTGAAAAAGTGAGTAACGTTGGGTCATCGCAAGGTTATTGAATTATTGCGGTAGTTTATTATTTCACATTAACACGTTCATAGAATCTGACTGCCCGCGTCAATAAAATGTTTGAAAGCTCGTTTCTGCGTAGGTATACCAAAGTAATTACCAACTATACGAATTATACACCGTTACATAGGTCATACTATAGTACTTGGTGACTTGTGCAGATATCTTGACTGCGTTGTGCCAATTACATTTAAATCTTGTTGCATTGGCTATTTTCAGTGTTTTGGTCAATCCGGAAGAACCGCCTAAAATCGATTGGTCGTATTATAAAAACAATGCCGTAAATAAAGCTGTAATCGAACAGTTTGAGAAATTGTACGCTTCCACTAAAATTCCGTATCCCGATGACAAAGGGGCCTACGCATCGGTAGCTGCCGAAGAAAAAAACGAAGTACGTTACCGATCTCGAGATTCATTATTTTTTGATTCGCCAAAGTTGTAAATGCCTACGTGAGAAAGTAAAATTACGATTCATTAGCGCAAGGAAATGACGAGGCGGGCTTACTAAAGATGGGAGACACGATCATTGTCTGCCAACGATTGATGCGATTGATAAGAATCATTCGACAGTTGAAGCGTCCGTAAAAAGAACACGAGGTATCTATGAAATAGTGTATAGTGGGACATCGATCAGTCGAATAATGAGTTGACTCGAACCATTGTCCGTTTCCCTTGAACTCTTCACAACACTCGATGCAATGCCTAATCGAGGTACTGCGATAACTCGAAAGTAAAATTCGTTCCCTTCAAACTTGGAACTATCTAGATTTAATTTATTTTCATCTTCAAAGCCTCGTCGTCTTCTTCCAGCGCAATGTAAAAAAAAAATGAAGGAAATTGTACGCAGAGTTCTTTTCTCTACTTTACGATAGTTATCTCTATAGTTCGTACTCTTTCCCGTTATTATTACTATTAACCTATGTTGATACTTTGTGAACAGCAGTTTACACTGCTGACCCAAATCTATATTTTTCCTCTTCCTCCTCCTCCACTTTCCGTGGGCTCTTCGGTTGTGCGTTTACCATACCCATACCATACCTATTTGTAGAGGTGACGTCGTGTTGTATCGATCAGTCGAATGCCTTTGCTGCTATTTGTGACAACTAATCTATAATTTTACGCATTTTAGCTGGAAAAGGTTGATAAATTTATTCGAGCATCCAACGAACGTGTGAAAAAATTCGAGAAAGATTTGGAAGCAATACGTGCTGTACCGCCGTACGAAGAGATGACGATTGAAGAATTCGCCTATCATCATCCGAATTTGGTTGTGAGACCACTCGATAAACCAACATTCTATCCTCACGACGAAACCAGTGAAATTCCCCCGGACCTCTTGGCTTACCACAGGAAAATGGGACAAATGCACGGTCCCGACAAATACCATCCTTAAGTACACGCTCGTCTCCTACAATAAGTCGATAAGTTTCTGCTTTTTGTTTTTTTCTCTTTTTTTCTTTTCAATATACGAATGCGCAGTGTACATGTATATTCGCCAACTATTAGGTATTCGGATTCGGAGACAAATGTACGAGTTGAAATCACTTTTCGAGTACATAAGTAGGCGTAGTTTTTAGTTTGTTGTTATTAAACATAAATATGAAGATGAGTAAACGTTGTACGATATATCGAGTAACTTTTTATAATTCGGAAATAACATTCGTTAGCCCGAATAGGAATAGTACTGGTATTGTACTGCGTCTTGCCTATGCCTGTGCCTGTCTTGATCCATAGGTAATCCATGCAAAACTTCAGATTACCTGCCCGCGCACGAAGTAGTCAGGTCTCAATCGTATATCCGCGCGCTATTCCTGTTAAATTGATTTTATAATTGATTCTTGTTCTGGACACTAAAACAAAGAAATTAAGCCCGTATGCCCTTTTTATTCCCTCCCCCTTTCCCCAGGGTCCACCCCAACATTTCAAACGTGTGTATCGCCTTATCTATAGGTCGTAATGAAAAAATTTTCAAGCAAAAGTTGTTCCTCAGCACCTAATGTACATTTTCATTTCTCATCAAAATCATGTTTGGAGCAACTCCTGCCCCCCAAATTTAGAAACAAAACATGTTTTTGAGAAAACCTCAAAATCACGTTTTCTTCATTTTAAACGAATAGTTTAGGAGATAGGACAAAATTTGTAATAACAAAAGTATTCAGAATTGAATTTCCTTCCCAATGAGCTCCATTGCGACAATTTTCGCTAACTTTTCCCGACACAGTGGACTTCTCCCCCTTCCTCGTTTTCACAAAAGTTGGACCCACAAACAAAATTTGCTCCAAAATGAATTCCGATAATAAATGAAATTATGCATTAGATATCGAAGAACAAAAATCGTTCAATTTTTCTTTTCATGGGTCCAACTTTTGTGAAAACGAGGAAGGGGGAGAAGTCCACCGTGTCGGGAAAAGTTGGCGAAAATTGTCGTGATAAAGCTCATTGGAAAGGAAATTCAATTCTGAATACTTTTTGTGGTTACAAATTTTGCCGTACCTCCGAAACTTTTCGCTTAAAATGAAGAAAACGTGATTTTGAAGTTCTCTGATAACTGTTTTATTTTCAAATTTGGGGGGCAGGAGTTGCTCCAAAATGGATTTTGATGAGAAATGAAAATGTACATTAGGCGCTGAGGAATAACTTTTGTTTGAAAATTTTTTCATTACGACCCGCAAATAAGGCAATACACGCGTTTGAACTGTTGGGCCTTGGGAGGTGGACCCTGGGGAAAGGGAGAGGGAAAGAAAAGGGCATACGGGCTTAAATTTTTTGTTTTAGTGTCTAGAACAAGAATCAATCATAAAATCAATTTTAACAGGAATTTCGCGCGGAAGCCTTTTTTTGTACAATTCAGACCTGACTAAAGCCAGGCACGCGGCGTATGCAGTACCTGCGTATTGTCAGGAACTTTTTATGGGAGAGTTCAAAGTGAGTATATGCAAATTTGGAATATCAATAGGTTAGGGGGGAGGGGAAGAGAACCTTTTTTCGCACCGTTGTTTTAATAGTCCATATTATTGTGATTTAATTTATGCCCAGGCGAAGAGAGGAGCGGAGCATTGAAAAAAAATTAGATTTTCATGTCCAAGAAAGACTTTTTCATGTTTTATAATTTAAAAATCCCTACCTGGTGTTTTTGTGTAAGAAAGCAGGGGGGAGGGGGTACAGTTGATACTTTGTTCCCCGACAGCTGTTTTGCGAGGGGGGGGGGACTGCGTACATGAAAAACTTGGCAAAATGATGGAAAGAATGTGACGCTTCACGCTTCATTCGACCACAGTACAAAGTGAAATAAGATGTACCTCAGATGTAGATCTGTGGGTAATGTACGCGCAGCGATGACTCGGTGAAATATTTGTGGACCCAAACATGCGATAGGCTTTCATCGTTGTAACTGCGTTTCAATTTATGCTCGCAATTTTCGTAGGTATATTTCGTTGGTGTTCAAAAAAAAAAATCGTTCAACAAATCGTCGAAATTGCCTCCGACGAAGTGAAAGGAGAGGGGGAACACATTGGCGATTGTCGTTTGCAGCGCTGAAAATAATTCACATCATCACATGTTATTTTTACTTGCTTCGGCCCCGAACTGAAAGGAAATACATACATTAGTACAGTTTGTATGCGTACGCCCGTTCCGTTTCCTGCGCCGTAACATCTATTACTTGTGGGTGGTTATACGTGGTATCTAAGTTTGCCTTCGCAGACATCTGAGGTATCTAGACGGGCATTTC
Source organism: Pseudococcus viburni (assembly GCA_033439095.1). Taxonomy (NCBI): domain Eukaryota; kingdom Metazoa; phylum Arthropoda; class Insecta; order Hemiptera; family Pseudococcidae; genus Pseudococcus; species Pseudococcus viburni. The sequence goes on along the minus strand of JAVBJF010000527.1, from coordinate 113,186 downwards.
TACGTAGGTACTATCAACTCGACGAATATTAGAGTATAGTACATATGAGTTGAATCGGTACACATATACTGAACGTCGATTAGCAAAATGAATATAATTTGAAACTACATACTGTACTTACTACATAATGGAATATTCGAAACGCGAGAAACGAATTTTAAGAAAGAAAGAAGGCAGGCTGTTTTCACAAGCTCATTATAAAGAGCGATCAATCGAGTCAACTTTTAAACAGAAGGTAATCTTTCATATAGGTCGGTAGGGGCAACGCCTGTATGTTGCGGTGGAAATAACGTAAGTTATCAAGCAAAGTAACGCTTCGAAGCTGTTGCCGGATTACATTTCTGCAGAGCTTTTGCAAATTACATCGAGAAAATTCTTCCTCTGCGGAAAAGTATTGCGGAAATGTCGCCGCGTTGCCATATCTGTGACGCTTGTAAAAAGACGGTTTCAAATCAACCAAAAAATGGTACATGGAACGTATTTTTTTCATATTTTCGCCGTTTGAGTTTTTCCCGAACTCAGACGACAGGCTGTTTGCCAAGACCAGGTGAGTACACAATAGATCTGGTTCTAATATACGAGAACGCGATAAGAACGAGTCGACCACATCCACTCGAGCGTCACACACAGCGTCCAACACCGGTTTGTAAAACGTCGCGTAGCAGAGAATGTCAAAATTCTGAAATTTGGCCGTCGCGTTACTACTGCAATAGCAACGCAGACAGTAGTCGATCGTGACGTCGTGCTCGTTTAACGCGTCCAAGTAGGTGATTTTCTTGCTATCGGACCATAGCGAGTTGGTACAAATGATGGCGCACGGATTGACATAGTTGACTTCGGCTAGCGGCCATTCGAGTTTCAATTCTCGCGCAAAGGCTTCGGTATATACGATGTTACGCGCCAACAACAACTTTAGCAGAGCGTCGAACGTTTGTTCGGCCCATCCGCTTCCGACGCTGAACAGATACGCCAAAGGTGAGAAAACATCCGTACAGTGGCCGTCGTTTTCCGCGTACGGCGCTTCCAAAATCATTTTCTGCAACGTCGTCGACTCTACCAGAACGGTCAGACACTCGACTGAAGCCGAACTCAGAGCGCAACAAACGACAGGGTGAAACAATCCCTCGTTTTTCAAAACGTGTTCGATTCGTCGAAAACAGTTTTCGCGTATATCCTCAAATTCGGTGCGGTCGAGGAGCGTTCGTAACACGCGTGCATTTCCCCCGACCGCGGCGTACTGTAACGCGATGAAACCGTCTTTATTTTGCGCTTTAGTACTGGCGCCGCGTTGCAAAAGATAGTCCACGATTAGCTCGTTTTGGCCATTTAGCGCCGCCAACATGAGCGGCGTGATTCCATCCTCGTTTTGTCGATTGATCGCCGACAGGCATTCGCCGGTTTCTTCGTTTTCCTTTCGCTCCAACGCCGATCGTAAGATATCGAAGTTATCACGTTGACAAGCCAAATGCAACGCTAAATTGCCGTCGGAATCGAACAAACTTGTATCAGCGTCGTTCTCCAACAGCGTCTGAAATACAACCGAATGATCGTACAATGCGGCCAAATGCAAACAAGTGAATCCTTGCCAATCCTGATCGTTGACCGCAGCTCCGTATTCGCACAGGAGTCGAACTAACGCAACATATCCTTTAGTTGAGACGACGTGTAACGGCGAACTGGCATCCAACGTTTTCGCGTTCACATCGCCGCCATTATTTAGCAGCGACAAGACGTTTTCTTCGCAACCTTCTTCGCACGCAATAAACAACGGCGTTTTTCCGTCGAAGGATCGAGCATTCACGTCGATTAATAGGTACCGGTCGAAGCTCAACAACAATTCCAAGCATTCGTTACCTTCTGGCCGCGACGCAGCCACATGCACCGCAGTCCAACCGCGATTGTCCACCGATAAAGGCGAACGTTCCTTTTTCCTTCTTCTGGCATTCAAAATTTTCTGCAAGCTTGCTTTATCACCGTCGCGAACAGCTCGCGAAATAGCGCATACACAATCGTTGTCCGTGTACTCGAAGAAGTTCAATCCTTCCATACACTCGATTTACTTCACCCGCGGCTGTCTTCCCCTCTTGAATATTTTTGTTTTCAGTACAGTACAGCTTTAACCACACAGATAAATAATCTTCATCTTCTGGTTTTGCGCGTTTTTAGCGACATCGATCATCGTTGCTATTGTTGCCTTCAGTTAATCAGCTTTCTTCAAAGTTCAAATTTTTCTGAACTTCAGTAGTTCAGTTGCGGGATTGCTAAAAATTCGGTTCGTCATTTCATCACAATGAAATGTCATTTTATTAAAAATTAAAAATTAAATAATTAATAACTCAATGCATTTCAATAATTTATATCAATACTCAAAATCTGGATTGTTTTTTTTTTTATTTTAGGGGTTTTGACTTTTGAGCTAGCGCGAAGTGTTCCGTTCTGTTCCCGTTCCGGTATCCGTTCCTGAGTCGTTCCGTTCCTACTCAACACTCCTACAGTCCTACTTCGGTTTCGGTTGTTTCGTTTCGTTCCGTTCGTTCCGTTCCGGGCTAATAACCTATGTAGAACCCCGTGTAATTTTCGGTATCGTATCGCGTTAACGGGTGTATGCCCGATGCCGGTCATTTGACTGGTGTGACGTGTGAGGGTCAGTGAGGGGGAAAATGGGAAAACATAAACCCTATTGGTTGCGACAAGTTTACAACTGTTACTGATAACATTGATAGTAACTTTTTATGTTCTACACGCCATCTTGGTTTACTAACTACCTAAGTAAACGAACAAATGTCGTTTATGCTTATACGAATCAACGAATGTTTCAGTTGTTTGCAGTAAGGTTACCCAACTGTATGTCTTGTATCTTGTTTGTAGATTTATAATTTTATATCCAGCATAATTACTAATAAGTAGTGTCTGGCACGATCCGTTGGTAAGTATCTGAAGACAATACAACCTTATATTATTATGTTCTTGATGTGCTGACAGTTTGAATGAGGAAAGCAGATACCGAACCCACAGTACGTTGCCCGAATGTTTTGACCCGACATGAAAAATTGAGATGAAACTTCGACATCTTATGTTTGAAAACCGCGTTCTCAGTTGCGATTTGTTTATTCTTTGTTTTAAGGTTGGCCAGTTGCTACCCTGGACACTTATCACTCATCGGCCATCAGCTAGAGACTACAATTTTCCGTTAAAATTCGGCATATCAATTCCGAATCCTACCGCAAGTAAGAGACCATACGTAACGTAAGCGAATACGACGAAGATGCGTCGGCGATGTTGAAAATTTCACGTATTCAAATGAAATTTTTTCACGTTACGGTCACAAAGCGCACAATGTTGAAGTTATAATCGAAGTAGTTCGTGATTCTGGTTTGTTTCTCCATCGTTCGATAGTTCGTGTTTATACTTGAATAGGTAAGTATACAACTGTACGTGGACACTTGACGTTGATTCTTGCAATGTCATTTTTCGTATAGTAAGTGAGATGAGAATGAGGATGACCGACGTTCCCGTTTTTATCGAGTCGACATAATTTTGCTTCGTTTTTGTTTCGGTGTTTGTAACCAGTACGTCGCTGTAGTGCGCAGATTTTCACCGTACACTAGTAAATATTCGAGACTGCGATATATAAATCTACCGAAATGTAAGTCGTTTCGCCGGAACGGTGAATTTGGGTCGCGTGAATGCGGTTCTGGAGTATGTACAGTACGCTGTACGGTATAATTTCTTGGTTTGTTCGATGTTCCAGGATGAGAGGAAGCGGTCGAGAAGTGTACGGAGGCTTTTACGCGAGTGGAGGTGCAAGTCGAGGGACCGATTCAGTGCGTGGTAGATTCGGTAGAGATTCGAGAGGAAGAGCGACCAACTTTCGCGGTCACGAGCTTTCGGCGGCACCGAGAAATATGGGCGGTGGCGGCGGCTACCGCGGAGGAAGCAGTTTGAAAGGCACACAGCCGGGAGCTGCTTTGCGAAAACCTACTTGGGATATGTCGGCTTTGCAGCCTTTCGCCAAAGATTTTTACAAGCCTCATCCCAGAGTGCAGAACAGGTATGTTAATCAACTCGAGTGTAATCTACACTAGCGCTGTAGCTACCGCTGACAGTAATAAAAAAGTTGGTTGGGTCGCGTCGGCGTTCCCCAGCTAACGTATAAGGTGTAGCGTACTGAAACTGTAGTGCCTACCCTGTCTGGTATCCATCGCTGTAATTTCCGTGGCCGTGGCGAAATCATGCGTTGCGCCACTGATCACTTGACGCGAACGTACTCGATGCGTATATCTCCAGACTTGCGATTACGAAGTCTGCCAGTACGCGACACAACGCAACGTTGGTACATCGTACGTATATGTGTCTCGAGTATGCCGCGGTATCGCTAGTACGGTTGGCTTGCATCTGTGTCTGTGTCAGCGTCATCGACTCATCGTGCAACTAATGCTTTGCAGGTCTTCGCAAGAGATTGAAAAGTATCGAAGTGAGAAAGAGATCACCGTCAGCGGAAGTAGCGTGCCTAATCCGATTGTGCATTTTGACGAGATTAATTTTCCCGATTTCATCATACAGGAAATAAGGTGCGTGCTCGCGTCGAATTTTGGCGCTTAGTGAGCGTGCGCATGCGTGGGCGCCTACGCTGTACGGCGCAGCGTCTATCTGTTTGATGATACTGATGCGTTGGCGTTTTCGAATTTTACATAGGAAGCAAGGATTTTCGGAGCCGACCCCGATTCAAGCGCAAGGTTGGCCCATCGCCTTGAGCGGAAGAGATATGGTGGGAATTGCGCAAACCGGATCTGGAAAAACATTGGCTGTGAGTACAGACACAGAGTACCTACGCGCTCGATTGTTTTCGACTTTTCGAGATTTGTATTCGGCGGTTGACATCGACTATTAATGGCGCGTTTGCGTTATTTGTTTCGAGCTAGTATATGCTTCCCGCTTTGCTGCATATCAATTACCAACCGAGGTTGATGCGGAGAGACGGGCCGATTGTCCTAGTTCTCGCTCCTACCAGAGAATTGGCCCAACAAATTCAGCAAGTCGCCAACGATTTTGGAAACTGCACGGCCACTAGGAATACTTGCATATTCGGCGGTGCTCCGAAAAATCAACAGGTTGGCTGGTTTTGCGCTGGCGTTGTCGCGCATAGCCGCGTACTTGTTACTTTATAATTCCACCTAATGATTCGACCAACGATCGAAATGCGTTCCGTGTTGTTTTCGTAGGCCGGAGATTTAGAACGCGGCGTCGAAATCGTTATCGCTACGCCTGGTCGGTTGATAGACTTTTTGGAAAGGAACACCACCAATTTGAAGCGATGTACCTATCTAGTTGTAGACGAAGCGGATCGTATGCTGGACATGGGCTTTGAACCGCAACTGCGTAAAATTTTCGAACAAATTCGAGTTAGTCATCGTGTGCTATTTTATCGGAACCACGTGTGCCACCTCTTACACTCATCGGAATCGTATTTTGCTCTAGCCTGACCGACAAGTTCTTATGTGGTCTGCCACCTGGCCCAAGGAGGTCCAAACGTTGGCCGAAGATTATTTGAACGATTACATTCAGATCAATATCGGCTCGTTATCTCTTGCGGCCGCTCACAGCATCGTTCAGATAGTGGACGTTTGCGAAGATTTCGAAAAAGAAGACAAGTACGTACCGAAAGTGGCCCCGCGAAAATCTCACCTTAATTATCTACCTATTGTGCGTAGTGTTAGTCCGTCTACCTATTGAACTACTGACTAATGAGTAGTTAGGCTTGGTTTGTTCCTTTCGTATCGTTAGTAAGTTGAATATATGTTACCTATACATATATATCATTCGTCAGGTTACTGCAATTATTGAGCGAAATATTTTCGGAACCCGACAATAAAACCATCATATTCGTGGAAACTAAACGCGGAGTTGACGATGTGACAAACCTTGTCAGAAGAGCTGGGTATGCCTTGCATTATTATGATTATTATTTTTACTGCATTTTACATTTTACACTTTGCATTTTGTATTTGGTTATTCGTAGTTTTTACGGCAACGGTCCCTTCCCTCTTATTTCTTTGGGTTTCATTTTAAATTTCGCGAGAAAATCTATCAAAAATCAGCTCATATACCTGTGTAGGTATTTTCGTAGACAAGTTTACCTATGTAGGGCACTTCAAAAACTGCGTTTCTCCCAATAAAATGAATCCTGTGTAAGTTTTAAGAAATTTGATACTCTACATCATTAAACTTACTCCCCCCTCCCCGCGTTTTGCCGTTTCTCTTCCTGTAAAATGCTTGTGCTATCGTTCAGCTCTGTAAACTCTCATCAAAGCCTGACCGATGTCAGTAACTGCCAATAGGCCAATTATCTCGATTATTGGGTAGATAAGTTGGAAAGGAAATTTTTCAATTGAATAGACAGCGCAGATGGCGTTTTGCACTTGCTGATTTAATATTTAACTAGGTAACTAACAAGATTTCACCAACTCGAACTTTTTTTTCTTGCGAAAAATTCATTACTATCCACAAATATTCGGTGCCGCTATTGCGAATGTTATGTGTTGGTTTTTCGTAGGTGGAAAGCGATGGGTATTCATGGAGATAAGTCGCAAGTAGATCGCGATTTTGTTTTAAACCAGTTTCGAAATAACCACACCGATATTTTGGTCGCCACGGACGTAGCTGCCAGAGGTTTAGGTGAGTTTTGTTTTGTTTTTTTCACGGGGATTTTCTTGTTATTCTGTTTGAAATATTGCTTTTGGTTTTTTTTAAATCTTTATTTCGTTTCTTCAACGTTGAAGAAGGAAAAGCAACGGCGAAATGCCATTGGGCATTGGGGGATGAGTTGAAAAAGAATCCAGTGTAGGGATAGTGAGAATGAAATAAGTAGGTAATTTAGATGATATACATTCCGTGCAGTTTTTGTAGATACTGCGGAGAGATGCTAACGAGAAAAAACCAAAAAAATGAAATTTAATGAGAAAAAAGGAAGAAAGAAGGAAAGAAAGGAAGAAAGGAAGAAAGAAAGAAGGAAGGAAAGAGAAAAGAAAACGCATTTCGAATCAATTGCTAACGAATGGCATATTAGACCTAAATTTTCCAGACTGATTGTATCGTTAAAATAGAATGGACACGCGATAATGCATTTTTTTTTCATTATGTATGTATGTACCATTAAATTACGATTTAAAAATAATACCTGTAGTCTTTTGAGTGAGCTGTTTGGTAAGGCTTGAGTTTTAGGCTTTTAGAGGTAAGCCGACGTTTGTTTGGCACCTTAAGCCTAAGCTATAAACTGTAAAACATCAGCTGTTAGCTGAAAGTTTTGAGCTAGCTCAAACCCTAATAGTTTTTTGTTTTTTCGTTTTTAATTGTTGGGTATCATTTTTATTGTTGCGAAATTGAAAAATCGCTTAAAGGTAAGTAGAATTCAAGAAAATATGTTATAGGTATATACCTATGCATTCTACAACAATTTTTAATTCGACTATCGTTTCTTATATTTTTTACGATTTCGAATGATTCAGGTACCTACCGATAACGAAACGTCAAAGAATAAAAGAGCTAATTTCTAGTGTCATGTTTTTAGCATACCTACTTGAAGCTAGTTTTGACGCCTTAAGGCTTTAGTTTAAAGTTGAGATTTATGTTTCATTCAAGCTTTAGGCGGAGGCCATAAAATTCATTATCAATGATTTTCAAGTCTGAACCTTTAGATCAAGCCGCACCTTTCGGCTTAACAGTCTTGGCCTATGTCTGTCCTCTTTACACTAACAATGCAATTAGTTCAAACGCGTATACCTATATGTATTACGTTTACGTATTACATACAAAAAAAAAAAAAAAAAAAAAACGTGGGCTACTTGGCCTCGAACGCGCGAACGAAAATAATGTAAAGCAAAGCAAGGCGTTGAATGTGTCCATTTATTTTTTTTTATTTTTTTTTCCATCATCAGTCTGGTTTGTTTATTTATTTTTTGTTTGTTTTCAGAGGCACAAGGATTAAAAGTGCCTCTGCTGTGTATGGTTTCTAAATACGCGCGTATACAGTGTGTTTCGAATTGAAAACTTTTCAATCGCGGAACACACGCACGTGTACGATACGTACAATAAAGAAGATGGGTACCTATACGTAGATGTACTGCTAGCCTATTTCTGCGGCGCGGCGCAGCGCATTGTGGGCAATGGGCATTGATTGATTGGCGACCGTAACCGGTGTATGCTGTTTGCGTTGAGGTAAATTTTTGATTTTACGTTATATACGAGTAGGTACGTTCGTACGTATAGTAGGTGATATTTTAATTTTACCTACTTATATATGTACGATTTCGACCACAACCACAACCACCACCATGACTACGACGTTTGCGTTTGTCGTCTATTCGGCCTACAAATGAACGCGATGCGATGCGATGCGATGCGACGCGACGCCGCGCCGAACAGAGCCGCCAGCCGTGCCGCGCCGCCCCCGACGCGTTGTCTACTGCGATATTTACCTATGCTCATTGCTCATTTCATTTGCTTACCTAATCATTTCGATTCGCCGAACAGCGAAAAGCAACATGTCACGTTGGACGTGTTACGTGTTACGTGTTACGTGTACGTAGACGTACTTACCTATTTTCTGTTAGTTACGGATTCGGATTGCGGCTTTCATGTTGCGTTACGTACCCTTTGTACGGTGTGAAGTAGGCGCGTTGCGCACAGTGCAGCGTTCGTGAGATCGCAAACGTATTGTTCACCATTTACTCGTCTGCTAGGACGGCGATTAATTCGGCAATAAAAACAAATTCAAACGGTATAACGCCGCGCCGTCCTTTCGTGCGAGGTGCGAGAGTGTTCAGCGGAAAGTTTCCATTCGTATGTACGAATACGAGCGCGAACGCGAGTGCGCGTATGAGTATGAGTAGAAATACCGAAGTAGGTACCTACGTACACATAAGATAAATAAATTTATCTGCTCAGAGTGTAGGTAAGCCAAGTACCTAGACTTACGTAAAGTACCTACCTGGTACCCGGTACTGGCACTCGCACTCGCGTACGTCATCTTTATGTGTATTCGCTGCGGACGCGACGTAGAATGTAGGGGTCTAGGGGTACCTGTCGTACTGAAATCTGAATTAATGAAAATTGACAAAAAAAATAATAAATCACTTACCTAGACCTACACCTACAGTACGTTGCACGGTGCACCGGTGCACGCTTGGTACGTCTTTGTACGTGCGGTCAGAATTGCGGTGCAGGGCGCAGAGAAATTCGTTGAAATTGATTGAAAAATTTTGTTGGTTTTCAGTTAATTATCTTTCTCCGAGTTTCCTCGTTAATTTCTCCGTATTATCCGCGTGGTTGTGCGACAACTCTTGATTGTGATTGTGTATCGATGAAAGTGATGGGGCGGGGGGGGGGAGGAGGAGGAGGCAGGGAGAGAGAGAGAGAGAGAGAAGAGAGAAGAGAGAGAAAGGGAGAAAGAAAGAAAAGAGGGAAATTGAATACGTCCGAATAAAAATGGCGTTTTTGGGAATCGTCGATTGAAGTTTTGGAATCATTTCTCAGAAATTAAATGTCAAGGTGCGGTTGGGAAACTTAAGGATTTTGAAATATCAACCTTCCACTACAAGAAAACAACGCTATACCTTGAAATATTTTAAATATGCCGGTTTTGAAGTGACAAGTTATATGCCCTTTTTCATCTCACGTTTTTTTCGCTCCCCACTTTGCTGTCATTTCAGCTTATAACTCCTTCAATTCAAAAAACTTTTAAAAACTCTTTTCAACAAAGTTGTAGAGGACAAAAAAAGGAACATTTTTTGTATTTAACTTTTTTTCCAAGGTTTCTCAGGAACAGAGATATTCGTTCCAGAATTTTTTATCTTTTTTTTTTGTGGTTAGAAAATTTTTAAGTTCTCATGCTCGTAACTATTTTAAATACGCTTTAAATAAAAATTTAATAAAAAGTTTCGAATTTTTAATAAAAAATCAAAATAACAACAACAAGTAGCAGTGGATACCCCAGGGAACAAGATAACAATACAGAGACGCGCGCATCGCGCATCAACGAGGTAGAAGTTACATGAGGTTGCTAAACAGTGCAAAAAATTTTCGATTTCCCCATCTTCAACTCACTATAACTCGGTGAGTTTTTAAGATCATGAAGTTGGAGTGGTCTCATTGGATAGAGGAGACTTTGTAGTTTCACAATCACTTGTGGTATAAAAAAGGGCATATGTGAACTTATACCCCTTTTTGTTCTGACGTATTCAATTGCAATAATGCATTGCCAATGCATGCAAACACGTCAACGGGTAACGGCCCTGCCGGCGCGGCGTCGATGAGTAATACGTACGTATTTTGATCATGTTTCAGATGTGGACGATGTTCGATTTGTTATAAATTTAGATTATCCGAATAATTCGGAAGATTACGTTCATCGTATAGGGCGAACTGGTCGTTGCGGACGCACCGGCACTGCGTACACCTTTTTCACGCCGGGTAATGCTAGACAAGCCAAAGATCTCATGTCCGTGTTGGAAGAAGCGAATCAGGCCATCAATCCGAAATTGAGCGAACTCGTCGCAATGGTTAATGCCGGAGTTTTCGGAAAAAGTAAGCGTCGGCTACGTAATACGTAATACGCGCGTTTTAACTACGCAGCACTGCGTTCTGTGGCCCGTAGATAGATTAGATATAGGATATAGGTATTATGTAAGTTAGGATGGATCGAAAAAAAAATCCTGGATTCCAACAAAAATTGGCGAGGTAGTTGACTTTCAACGCAGAATCTGTTGGAAAAAAATTTGAGCCTCCCAGTTCGAAAGGTCGGGTCGAAGCTAGAGGTACTCAAAGTAAAGCCATTTTCGTTTTTTTAAACGAGGTTTTTAGACCGTAAAACTTGGAAAAGTTTCTCAAGACTTCTGTGTTTTGAAACGACATTCGAGAAAACGATTCAATTTTTTTTTTTTTCATCGGGCTATCAGTGAGTTGAAGAGTTGCAAATCGGTGTTTTTTATGATAATTTCGAACAGTTTTTGAGTTGTTGAGAGTAGTTGAGAGTAAAGCAAAGTCTCGTACGAGAAAATTGATAAGTTATGATGTATTTGAGCGTAAAATTTGCGATGTATTTTTTGTACGCATATCAGTCATTATTATGTACCTACGTTTTATAGGAATTCAATTAAATATTTTTCTTAAAATCAAAAAATTGATAAATGATAGGTACGCTTTGAAAATTTTACTAGTGAAGATACCTAGGTACATTCGCTAATTTTGCGCGCCATCAGATTACATAGTTTACCAGTTTTTTTTTTGTTTTTTTTTTTACGAGGCTGTGTTTGCGCGTAAAATCTCAAAGACTGTTCGAAATACATTATTAGAAAAAACACCACCTGATGAAAGTGACATCGAATGTCGAGTCGAGCTAACTCCGGTTCAGGTAGATATAAAAACTCGAGTCGATTTTTTTCTTCCCGATTCACTGTCTAGCGTTTTTGTAGATATAGATTTAGATATACTTACCTAGTACCTACCTACCACCTACTGCAAGTTGGAGTACGTCTACGTATTGGCCATTGGTTGTGGGATATTCGCTGATTAGCCAGAGCAAACGCGATAACGCTTAATTGCAATTTGCATGCGGCCTTGGGGATTGGGGTTGGGGTTGGGGTCGGAGTTCTAGTCGGAGTCGACATCAGACCTTTGTATATATTATTTTGTACGACTAGTTAGCGAGTAGTTGGTTTTTGCGGGCAATTACTTAGATTTGAACGTACTGAACTAACAGCGCGGTGCGGCGAGTGCTGTGGTCATTTGGTCAAGCAACCGATGACCAATATACGTACAGTATATGTGTTTACAGGTAGCTGAATGGCGAAATGTGCGAGAGATACGAATAATTGACGGTACCTGTACTTGTACCCGTTATCTAATCGTGTGTGTACGGTACGCTGTTTTAGGTCGTCAACGCTTCGGCAATCGAGATAAAGCGCGCGATCGAGCTAATTTCGGTGTCTCAAATCGAAGAGGTGGTGCAAGATTTTTCACCGACAGCCGCGATTCCACATCGTCCTCCGCCAACAACTATTCGCAAAACCATCGCCAGTTTTCGGCTTCGGCTGCCGTCAGAGGTTCCGAAATTGGCGTCGGTGGCAGATTTTCCAACCAATCCGCCGCCGCAGCTGTCGCCGCCGCCGCCGGTGCCAATTATTGGCATGGAACCGGAACCGGAGTCGGTGCAGTTGCGGGTGACGCCGCACCCGTTCGATCCATCTCTTGGACGACGGAACGAAGAAACGCGACAGCCAGCGGCAGCGGCAGCGGCAGCCGTTCTAGGTGGGAATCTGCGGCGCCCGGTGGCGGCTTGTCCGCCAGAAATGGCGTCAGCTTCTCATCTCAACCGCAACCTTTGATGCAATCGTATCAAAATAATCAATCCGGCTGGTAATGCCGAGACGTGGTCGCGTCCTCCTTGTAAATATATTTACTTAATTACTTCCTTACTTACACTTACTTGCGCGTATGACGTATGTATAAACTATGATGTTACGTGTATGCGTGTGTATATGTAGTATGTACATGTACGAGTACCTACCTATGTGTTATGTGTATACTGTAAAATTGTGTACAACGCAACGCGACGCGACGCGACGCGACCCATCATTTCACACGCGCGAATACCCGAACCCATCGCATCGTCTCGATACCAATTGCCAACGTTCAACTAACTCGACGCGACTCGAACAACTTGCGTCGAGTAGGTAGTCGTACTTACCTACCTACCTATCTGCCAGCTGCCTCGTGCCTCGTGCCTCGTGCCTAGTATTTAGGTACTTGGGCTCGCCTATGTGTTCGTTTGAAGCTAAAAATTCAACCCGACACTTGTTTTATACGTACTTGGCTGCTTACGCGACGCGATGCGTATATCCCGCAAGGTAATCGACGACCGAGTCTCACGATGCGTTACGATTTAGGTACCTACGAATCCAGATTTGTAATCTTTTCACCGTCGGCAAAACAACAAACAAATAGATGGGTACAATTCTTGTTTGGGCTGTCTATTCGCTTGACACCGTCACGTCGCGTCGCGTCGTAACAGTAAATCCTAAATCACGGTTACCTGCCTACCTACTTACCTATTTACCTAATTTGTCTACTCCCCGAATGATGGAAGTGAAGCATTGAAAATACCCCCTTCATTCGGTCGGTTATTGAGCCACGAATTTTCGTTCATTTTTTGTCTGGCTGGTTTTTCGTTGTCAGCTAGTCAGCTAGACCGCGAATGGAAAAATTATCGCGTTTCGTATTTCGAAAAGTGCGCTGCGCTGGCGGCCTTTTTCTAAACGTTAGTATACCTAATTACCTAAAATTTAGCATTAAAAAATTAGAGAAAACAAATCGTACCTAACCTTCCGAAACGTGTCGTGGTTTTTCGCAAATTTTTCGTTGAAAAGGCTGAGCAGAGTAACGTTGCGAAATTACATTTTTCAAACGAACGCGTGAATTTAGGTAGGTACTAGGTACTAGGTACTAGGTACTAGGTACTAGGTACCTGCTCTGCTACCTACGTTATGGTTATTGGTACCGGTTATGTAGTCCTGGTGTTGCGCGGCGGCGGCGATTCTAACTGATCAGAGATGAATCTGGGAAACGTATCGCCGACGCGACCTAAAATGTCATCCATGTGCCACATGGTGTGTGTGGGGGGGGGGGGGTTCGTAGACGTGGGCAGCGAGCGCATCCTGCATGCGTATCTCGTAGATGGGTGAAATGTACACAATACACATACGTAAGTAGGTACAGCCAGTCTGAGAATGTCGATAGGTATCTACTTTTTGCGGTGGGCAGGTACGTGTAACACGATAATGCGAGTAAATTCGTTTTAACGGCCATAGGTAGTATGGAACTGGGATTGGAGATGGAGACTAGTACCAACGTATAGCCTAACGCGTGGGTAGTTGCTTGCGTTTGGTCTCAGACCCCTTATATGTTCATCGTATGCAACCACTTGCACATGAAAATACGACGTATAATATTTTGAAAAATTTTGAAAAAATCGTTTATTCAAGTATCAAGGATGATAGAAAAAAACATTTGCAAAAAAGTTGTGGTATACATTTTTTGCCTATCTTCATTTTTGAAGGGGCTGTAGTGATTTTAAATTTTCCCAAAATTTCATTTTATAAAAATTTGACTGAAATTCCTAGTTCATTGTACTTGGGATAATAGAAAAGGAATTGCAAAAAATTTGTGGCATACGCTTTTTGCCTATCTTTACTTTTGAAGGGGCAGCAGTGATCAACGATTTCAGTCAAACTTTAAAAAAATGAAGTTTTTGGGAAATTTAAAATCACTTCAGCCCCTTCAAAAGTGAAGATAGGCAAGTACACCACAATTTTTTTGCAATTTTTTTTCTACCATCCTTGATACTTAGGTACTAGCCTCCGATCCCGGTTCCATACTACCTGTGGCCGGTTAGCCAAAAAATACGAGCGCTTAGTGTTTTATGAAAAAAAAATTTCAAGGTAGGTGATATCGAATTTCTTGGACCGTCTTTTGTATAAATAGGTACATTTACATGTAAACTTATTTCATTGTAAGCGCGAAGTACCCATTATTTTATGTATCTTACTTGATTTTTTATTTTGTCCCTCCTTTTCTATGTAGGCATGTATTTCTTTCTTTCTTTCTTTCTTTTTTTTCATTTTTCTTTCCTGTTTTTGTTTTACCTATTTTGTTTTTAACGTTGCCGAATAATAAGTATGCGATCACTTCGATACGAAACTCGGCGGCGTGAATGAATGAACGAATAAATAAATGAATACAATGTACCTATTGCGCGTAATCAGAAAAAAAGTAACTGTACGTTTATCTGACGTTAATTTGATGTACATACGTATGTAGTATCTAGGTACCTAAGTAGTAAGTAGGTATACCTCTACCCACTACTTAGCACCTACGAGTGTCTATTTGACTTGGACGTGATGCTGTCGGATTCCCAAACAACGCTTTTGGGCTTCTCCAGCTTCCATGTTCGATGTCATTTTACAAAAAACCCAACTAATTAACGAACGAACAGACAATCAACCCCACCCGGAAGGCATTTTCAAAACTGTCGAATGTTGTATCGAGATTCGTGTTTCCGATCTCCGCAATCGACTCGTGGAGTTATAGTAAAACCTCGTTACAACCAACGCTCGTCAAAAGACCGGAAACAATGAAACAAATCGCACCATACGTGGTTCCGCGTTAAAAGCGAATTCTGCTGATTTGAAGGTAATGTAATTTGACATTGGGTAAACAGTGCCGTGCCGGTCCGGTCTGCGGACCGGAAGAAATTAGCGTTATAACGGGATATTAGTGTGCCTATTTTAACCTCAAACGTAGGTCGAAAGGAGGGGGTGGGGGAGGAGGTCCCTGTCTCGGATTGCTGGATAATCAAGTTGGTACAAAGTTGCTGCAGATGGTAATTTAGTTGTTCCGCTTCCGCTAGCTGTTGCAATGATTTACCCGAGTTTTTTTTTCAAAGGTACTTACCTACATACCTACAAAGAGTTGGGAATTCCGGCGCGAAAAAAAAATTGAAATTGTTTGGCGGCTCTTCCGCAACTTTTTAAAAACTTTTTTCAAAATTTTTAATTCATTACCTAGGTACTGGGAACCTGTTAGGTATGGCTCGGATATTCGCGGTGGCAAAATCTTCTACCAGCCACAGCCGTCTAGCGAAAAGGCCTACGTTATGTCGACAAACGCTACCGTTGCGTTGCGTTGTTAATTGGTGTGCTTCTCGCGTCGCGACACGCGACACACGGCACACATACCGTACATACCTACAGTAGGTATGTAGGCTACGCTAACGCTATACGTGTACGTATAGCGTGTATGGGTTGGGGTGTGTAGCTGTGTACTGTGTTGGTAGTTGGGTACTGATGTGTATGTAGAGTAGATGTATGTAGGTAGCCAGGTACTTAACGTTGCCGCATCATCTCCTGTTGCTTCGATTCCGACTTGGAGTGAAGTACATACGTAAGTAAGTATTGATTATGCGCACGCAGCTCACGTTAGTAAACTAAAGACAAAAATAAACAACAAATGCATAGTTTGACCAAGTAACGTTACTGTTTGGCAGAATTGTCGAAAAATGCGCCGCGTCGCGGCGCTCGCATTTTGTTAGGTTAGGTACGGTAGTGAATGTGTACGTCTGATTGCGGCATGACCGACGAATACGGTTCAGTAAACGCTTCCAAAAACAAAGGCCGATCGGCATCGATTTGTTTCTATTCGTCGAGAAGCGATCGCGATACCGATTGCGTTGCCGCCGCTGTCACTGCCACCGCCACCGCCACCGACTATGTTGATATCTCACCTTCGTTGACACAGACAGCGACAGCGTCAGCGTCAGCGTCGTTGGCCAGCGATGGCATCAGATATTTTCGCAAACCCGCTTCCAGATCGCAAAGCGTCCGTCTCACCGGAGGAAAATCGTTTCGCAGACGAGCCCCTCATACCGAAGATTGTCATCGCTCACCCTTAGGGGCAGGAATCAGTGAACCCAAGTTGAACTCGTTTGACTTTTCAGGTACGTGTCCGTCTGCCTAGAGCCTACGCTGCTTACTTAGGTACTTTTACTAACGAATTAAGAAAAATTGCTGTCGCGCCCCTCCAGGTTCTTAATGGTTTTTATTGGAAAATGTTTCGAGCATCCCCCCTCCCTCCTCTCCCTTATCACCCGAGATTATCATTTAGGTACCTATCTAAGTAGGTATCAAGATGAGAACGAAAGCAGCTTCCATTTGCCTCCCCACAACGAGATGATGACTTTCTGATTAGGTACCTATTTATGGCATGTGTATAGGTAGTTAGGTACGTAGGTAATTAGGCACGCAGAGTCCTCTGTTTCTCACGAAAGAAGAAAGGGAGCAGAGCAAAAAACTTTTTTCGAATTCACTTAGGGGCTCGGATTTTACACGAGCTGTTGCTGCGCAGCATTCATCTTTGTCGCCGCTATCGTTCGGTGCTGTCTGCTGTCGTTGAAAAAACTACTTCGTCATTGTATTATTTTTTTTGTCTTTTTTTCGCCCGCCCAATGATGTAACACGTGACTACCTATAACGTACTTGAACGTCTAGGCATAGGCGTTAGGTAAGTACCTGTAAGATCTACTTAGCGCTTGGGTACCTAACAAGCACTTACCTAATCAAGTGGCTGCGTTTCTTATGGTGTGACATGCCACTGATTGAAAATTTTCATCAAACATTAAATATAGCGTGTAGGTATTCGTAGGTATGTAGATATAGGTCTAAAAACTTGTACGTACCTTACCTACCTAATGCGCGCTAGGTATCTGTTTTTGCTTGAATTTGTCAAGTTGTCAAAGGAAAGGCAACCAAAGTTTCCCGCGAATAAAAGAAAGCTAGAAAGTGAGCAAGCAAAAAAAAAACGTGTTTTTCTTCAATTTTTTTGATTATTTCTTATTCACAATGAAAAGCAAGAGAAAAAGAAAATTGTGCTATAAAGACGTTGTAAGTTAGGTATATGTATATGTGAGACGATCTGTAGAAACCAGGGTACTGTGTAAAATTTTTGTTTTTTAATTTTTGGTACTGAAATGCCTCTAAAGAAGTAAAGATATTTTAATACCAAAATCGTAAAAAAAATTACACGATTACCTGGTTTCTACACACTCAAAAAAATATTATTATTTTTAGATTGAATGTTGCCGCGTTATATTTTTTTAAAATAAAATTTACTAATTTTTTAAACATTTTCTATTATTATTTTTTTGCGTGCAGATCATCTCACATACGTAGATACTTTTACATACCTATAAGAGCAGGAATTACGTAATTCTGCTGTTTCGACCGAAAAAAAAAATAAAAATAGAAAGAAATAAACGCATCGTGTCAGTAAGTAACACATGTGCTTCTTTCTTCAACTCGTGTTCTATGTGGCTAGCTATACATAATAATTATGGACATACAACGTAGTTATCCATTTCAAATGAGTCACGAATCGTTGTTCAAGAATCGAAATACTCGATTAAAATGATGCGAATTTACGATTGGTTGAATAAAAATACATTTAGCTAGATAGCTTTAGCTACATCGCATATGTATTAGGTATATCTACCTAATTTCCAAAGCTAAATAGTTGACACGTGTACTTATAAGAGCAGGGAGGCCCAATGTTGGGGTGATTCATTTGTCAGCAAATTTTTTTGCAAACTGGCATAAAAAAGCATGAAATGAGATGAAATTTTGTAAAAAAAAAAAAAAAAAAAGTCAAACCGCAGGCAATTTTTATTTCAAAGTAGGTAATGGAATTTTTTCAAACAACAAACTATTAAAAAATGAATTATTTTCTTTCTAAAAATCAACAATTTTTTCAAATCTTGGACTCGCTACGCTCGGGCAGATGAAGGTTAAAGAATAGGTACATAGGTATATAAGAGATTATGTAGGAGTTGGGAATTTTGACTTCCTTTCAAGATTGAAATATTGATAAGAATCGAAAGAATTTCAACTTTTGGCTGTTGTTTTTTTCAAATATTTTTGTGTTCTTTCGCTCGGGCTCAATAAATTGGCACAATTTACTCTCAAAATAATCGTATAAACCCTCTCTCCTTTCATCTCAGATAATTGATTATTTCAATGCCGAAAAAATTAGTCCTTCTCAATTCTCATTCATCAAAGAACTTGGTGGCGAATGTAATTTTCAAAAAAATTTCGATTTTTTTTGGAAAAGGAGTCATGGTGTCCATTATCTAGAAAACCTATAAAAAAAATCAGGAAGTTTTAGAATTTTTACAGGAATTTTCTAAAAATTCAAGAAATTATCTGAAAAGTGCGTCTTTGCTATTTTTATAATAAATTCTTCAAACGAATTTCGCCCAATTTAGTAATGCTTCAAAGACCTCATCATGAAGTATTTTTCTTAATTTTAGGTTCAGAAGGTCCATCAATATACCGGGTGTTTCAAAGTTGACCGCGCTCCTTCCAACCAGTGAGTAGGTCACTCATCCTGAGTCGAAGTATGTATGTTTGCCTAACCTTCGAACTGCAGGGGCTAAATTATGCTCTTTGAAATTTTTTTTTTTTTTTAATTTCGTTTCGCACTTTCTACCGAGCGTTACTCGACAACCAAGATAGGTAGAAAGTTGCGCTTTGCGGCAACAGATATAGTACAGACATTTTAGGTTTTGACCCAAAAAAAATTAGCAGGAAGGGGAAGTTTCGTATATAAGCTCAGTAAAGTATGTATTTTAATATTCCCGAACTTCCCTAAAATCGGTGAATATTTTGACCCTCTTTTGGGGGGTGAGGGGGTTCAAATTTTCGTTTTTCGGCTATAACTTTCAAAATTACGTATTTACAAAAAAATTGTCGAAACAAAAATTGTAGAGAATAAAAAAAGAAACAATTTTGTTAAATACAATTTTTTCCTAGGACGTCATGGGAGGGAGCTAGGGTCTTTAGAAAAAACTCAATTTTGAAAATAAAAATCGGGTTAATCGACTTTTAGGAGCGGCTCTTTTGCATAGTACATCCTATTACAATGTAGAATAAGAAAAATGTATAACCGACCCCTTATCTCAAAGTGAGGGGGTGGACCCTCCGAAGAAAAAGTCGTATTTTCCCCCAAGCGTAGCTCAGCTGCAGTCCAAAATTTTAAAAATTGGTTCAAACAAACGTTGTAAAGCATCAAAAGACGAACATTTTACTTTTTTTTACTTTTTTTCTACGTGGTCTTGGAGGCGAGCTATTGCAAAAAGAAGAAAGCAGCGCGGCGTTGGAATATTTTTCATAAACTAAATAAACTCTCCTTTTGGGACCCAATTTGGGTCCCAGGATCAAAATTATAATAAAAATCAAGTTCAGCGCTCATGAAAACCTCAGAACTCCACTTGTTCGACCATTGGTTCGCTAGATTTTAAATTTACCAGATTTACCCATGGTTATTACATTGAGTTAATGAAAAATTTCCGAATGCCGATTTTTTTCATTTTCGCAATAGCTCGCCTCCAAGACCACGTAGAAAAAAAGTAAAAAAAGTAAAATGTTCGTCTTTTGATGCTTTACAACGTTTGTTTGAACCAATTTTTAAAATTTTGGACTGTAGCTGAGCTACGCTTGGGGGAAAATACGACTTTTTCTTCGGAGGGTCCACCCCCTCACTTTGAGATAAGGGGTCGGTTATACATTTTTCTTATTCTACATTGTAATAGGATGTACTATGCAAAAGAGCCGCTCCTAAAAGTCGATTAACCCGATTTTTATTTTCAAAATTGAGTTTTTTCTAAAGACCCTAGCTCCCTCCCATGACGTCCTAGGAAAAAATTGTATTTAACAAAATTGTTTCTTTTTTTATTCTCTACAATTTTTGTTTCGACAATTTTTTCGTAAATACGTAATTTTGAAAGTTATAGCCGAAAAACGAAAATTTGAACCCTCTCACCCCCCAAAAGAGGGTCAAAATATTCACCGATTTTAGGGAAGTTCGGGAATATTAAAATACATACTTTACTGAGCTTATATACGAAACTTCCCCTTCCTGCTAATTTTTTTTGGGTTAGGGCCTTATTTTAGCTAAAATGTCTGTACTAATAGCCCACTTTCTCTAGAATTTTTCTATGCGGTTGATAATTTTTGCAGGTGAACTAGGGCGGGTGTACCGCATTAAATATTCGAAAAAAACGTGTAAAAAAATTGACGAGTTTTTCTATTTTTGTAAATAACTAAAAAAGTTGTCCTCTATTGAATGAATTATTATTAATGTTTTTAGAAGAAAAAACTTTGATCTTTCCAATGGAGTAAACCCCACTGCTCTATTTTGCCTAAATCAAAAGTTATGAGCGGTAAATTTTGTGAAAAATACAAGAAAAACTTCACTTTTTTGATTTTTCAAATTTCAAAAATTTCTATCTTCGTAACTAAATGAGACCGGGATATGGGGTTTGCAGCATTCAATTAACCAAGTATTGCACTACATAAAATCGAAATACTTAATATCTTCAAGTTCTTCATTAAAAAAATTTTTTGTCAAAAAAAATTCGAAAAACTTTTCATTAAAAATTTTATTTGAAAAATTTAGGTATATCATTCCTATGTTGTGTAGTGTTATACATGGTTAATTCAATGCTACAAACTCCACTTCCCTATCTCATTTATTCGCAAAGATAAAAATTTTTGAAATTTAAAAAATCAAAAAAGTGCGGTTTTTCTTGTATTTTTCACAAAATTAAACGCTCATAACTTTTGATTTAAGCAAGATAGAGCAGTGGGGTTTACTCCATTGGAAAGATCAAAGTTTTTTCTTCTAGAAACATTAATAATAATTCATTCAATAGAGGACAACTTTTTTAGTTATTTACAAAAATAGAAAAAATCGTCAACTTTTTTACACTTTTTTTTCGAATATTTGATGCGGTACACCCACCCTAGCTCACCTGCAAAAATTATTTACTACATAGAAAAATTCTAGAGAAAGTGAGCTATCCGTTGCCGCAAAGCGCAACTTTCTACCTATCTTGGTTGTCGAGTAATGCTCGGTAGAAAGTGCGAAACGAAATTCAAAAAAAAAATTTCAAAGAGCTTAACTCAGCCCTGCAGTTCGAAGGTTAGGCAAACATACATACTTCGACTCAGGATGAGTGGCCCACTCACTGGTTGGAAGGAGCGCGGTCAACTTTGAAACACCCTGTATATATATATATTTTTAAAATTCTGCTTGGCACTTTTTACCGAGCGCTACTCGACAGCCAAGATAGGTAGAAAGTTGCGCTTTGCGGCAACGGATAGACCACATTCTCTAGAATTTTTCTATGTTGTTGACTATTTTTGTAGGTGAACTAGGGTGGGTGTACGTGTACCACATCAAATAGGTATTTAAAAAAAAGAAACGTGAAAAAAAGTCGATGATTTTTTCTATTAGATATTGTAAATAACTAAAAAGTTTTCCTCTTTTGGTAGCATTATAATCAATGTTTCTAAAAGAAAAAACGCTAGCCTTTCCAATGGAGCAAACCCCACTCCTCTATATTGCTCGAAGAAAAACACCACTTTTTTGATTTTTCAAATTTCAAAAATTTCTGCATCTTTGCGTCCTAAGTTAGATAGGGAAGTGGGGTTTGCAGCATTATTAACCAACTATAACACTACCCAAAATTGAAAGAATATCTTCAAGTTCTTCATTAAAAAAATGTTTTATCAAAAAATTTTTAAAACTTTTTGATTAAAAATTTTCATTTGTAAAATTGAGGTAAGTAGGTACCTATATCATTCCTATGTTATGTAGGTAATGTTATACTTGGTTACCATAATTTAATGCTGCAAACCCCGCCTCCCTATTTCATTTAGCCGCATTTTATGATGAAGTTCATATTTTTATAGTTGTTTTTTCTCCATTATTTCACGCAGTGCTCTAAACGGTTCATGTATTGCTCGAGCCTATGGGCACCATCCGATCCGATGCTAATTGATTACTCACCTGCTTCTTTCATTTTACAGCCTCAGAAACACATTCTGCTGGTTCTGCTGGATCTGTTCGCCTCGAGGGTTCTGTTCGGCCGGTAAACTCGATTCATAATTTTCGCAGTCAAAGAAAATCTGCCGCATTTTTAGATATTCCGAAAGCCCAACCTACTAATCAACAAGTTCAAGTTGATTCGTATCGTTTAAGATCTTTTAGTTTCACTACAAAGGGTAAGTACAACCAAGTTCTAAATACCATATAGGAATTAGGAACACATATTTACTTACTGTTTACCTATGACATGACGCGAGTTGTATCTAGGTGTAGATAGAGATACCTACGCGGAGAAACTTGGAGTAGTAAGGTACCTACCTGATATAAGTACTCGGGTATAAAATTCCGAGTCGGACTTTTCATACGTATTATTGTCCACAACCGCGAATGCGATCTGCGGTCAGAAAGCGATTTTTTTCAATTACCTAGGTACAACATTGGTATACTTATGTACCTAGTGGTAAGAACAAAATTTATTATCTGACCGAACTCGTGAATCCGGACGCCGATACCGTCAATCAATTTTAAACGTGACGCCGCGCCACCCCAATGGGCAATCCAAAATTTCAACACCTCAACTCAAGTTGATACGGTGGGGATTCAGGTACTTACGACTTTTCAATCAGGTTGTTACACCTAACCTAAAATAGCGTGAAAAAAATCGATTCGTTTTCCAACCGGACTCGCGAATGCGTTTGCGAACAGCCGTACAACGTACTGTACAATACCAACAGAACAGCTATAGCCAAGTGCTAGGTTCTAGGTGCTAGGTGCTTTCCATTATACATGATAATGTACCGCATTTAAAAAGTCCAAACTTCACTCTGTGACTCGGGTGCCGTATCACTTTTTCGCTGGGAGCGGAACCATTTTAACGTGATGGGAAATAGAGCAAGCTTTTTTAAATTGTAAAAAACTATCGATTTGTGATTTTTTGTAAAAAAAATTATGAGTAGGCGGGCGGGGGGAGGTAAGAGGAAACAAAATGACCTCCGAGCTCCGATTATCCTGAACGATGGGGGAATGCAACGGTGGCGGTGCGGTGTTACGAGAAAGAACTGTGTAGGTAGAGGTACTAGGTAGTAGGTAGCTAGGTACGTAGGTATGCCTCATGTACGTAGCTACGTAGTACGTACGTACTCAATGTCATTCGGCTTGGGGCTGGGGAACGTGTAGTTGATTAAGAGTTGAACATATATGTACAATACATAAGTAAGCATCGACCGTTCGCATTTGAAAAATTCTCATCCGAGTAAGGGATCGGTACAGGTGGAGATCTACGTAGAAGTCTGGAAGTGTACATATTCAGATTTACATATTTTATTTAGGTAAGTACTTACCTCGCTCGTCGGTAGGTATTTAATCGTTTAGGATTGAAAGAATAGGTAGATACGTATCAACTAGTACCTACCTTTTTTTTAAAAAAAAATGTGCTAGGAGAAAGGACCATACACCTCTGCTTTGCACCTACCACCTACGAGTGTGCTGTGTACGAGTACTTACTGTATAATGCGTTGGTAGGTTGATAGGTAGGTAATATTAGGCATACCTACCTACCTAATACCTACTTTTTTTTCGTGAAAAAACATTTATTGGTATAAATTACAATATTACAAAGCTCACACCATCCCCTTGCATACCGGCCCGGTATGCAAAAAAAGCAGACAAATGGGCAGAAAAGAGCAGAAATTCTCATTTGTCTGCTCTTTTGGTCCCCCGTTGCGCGATAAACGACCTTTTTTGACTACCTGTTGCTCGTTAAACGACTCTTTTTCATCCCCCGTTGCGCATCGGGAGCAGACAAGAGCAGACAAGAGCAGACAAGAGCAGAAAAAAGAGCAGAAAGGAACAGAAAGGAGCAGACAAGAGCAGAAAAGAGCAGAAAAGAGCAGAAAAGAGAGCAGAAAAGAGAGCAGAAAAGAGCAGAAATTCTCAGCATTTGTCTGCTTTTTTTGCATACCGGGGGAGGTTTATAAAGGGGAATGGTGGAGTATTTGAATTGTTGAAAGGAGATTCTTACTTAAGAATCTCCTTTCAACAATTCAAATGCTCCACCATTCCCCTTTATAAACCTCCGGTATGCAAGGGGATGGTGTGAGCTTTGTAATAAATATTTGCAACCCTTTATACCAATAATATAAATGTTTTTTCACAAAAAAAAAGTAGGTAGGTAGGTACTCGTATTATACCTTCACATCATCACATCATGTACAGATTTTATAAATACCACCTAGTCTTTTAGTATCGAGCTAAAACTAGGTACCTTCTTACTTTCTTGTGAGTTGCGATTTCAGAAGATGCTTTTCTTTACCTATGTGCCTATCCATCTACCAACCTACATAAGTTACGTTACGAATTACCCTACATAATATCGAAGTCACGACGTTGAATCTTTGTAGGTTTAGTCAATCGTGGCGATTCATTTAGAAGAAGGCATAGTCGAAGTAACAGTATCATTCTTAGGCACGAACCGAAAATAGATGTCCAGCATCAAGAAACACTCGGCGCGACGTCTACGGATAAGGCAAATACTCCGCCAGTTTCCGGCTTAGTTACTTACAATGTATTCGTGATAGGTGCAACCAATGTCGGGAAAACATCGCTTATCAATCAATTTATGACGTCGGAGTGTATCAATCCTTACGATCGTGATCGAGGTAAATTTTTCAAATTCAGGTAGGCATTCGTTTTTTTTTTTCCAGGCGACTTACTAACGGAAAAATTATAAGTAATAGACAAACACTCGACTGAAAACAGGTTATCCCCGGCCACGTAAATCCATTTATTGCTCGTCAGAGTTCCTTATCAATTATGCATCATTTTATAGTATTTTTAGGTTTTGATCACTAAAGCCAGAGTAGATCGGTACAATCAGAAATTCAGTTTATAGAAAACATTCGATGAATTTAAGAAGGAAATGTATATTGTGTGGTGCATTACTGTTTGCAAAAGTGATGTTCGGAATGCGACATGTAGTTGTCCCTTCTACGCTAAAAACAAATTATGCAAGCACACAACACTCTCATTTATAAATCAGTGAAAATTATCAAAAATCGCTTAGAAACAGTCATTGCAGCACAGGGGGAAATCAGCGAAAAAAATTTCAATGAAAAAAAAATCACTGGAAAATCAGTGAAAATTCACTGAAAATCAGTAAAATTTATGAAATAAGCAGAAAAATCAGCAAAAATTCACTGCCTGTGCTGCAATTCTGACTGTTCATCAGTGGCTTTTCACTGATTCAGAATGAGAGAGTAGGCACTCTCTGAATCTGAATCAGTCAAAAATGCCAAAATTGACTGATGAAATAGTCTGGATCATGTCACTGATTATCAGTCAAATTCCACTGATTCCCCAGTTGATCAGTGACAATCTACTGCCAATTGGTGAAAAATTACCCATTCAATTGGTGAATTTTCATTATTGAATCGGTAAAAATTATTTGACTGATTAAAATCGGTCAAAATTTACTGATTCAATCAGTGACATGATTGCGTCGATTTAAATCAGTCAATTTGACTGATTCAAATTTAGAGAGCATGCTAATCGGATTACATCTCATAGAAGTACCTATCGAGCTATCGAGGCAAAAAGCATTCCTAATGGGCCAGAAACAAAAAAAGAGGAAGCCCTAGCAAGGCGAAGAAAGCTCTTCTTATATAACAAAATTGAAAACTAATTTCAACCTCACTTTTTGTCGTTTTATTTTATGATATCTCGCCGTGCACCCCGGTCGTGAATTTACATTTTTGTCGTTCAGTTAGAAATTGTTGTAATAATATTCTTTCGTTTATTACATTTTTTGGCGGGTGAAATCATTTTTTTTTTTTCGTTCAACCCATTTCTGGGTGTGGGAGTACTAATTCGTCTTGCAACCACATATTCTGTCGTGAAAATCACCGATTTCCGTCGTTTATATCACTTTTTTTTGTCAGTTTGATAAATGAACCACATATTGCAGAAACCGCGTAAGTCGCCAAAAAACCAAAACTCATGTTTTCGCGGATTTTGGTTCTCTGAGGTTAGACACACCTTCTGAGAAAAAATGGCGTCGCGGTACCGCATCCCGCGCTGTCCGCAGCGGTCCAAAGTTTTGGTTTGGTGCAGAAAGGACGTGTAAGTGCAGGTTTTATGACGTTTCTGCACTACATTTTCTGAGAGTCGATAAAATATTGCACCAAGCTAATCAAAAGTAGAGATAATTTTTTAGGACAACGCGTATTGTACTGAAAAAATTGAGATTTCCTGCTGATAATTTTTACGTGAATGAGTCAAAATATAGAAAAATACTCGAGTGTGAGGTCATAAAAGTGTAAATTTTAGTATTCTAAGCCCCCTGGAGTGTGCTCGAGGTCTTATTTACGTGATAGACTCGTTTAATTCAAAAATTCTGGACCATTAGTGTAATGTAGTGCAGAAACCGCGTAAGTCGACGATTTTTGAACGCGTCTGTACAGAACTAGGAGGACCTTTGAAAAAAAGTTTTTTTACAAAAAGTTTCCTTTTTTTATGGTCTTTAAGATGGCGCAATTCATTTTTCCCCAAAAAATTTCATATTCAGTACAATCAGTTTTTTGTTGTTTTCTCAAAATTTCAAAAAAGCGACTTACGCGGTTTCTGCAATATGTGGTTCAAATGGGTGCCCTTACTAACTGCGGACGCGGTGCGCTAAGGATATGTAAGAATGTAATCTTGGAACAAACAACTTACATAGGTACTAATTATTTTGGGCTTAAAAAGCCAATACAAATACCTAATAAATCCAAGAATTGGCGTCAGAAGCTTTTTTGGGGAGGGTGCAAAGTGGGTATGGAGACCTTATTGCTGCTGCTGTCGCTAATTGTAACCGCCGAGTATAGACACTGGACCTAGGATAAGACACCCAACTGCAGGCAGAAGGGTAAGACGGGAATAGCGGCTGGATGAGTTATTCCAATTTCTCCCGCTGGGTGCTCTTGGCTGCGCTGCAGTCGATTTTCTGTACTGATAACACGGATAACGACAATATTTTTGAATTCGAATTTCAAACGTATTGGTATTGATTGATTTTAATAAAATGTATATTACATTTCAATTAAAGTTTTCATTTTCAATTCAAAATATTGCATGAAAATTTTATCAGAAAATTCAAAAATTCAACGTAGTCAAATGTTGGAGTTTAGGAATTACTCGATTCTGCTCTAAAAAAAATATTGTTAGACTTTAAGAACGAGTTGAAACAAAAAATCGACTGCAGCGCAGCCAAGAGCACCCAGCGGGAGAAATTGGAATAACTCATGAAAATTTGCCAATATGGCTGCCAGTTGGGTGTCTTATCCTAGGTCCAGTGTCTATACCGCCGAGGCTCAGGTTGCAGTGGACTGCTGATTTAGTAGTTCGTTTTTCACTAATGGGCCTAATGCAGAAGTGAACAGTTTCTGGAATATTGTGTGTGTGTGTGTGTGTGTGTGTGTGTGTGTGTGTGTGTGTGTGTGTGTGTGTGTGTGTGTTTGTGTGTGTGTGTGTGTGTGTGTGTGTGTGTGTGTGTGTGTGTGTGTGTGTGTGTGTGTGTGTGTGTGTGTGTGTTTGTGTGTGTGTGTGTGTGTGTGTGTGTGTGTGTGTGTGTGTGTGTGTGTGTGTGTGTGTGTGTGTGTGTGTGTGTGTGTGTGTGTGTGTGTGTGTGTGTGTGTGTGTGTGTGTGTGTGTGTGTGTGTGTGTGTGTGTGTGTTTCAAATTTCTTCACATAATTTTTGATTTCGACATACAAAAAAAAACAACAACAACGGCAACACTCTTCTCAAAAAAGGGGCGGGGAGCTGAGAGCTGGACTTTGAATTTAAACTGAATGTCTCGAAAAAAAAATCCCTAGTCCAACATTCGAGTTCATTTACCTACATATGTAGGTACTTACCTATTATAATTTTCAAAACGATTTACTTCTTTCAAGTGCCAAACTTGAATAATTAGGCATCTACTACCTAAATACATACCTAGGTATAGGTAGAAGTCTTAATCGCAAAACAATAAAAAAAATTAATTCCTTTAAAATGGCCATTCTCTTAGCTTTCATTTTAACACAAACTATTTTTTTTGCAGATGAACCATCACAACAAACAATATCTATCATGTTAAACGGAGAAGAATCGGAGTTGTGTTTTCACGAGTTGAAACACTCGAAGGTATGTTTGAAAAACAGTAGCGTGCAAATTATTTAAAATTACCTACGCGCGCAAGAAAACCACAGAAATTACCCAGTACCCACCTCACTCCGTAAGTTATGTCCATTTTCAAGGGCGGGAGGGAGGGAGGGAGGGAGGGGTAGATGTCAACATCAGGAGCAGCATGCCAGGAGGTTTTTGAAACAATAATTAAAATGACAAAAGATAATTTGATTGTTACTTTCATTCGAAATCGGATAAATTTGGACTTATCGACATTTTTTTACGCTGACCAAAATAAATATTTAATGCGTTGTTGAAAAAAAAGTTCTGCGCCAGGAGGAAATTGAAAAAAATGAAAATTTTCAATTCTGTTGGCACCATTTCTTTTAAAATTGGTCAAGTTTTGATTCCTGCACATTTTTTCTATCCCCCATGACCAAAATATTCATATTTCGTCGAAAAAAAGGTTCTGCGCCAGGAGCTTATTGAAAAGTTGAAATGACGATAAAGCTTATTTGTTTCTATGCGCTATTTCCACGTACTTGTTTGAAAAAAATGAAAATTACGAAAATTACAATTCTGTTGATATGTACTACCTACTCTTCTTACAATTACGTGCATACTTGAATACCTCAGGTCTGGGAAAATGGTGGGATAGGTAGTTGATTTTGCGGGAAGAAATTCGAGTGCTCCCATTTCCCATCACCTACAGATATCCCTACTCGTATTCGTAATTAATACCTACCATACCATAATACTGTATGTACCGTCTTATTATTTTAGTTCGTTTTCGTGTCTTGTCCCTTCAGATAGCCGAAAAAAAATGCGCGGCTGATGCGTTTTTGATTTTATACTCCGTCGTGGATAAGTCAACGTTTCAATACGCCGAAACAGAACTGGAAAAACTACAAGATTCGAATGTTTTATTCGTTAAACCTGCGATTTTGGTTGCTAATAAAATTGACTTGGCTAGGAGTAGAACAGTCTCTTCTCAAGGTGAGAACAATACTATACAGACTAGGTAGTAGGTAGCATAGGTACAGTGCAGTGATGGGCCGCTCAGCGCTCATGAACGCTCAAGGATTTTTGAGAGAGCGTGAGTGGAGCGCGAGCGCGAAATTTTGTTTCAAGAGCGGAGCGTGAGAGGAGCGCAAAATTCATACTGAGCGCTATGAGCGTAGCGCTCAGCTGCGCTCAAAAATTCTGTTCTAGGAAATAGAATGGGAAAAAATTCGAAATTATTGGTTACGTTTTGGGCTTTTAGGAAACCTCAATGTGGGAAAAATGGCAAATTTTCAATTTTTGAAGGTCTATTTTCGCAAAAAATGTTGCCCTCGCTTCACTCAAGCTCAACAAATTGATTTTTTTTGTAGTTTTATGAATGAGCGTATGTAATGAGCGCGAGCGTTTTGAGCGCATGTTGAGCGCATGCTGAGCGCAAGCGCAAGCACTCTGAGAGCGAGCGTAAAAAAAAACTCATTGAGCGGAGCGCGAGCGGAGCGTTGAAATA
The DNA here is from genome assembly GCA_033439095.1 of Pseudococcus viburni. Lineage (NCBI taxonomy): Eukaryota > Metazoa > Arthropoda > Insecta > Hemiptera > Pseudococcidae > Pseudococcus > Pseudococcus viburni. The sequence continues at coordinate 83,045 of JAVBJF010000527.1, read as the reverse complement.
ATGCATGAGCGTGAGCGCAGAAAACCTTGAGCGGCCCAACACTGGTACAGTGCTACAGTCTATTAGCTAAGTACTGTACCATACCTAGACCTACACGCTATACAGTACCGGTACACGTAAAAAAAGCTGCCTAATGCCCGCATTCGGCGATGAAATTGGAAATTAGGCAATCATCATTTACCTACACCATACAAACTGAGGTAATTGAGAGGTCGGTATATTCAAAGAAGTGTTACTATTCTTTCAAAAATATTTTCAAGTTCAAAGTTTTTCTAGGTGCAGAAATCGTTTTTTTTGTTTACGAGTAAGTATACATATTACCATATACGAATAGGTACATACACATTTCTCTATGTTGGAACTGTAGAAATTATCGAGTTGAAAAAAAAAATTGAGTCTGGAAGAATTTGGAAAAAATATGTGTAACTTTAAATTTGAACTTCTAAAAAAATTAGAAAAAATTTAACAAATTTTTGAAATTACCGAACTGGCTCATTCCGTGTCAACTGGACCAGGTTTTGACCGTAGGTCTGGTTCGAATATGTGCTTGGTTTTTTCATTCGACCCGTCTGAATTCCCCTATCAGCCCCCCAATGAGGTCAAAATTTAAAAAAAATGAAAAATAACGTATGACGTGTCGTCAGTTGGGTTTTTGAGGGCGCTGAGTTCGAATATTTGCTTATTTTTGGGATTCGACCCTTTAGTGCCCCTTAGCCCCCAACTTTTTAGTAATTTGGGAGTCAGTGTGAGGGACGGAGGAGGCGTATCGAGAAAGTAAATTGATAATCAAGCTAAGCACCCTCCAATCAGTAGAAATCGATAATTATGACGCATGCAATTTTCATTTTTTTGCATGTGTTTTTTCAAAATTGGGGGCTTAGGGGAGCATTAAAGGGTCGAATCGTTGCCTAACTCGAGCACTTTTTTCCAATTTCGTTGCCGATTGCGGGTATTTAGCGCGCAGCTTTTTTTCCTAATGCCCGCATTCGGTAATTGCAAGATTTAGGCATAACATCTAGCTACCTACACCTAGCTATGTGTATGTAACTAGACCCGTACCATGTACCGGTATGTATTATGTAGGTCTAAGTACCTACATACATAATACTTAGGTACCTGTGCATCTACAATTCTACATACACTAATTAAAGATGGCGATGTGGATTACATTTGCGCCGGCGCCGGCGAGTACTGAATAGTAAATACATACAATACATTTGCTTTTCAGATGGAAAATGTCTAGCTTGCACGTTTCGCGTGAAACATATTGAGATATCTGTAGGCATTAATCACAACGTTGACGAGCTATTAGTCGGCGTATTAAATCAAATTCGTCTGAGAAAAGAACACTACGAGTACGAACAAGAAAACACCGTTCAAAGTCAACACCAACATCTAAATCAACATCAACACCGTCATCATTGGTACAAAAACCGCGCCGTGATTCGCGCAAGCATGAAAGCTCGTCAGATGTTTACCTGGATATTCGGACGAGAAGATCCAAAATTTAAAAACTGCGAAAATTTGCACGCGTTATGAGGTGACGAATTCTCGCGAATACCTACGTGTATCTATCTAATTAGGTACCTACCTACCGACTTACTATACTTAGCTACTTACAACGTAAGTAGCTAAATAGTACCTACATAGACATACATAGGTACTAGGGTGGAGCGCGAAAAAAAAACATACCTCGGATTTTGACCAAATTCGCTGGGGTTGTTGGGCCATTATCGAAGACTATCCAAAAAAAATTTGAGCCCCCAGGTGAAGTTGGGGGGGAGCTAGGGGTTCTCAAAGGCCACCGCCTTTTGAAAAACCGTGGTTTTCTGTGTTTTTAAGGTCGAAAAAATGGCGTGAGATTCATGAAACAGCACTTAAAAGGTGCGATTTGAGTTTCTACATCTCCCAATATCATCGCCGTCATCCTCCGATCAAAACTCAGACCTCTACCAGGGGGTCCAAAAGTTGCAGATCGCGAATTTTCTACGTTGTGAAATTTTTTCTGGTTCCAAATTGAATATTTTTACCCCACGCCGCCGGGTAATTTCTTTTTTAAATATTTGAAAATAAATTTTTGAGAATTTTCCTTGATCAGTGCAGTCAACTGCAAATAGGGTTGGTGCCAAAAATTTAGATTTGGCTGAAATTGAAATATGTTATAGAATATACAATTATAAAGTCAACAAAACAAACCGCACTCAAATCGGTTGAGTAGAACTCGAGAAAAAAAATTTTAAAGTTCCGATTTTTGAACTCGTTCGAAAAACGACCGCCTCAACGAAAATATGCCCTGTGACGTCAGTTCCTCGTATTGGCGCCGCGAACATAACGGATTTCAACGCGCAATTTCAATTTTTCGTTGATTTCGAAGTTGACTTTATCGATTTTGCTGATTTTTTTTTTACATGTTTTTTTCCATGATGTGGTAAAGTAAATTATCAATCATTTCTTCTAATTTTCCACACTCAAATTTATTTATTTCAAGTTTCTCAACTCGAATTTTTTTCTTCAAATTTTTGCAACCTAATTTTTTTTCCTATAATTTCCTCAACTCAAATTTTTTCAAAACTTGATTTTTTTTCTTCAATTTTCTCAACTCGAATTTTTTTCTTACCATTTTTTCAACTCTAACTTTTTAAACTTAAATTTTTTCTTCCAATTTTCTAAACTCAAATTCGTTTCTTCCAATTTTCTCAACTCAAATTTTTAGCTTATAATTTTCTCAAATCAATTTTTTTCATTCAATTTTCCGAAGTCAAGGTTGTTCTTTTTTTCAATTTTATCAACTCGAATTTTTTTCTTAATAATTTTCTTAAATCAAATTTGTTCAGACGTAATTTTCTCAACTCAAATTTTTTCGAACATAATTTCATCAACTCAAATTTTTTCAGAAGTAATTTTTTCAACTCAGATTTTTTCTTTCAATTTTCTCAAATCATTTTTTTTCTTCTAATTTTCTCAACTCAATTTTTTTCAATCTTTTCAACTTATTTTTTTCCAACTTCATCAACTCAAATTTTTTCAAACGTAATTTTCTCAACTGAAATTGTTTTTTTTTTCAATTTTCTCAACTCGAATTTTTCTCTTATAATTTTCTCAATCAATTTTTTTCTTTCAATTGTCCCAAGTCAAATTTGTTTTTTTTCAATTTTATCAACTTGATTTTTTTTTAATACTTAATTTTCGCAAATCAAATTTGTTCAGACGTAATTTTATCAACTCAAATTTTTTCAGAAGTAATTTACTCAACTCCAGATTTTTTCTTTCAATTTTCTCAAATCATTTTTTTTCAATCTTCTCAAACTTATTTTTTTCCAATTTCACCAACTCAAATTTTTTCAAACGTAATTTTCTCAACTAAATTTTTTTTAAATTTTCTCAACTCGAATTTTTTTCTTATAATTTTCTCAAATCAATTTTTTTCTTTCAATTTTTCCAACTCAAATTTGTTTTTTTTCAATTTTCTCAACTCAAAATTGTTTCTTTCAATCTCTATAATTTACAATTTTAAATTTTAATACCACGACTATAGGTATCCAAGAAATTGACTGAGTTTGCAATGAAAAAAAATTAGAGAGGGGGTTGCGCAGGTTTGAAGCTCTGAGTGTAAGGTAAGTCAATATTCAAACTCCCTGACTTAAAATCCAAAAGATAAGCAAATATTCAAACTCAGTGCAAAAATTTATAATCTAGATAAAAAGTTGAAAATTTTGTGTGTAACTTTGTTAAACTTTTATCCGTTAGTTTATTGGGAGTATTTTGACTCTTGTATAGCTATAAATAACTCAAACTAGAATATTTTTACGTTCTTAATCCTTAATAAAATAAATTATCAAGAACACATTGAAAAATCAACGAAAAAAATTACAATTCATCATTAAGTTATCGAAAAATCCCAATATAATTTACGCGACGCGACGCGCCGGCTGTTTCGTTCCCGTTTGAATCCGAGGAACTGACGTCACAACAACGCAACCCGCGTTGCGATTCTTTTTCGCGACCCGCTTAGTCTGCGGAATTCAATGGTCAATTTCTTCGATCCTAATGGACCAATTTGGATGCGGTTTGTTCCGTTGAAGTTATAATCGCGTATTTTATAACATATATTAATTTCAGCCAAATCTAAATTTTTGGCACCAACCCTATTGTGGTATTTAAATTTATGGAATTCGTCCTGATCTGATCATGAAGTTGCTAACTACCTATCTATACCTATGTTATGGCTAGAAAAATTTACATTTTTTTTTCGTTTTTCAATCATCTCAAAGAAATTATGGGTAAAATGTTTCCACCAGTGCAGCCAATTGTAATCCAAAAAACACCAATGTATGGAATTTACGTTAATTTTAAATCAAGATAACAAAAAACCCTAGAAAAAAAATATTTGTTAGGTATTTTTTGCGCACTCTTACTTCTAGAATTTGATTCTGAAAAAAATTATTCACATTTTTGCTCATTTATCTACCTACTCACAAATTATCATATTCTACTCAACATTCAACAAATAACACAAACACATCACAAAACGAATTTTTCGGCATTCTTGGCATAATTTCTAAAATTTCTCAAACCATCTTAGCTGTACCTACTTTCCATCGATCGTAATACGACAATATTACGATACAAGCACAGTCACAAATGAATTGTGATTATCGTCTCGACATCAGCATTGTAAAAATGACCTGGTTTCTGCATTTTGGACAAATTTTGGCCGAGTCGTGGGCAATTTTCAATTTAGCGAGAATCCAAAAAACGGAAACATTTTCAATCCGGTTTCAGAAAATTTGAAACGCCAAAGTTAAATTTTTCAGCTAAAAATTACACCCAAATGATCGATTTTCGAAAAGAAAAATATGGTACACCGCCGCCTGTGTTGATGAGATACGATGAGAACGCAATACCATAAGTTCCCCAATAACACTCAGGTCGTGGAACGCATGGTTAGAGTAGTCAGTCAATCTTCGAAATCGGTGGGTGAAAAGGAGCGAGAAGGATACATCGCTAACAAACTCAAGAATCAAAAATTTTAAAAACAATTCGAATCAAAAAAAGATTTTCCTTCAAGCTCCTCATCTTAAACGAAATTTTACTCGTTTAGAATTTTATTCGTTTTAATTTTTTTATACTTTATTTGAAATATTATATTATTATAATTACTCGTACATTTGAATAAAATTTCCAATCCGGAGTATTGTGATTTACAATTGACTGCGCTGGTATAAAAAATTTTCTAAAATTTTACCCATAATTTCTTTGTGATGATTGAAAAACGAAAAAAAATGTAAATTTTCTCTAGCCATAACATATAGGTAGTTAGCAACTTCATGATCAGATCAGGACGAATTCCATAAATTTGAATACCACAATTTGCAGTTGGCTGCACTGATCAAGGAAAATGAAAATTCTCAAAAATTTAAACTTCTTTTCAAATATTCAATTTGGGACCAGAAAAAATTTCACAACAAAGAAATTTCGCGATCTGCAACTTTTGGACCCCCTGGTAGAGGTCTGAGTTTTGATCGGAGGATGACGGCAATGATCTTGGGAGATGTAGAAACTCAAATCGCACCGTTTAAGTGCTGTTTCACGAATCTCACGCCATTTTTTCGACCTTAAAAACACAGAAAACCACGTTTTCTTCAAAAGGCGGTGCCCTTTGAGAACCCCTAGCTCCCCCCAACTTCACCTGGGGGGCTCAAATTTTTTTTGGATAGTCTCCGATGGTGACCCAACAACCCCAGCAAATTTGGTCAAAATCCGAGGTATGTTTTTTTTTCGCGCTCCACCCTAATAGGTACCTGTACCTATGTAATGTAATGTGATACGTACGTAGTACGTACAATATACATATACATACCTATGTACAATGGCCACCATACGATGGGGTAGGACAGTAAGTAAGTAGTAGGTAGTTGGGTAGTTGGTAGCAGCAGGTACTGAGTGGGTAGTGGGTACCATATGTGGTATGCTGCTAACAGTAAGTGCTGTGTAAATATAGGTACCTAGTACCTACTTATTTATAGTAATGACAATGACTTTTACATTATTTGCGATACGATATACGATAGTATCACTATCCTATCTATATCTACACACGGTCTTTCTTCCCCGCGATATGGGGCGCGGGCGTGGGCGTGGGACGCGCGGTCGAGCTGAAAGTCGCTCTTTTCAGCGTTCCCCGTTCCGCGTTCCGCGTTCCGAGTTCCCGTTGTCTATTGTTTTGTCGTAAGTACCAGTCTCTATTAAATTACCGTTATAGGTAGTAACAGTAAGCAACCAAGCATCGATACGCTTGAGCGTACGAGTGAGTAGGTACCTAAGTACTTACCTACTTGTGTACTGGTCACTTATTTACGTAGGTACCTACTATGTACTTAAGTACTTATACTTACCTGCAGTGCATTACAACGAACAATACCTGTGTATGATGATTAAGTACCTACGTTACGTAGCTAGGTACCTATCTACTACCTATTTAGTATCTACTACATACAAAAATATTTACCTTTTTTACTGAATTTTTCTAAAAAATGAAATAAAATAAAAATGTTTTGCATATATATACCAGTGTACCTGAGAATTTTTGCGTCCAAACTTCAGAGGGCGGAGAATGTCGCATGTCGCAAATGCGACATGTGGAATATAATATTTGGCATGTTGCATTGCGACGCGACATGAAGAATTTTTTGTAAATGCCAAAAATTTGTCAGAAAAAATTATGTTTTTTTTTTCAAATTTTTTCAATCGCATCGCTTTGAAACGTAACTTGGGAAAATCAAACAGTTTATTTAGCACTTTTATGTTTTCTTTTTTAAGAAAAAAAAGTAATCAAATTTTTCAAAAACGTTGGCCATCTCTCCTTCCATAGTTTTAAAATTATCCAAAGCTTGCGACTGTGACAATGATTATTTTTCGAATCCTTCCTCAAAATTATTTCAACTAGTCGTTTCACGATATTTTTTCTCCTTAAAACTCATTTACGATGTTTGAAAATCTCAAAAATTCTGGCCTCGTCAAGTTCGGCCGGAGTACGTAGGTACTTAAAGATGAGCAACTTTTGACAGTGTATTTTTGAGCCCATTCTAATTTAAAATTACACGAGAATTTATCAATTTTTTCAAAGTTGAAAAAGTTTAACCCCCACTGTAAGTCGAATGTCGCAATTTTGAGAACAACTGAACCGGTCAAGTTTGTAGGAAATTTCACTTAGAACATTTTTTATTTCACCACTTTTCCCTCTCCAATCCTTCCTTTTGGCGCTACAGTCAAAAAACGTATATCCGCAGGGGTTATTGACCTCATACGGGGGTGGCTCACAAGTTGCCGGATGCAACTTTTGACAATATATTTTTGAGCCTTTCCTAACTTCAAATTACGAAAAAAAAATTAATTTTTTCAACATTTTTTTTTCCAAGTTGAAAAAGTTTAACCCCCACTGTAAGTCGAATGTTGCAATTTTGAGAACAACTGAACCGGTCAAGTTTGTAGGAAATTTCACTTAGAACATTTTTTATTTCACCACTTTTCCCTCTCCAATCCTTCCTTTCAGCGCTACAGTCAAAAAACGTACATTCGCAAAGGTTATTGACCTCTTGCGGGGGTAGCCGGCGAGTTGGGGGGTGCAACTTTTAGGAGTATGTGTCGTAGGCTGTTATGTACAAATAATGTAAAATTCAGCTTTCCCCCAACGATTCCGAGGTTCGCGTAAAAATTTTGATATAATTCCTGGGCTATATAGGAAATGAGCTTTAAAAACATAAAGTTTTATACTTTCGAAAGTAACTTAATATTAGAAAGTTAGAAATGTCGAGCAAAATAGCGGTCCAACAAAACGTCAGAAAGTCTGTAAAGCTTACGAAAAGTAATGAAATTGCAGGGGAAAAAAATAATATATAGGTAGTACTTGAAATTATTTCACGAGAAAAAAGAAAAGGCGACGGTTCGTCTATTTTTTTAAATTAATGATTTTTTGAAAGTAGGTAGGTAACATAATATCAGAACGTCAGAAATTACTGAAAATTTTAAAATTGAAAAATGGCCACACAATCGCTGAATGGGGGTAGGTAAGTCCAAAATCACGGGAGACCAAAATTGGCGAGACGTTGTTTTGGTCGACGTTACCTATGTTATTTTGCTAGACGATATTTTGTAACACTGACTTTTAAAAACTTGTAAAGTTTAAATATTTTCGAAATTAACTTAATAACAGAAAGTCAGAAATACAACTGAAATTGAAACAATATGGTCAATTGGTCACACATTCGCTGAATAGTGATGGGCGAATAATCGATTCCCTCTAGAGAATCGATTCCAAAATAATCGATTGTTTTCAGTGCTCAAAAAAATCGATTAATCGATTCTTCATTTTATGTCATTTTAAAGCAGTAGAATGACCGAAAATTAACAATTTTCCAGTTGACTCTTCATTGGTTCTACCAGTGATGTATACGTTCGATTCAGGCTCAGGTCTTTTTTCCAAACTAGAAGACAATTTTTTCAAGTGTGTTGGTAGAGGCCTGCGCCGATGGCGTTTGAATCGGCGGCGGCTGGACAGATTTTTTCACCAAGGCTGGCCGGCAAGCCGACTTGAGCCGATGCTATCGGCGGCGCGTAAAATTTTCGGCGGCGGCGGCTCAGCCGTCCGAAACGACAGGGTAATTAGAGTCAGGAGCCCTTTGACTGAATTTTCCGAATTTCGCAACTTGAAGTTCAAATCATTTTTTGACTGACAATTTTCTTGAAAAAAAACTTAATTTGAGGGAGGGAGACTGCAATTTCTTTCATCAAGTGACAGATATCAAAATTTTAATTTTTCGAATTTGAACCCTACAGAATTTCTCATGGAGGAGGTCCGAAATTTCATAATTTTGGAGGAATTGTAAGTTCACCCCCCCCCCATCAAATTTCCTTTTACTATAAAAAAACAAAAATCAAACTTTATGAAGTTTTCATGCGATTTGCATAGCAAGTTTAAGAAAAAAAACTGATGAAAATGTAATCTTTGAATAAACAACTTAAATAAGTACTAATGATTTTGGCCTTAAAAACCAATACAAATACCTAACAACTCAAAGAATTAGCGTCAGAAGCTTTTTTTGGGAGGGTGCAAAGTGGGTATGGAGACTTAGAATATCAAAAGGGAACTATTTTTTGCATAGTTGATTCAAACAGTTTATAATACTTAATTGTGATTTCTTTCATGCCCGAGCGAAGCGAGGGCGAAGTTTTGAGAAAATTTGATTTTTAATGCTCTAAAAAGGCAATTTTTCACGTAAGTTTCTGTCGCGGGGGGGGGGGTCAATTTTCATCGAATCTTGGTCACACAGATCCATAGATGACAGACAAAAAGCAAAGTGGTGAGCGGCTAAGCCAGCTAAGCCGAGCGCTTAAACGGCCGGCGGCTAGTGGCGGCTCAGCCGTAATTTATGCGGCTGGCGGCGGCTCAAAAATTTTGAAAAAATCGGCGTCGGCGGCGGCGCGGCTCAGCGGCGCAGGCCTCTATGTGTTGGTGGTTCAACACCGTTTGTCGTTTTTTTCGATCTCATGTTGCACGTTTTTATTTTAAAAATCACACTTTTTCGCGTTGTTTTACCGATCTTATTACCTAAAACATTTCATTTTTTGTAGGTAACTGGGTGCTGTTTTTTCCATTTTTTTTCCAAATGAGCATATTTTGCATAGCAGCGTGAAAGAATCGATTCTTTTTAGATTTTTAAAGAATCGAAGAATCAATTCTTACAGATAATCGATTCTTGCCCATCATTATCGCTGAATGTTGACAGGAAAAAACATATCCATGTTACCAACATTTCCTTTCAGAGGAAACTTTACCCATAAATTTTCTAAAATTTTCGTCCTCGCTTAGCTCGGGTCAAAATTATCTCTCTCACATTCACATTAAAAATACAAAATTATGATTTTTCTTCAATTTTTCTTCTGCATCTTTTTTCAACTACGATGAATTTAGTAAGTAGGCCAAGTACCTAGTAGGTTTGAAAGCAATGACAAAGTAATAAATAATGAAGTGAATGAGAGGAAGAAGGGATCAATTCCTTTGAAATTTAGTTCGGTCGGAAGATTTGTGCCATCCACCCACCCTTGAAAAGTGTTGGAAACTTTGAAAAAATTGGTTGGAAAATTTGACCCCCCCCCCCCTCCCCCGGAGGATATCGCTCGGAACGTTTCTGAGAAAAATGGCGAAATTTTGAGTAAAAATCGAATACAAAAATGCGCTTGAAATGGTGTTATTTCATTTTTTTTACGATTAAAATTTTGCGACATATCGATCTACAAATATCCAGATGAGTAGTATCTCGCTTTGCCCTGTTCAGAATACCGGATTTTCTATGTAAATGTATAAATGTATCTAGGCCTAGCACGTACCTACTTGGTAATGATACTCGATCTCAGTGTTACCTAATTTCCGTATCCGTACCCTATCCATGGATACGATAGGTTGCTCGCTTTTGTGTTCAGTATCGTGCTCTTTTGGCATGAGAATTGAAAACCTATGCAAAGGATAGAGCGTGCCGGTACCTACCTAATGATACTCGCGATAAAGTTATAAACAATTGAGTACAAGTTCGCTAGCCATTTATTCATTTACCTACCTACTTTTGTCGACTTTATCGTGCATCTTTATACGTAGCAAAGTAGCAATGTAGCATAATACAAGTACCTACCGGTCAGTGTTGTCAAAGTTCACGAACGTTTAGAGAATGAACGTGAACGCGTTCGCGAACGAGCCACATTTTCGTGGAACGTGAACTGAACACGTTCATTTCATGATGAACGTGAACTGAACGCGTTCATGCCCAGAAAAATTGAACGTGAACGTCGTGAACGCGACGTTCACCACAGATTTTCAGGGCTAGAACAAAATCGCAGGAATAAGCTTGCTCTTGTGGCTCTTGTGTCTTGTCGTGTTGCGTGTCAATGTGCGATTTAAGAGACTGCAGAATAACGGTGGTTTGCCTAGCTCCCTGCGCCTTGCCAGGGCAGTAAGAATGTAAACAGCAACAAAAACGACTGCAAAAGACCAACAAAACAGCCGCTTGGCGAACTGATAACTTGATAAGCGCCAAGCGGCTGTTTTGTTGGTCATTTGCAGTCGTTTTTGTTGCTGTTTACATTCTTGCTGCACAAGAAAAAATTTTTAAATGAACGCGTTCAGTTCACGTTCATTTGCTTGTGAACGTGAACTGAACGCGTTCATTTACTTGTGAACGTGAACTGAACGCGTTCATTTTTAAACGAACGTGAACTGAACGCGTTCATTTTTTTCGTGAACTTTGACAACACTGCTACCGGTATATACAACTAGGTACTTATACAAAGTTATACCTATGTAAGTGCGAATACGACTAAGTACCTATTTAATTGGCTTTATGTTACGGTGGTGATTGGTAATTGGTAATAGGTAGAAGGTAGAAATTATGCACTACATGACTTACAAATACCTATGTACCTATTCAGAGAATTAGGTACCTACCAGACCGAAATTTAAAAAGAAAACTGTGCAATCTACTGTTACCAACCTACGTGTACGTGTATCTCCGAACTGGTAACAGGACAGGTGTAACCGTTGCGTCGCGTCGCGTCGCGTCGCGTCGCGTCGGCGAAAGCACTTTGAAATTTCAACTGAAAACAGCCGGGTACCGGGTACCGGGTACCAGGAGCGAGAGTAATTGAAGAGCTGTTTTCCAAAGTGGCCTAAGTCAAAACAATAGAAATTTTTTTCAGAAAACGAAAAATACGTTTGTACTGTATGCCTTTGAAGCATTTTTTCTGCTACCAAAGTAAATGTATTGTACAGTGGTTTACCAAAAACGTGGCGAAAGTCTCGATCTCCAAAAATTTGATCTTCAAGAGTTATGACCCTTCAAAATTGACTAAGTAATTTTTTTCAAAAATTAACTTAGGCCACTTTGGAAAGCAGGTCTTCAATTGCATTCGTTCAATTTCATACTCAGCGCAGACAGACAGACAGACAGTACGCGATACGCATCCCCTTATTCTACGCGTGCCAATTGTGTAATGCCCAAATTCTGAGATCCCCGATAGGCTGTTGTAGCAGAGATGGATACTTCATGTACAACTTGCTACGTAAGCATCGGCACCGGCACCGGCACCGACATCTGCGCTTCTACCTGAAGGAAGGTAGGTAGGTGGAGTCAACTGGTTTTCATCTCCCTGGCTTCACATTGATGTCACTTTCCCCATTTTTCCTTGCGCCTCTCTCATCCTAGATCTTCTCGAGAAGAGAAGAGAGAAATTTTTTTAACCCCTTCTTTTTGAGTGAGAGTGGCAGGCCATGGTGGAGTCAGCTGGTTTTCTTCTCCCTGGCTTCATGTTGGTGTCACTTCCCTTTTCTTTTCCTCTATATCTTAATTCTATAATTTGCATGCTTCAAGCCTCTCAATTTCTTTTATTGTTACTGTTACTAATACTCTTTCTTCCCCTATCTTTACTTCTTAGTTCTTTCTCTATTTTGTTTTACTCAGCTTTACTGTTTTCACATATTTTATTGATTTCCTGTTTATTTATTCATTGTCTATTCTTTTATTATTTTCCTTAATTATTTATTCGCTTTACTCTCTTTTTTTTTATTATTATTATTTAATCACTTCCCTCATTGTGTTTTCCCTCTACTTATAAGATTATTCTCCTTTAATTTTCCACTTATTTGCTTCTTTTGGTTCATCATAATTATTCCCCATCATTTCTTCTTTTTGTTTATCCTTACCTTTTTATACATCTTTTATAATATGCTACGCTTATCGTGAATACTATTCTCCATTATTCATCATTATTTTTATATTTTCCCTTGCCATTCACCTTATCATATATCTATAAGTACATATGTAAGAATCTCTTTTCAACAATTAAAATGCTCCAGCATTCCCCTTTATAAACCTCCGGTATGCGAGGGAATAGTGTGAGCTTTGTAATATTGTAACTTTTATACCAATAAATGTTTTTTCATGAAAAAAAAAAAGTAGGTAGGTACCTTTACAATCATTTCAAAATAGATGAATACAGGTGAACGGTAGGCTAGCACAAGTCCGTCCTATCACGCTTCTAGTCGAGTATAGGTAGGTACTGTAATAAGTAAGTAGGTAACCGGTAACCGGTAGCCGGTAGGTTCTTAATTTACATTCACGTTCACGTTTACGTTTACGTTTACCTATTACATATGGTATGTACATATTAGATAGATAGGTATTAGGTAAACGGCAAATGGCAAACTGTAGTTACCTAATAAGCGCAGCGCAGTGGTTAGCGGTAAACGCTTAACGCCTTGCTACCAAAGATACCGCATACACCCACACAGACAGTACGTCGTTTGGGTAAGGATGCACGTACACGGCTAGCGCGAATTCCACGTCTGGACTTTCGTTAATATGTACGCCGGTCGATTTCACCGCCTCTATAATCGCTTTTATATTTGTAAATGCTTGACTGATGGGGAATCCGCAAATCTGCGTCGTAAATAAAATATACCTTATAGTAATCAGCTTTACGATTTATACCTACATACTTAGTACATACATACCTACGAGTATGTAGACACTATCGTACGAGTATGTACGAGGTCTAGCTATCCCGCCGGCGCCGCGTGCAAAAAAATCAGAAAAATGGACAAAAAAATAGCAGAATTTTTCTGCTCTCTTTGCACGCCGCGCCAGGATAGGTATACGTCAAATTTCTCTTCGCTAACCAACTAGGTATATTCATTTTTAGTAATTTTCTTTCTAAACTAACGGTACCTCTACACTCCAGATAACAACCATGGCAATTTCATATTTTTATTAATTGAAGATCTTGAGACTGACACAGGCACTGGGCACTGTGCCAAAGCGACACCGGTAGTATGATGCTACCTAATCTGCCTACGCTACGGTATTGCGTAGGTACTAGGTACCATAGTTAGGTACATTAGGTACATGTAAATAAGGAGTTCGGCGGTCGCCCCCGCCCCCACCCCCGCCCCCGCTCACGCAACTTCTGCGTACTGCAGTGTCGTTATTTAAAAAACCTGAGCCATATTGTAAAGCCTAGATATAAGTACGTATTAAGTAGGTAATAAATTCGGAGTCAAATTCTGGCACTTTTAAACGCAGCGCGGCGCGATACGTCATATTTTCACCATGTGTCATCATGTGTCGCGTCGCGCGTCGCGTCGTCCGAAAAAGTCGAGTACTCGTATAGGGTATAGGGTATACGGTATAGGTATCGTCGAAGCTCGAGTCAAAGGGTAAAAATAAAAAGTAACCCACCTTGTGAGATGCGAGAATGTGTTGCAATTCAGCCAAATGGTCCGAATTCGATTGTTGCTTTAAACCGCAGGCTTCGCGTTCCATAATCGGCAACAGTTTGCGCAAAGTCGCTATGCAATACCGGTTCCAAATTGTTCTGAAAAACATGAATAAGACAATGCCTTTACCTCCACCTCCACCTACATTATCGTGGAGCGCGAAAAAAAACATACCTCGGATTTTGACCAAATTCGCTGGGGTTGTTGGGTCACTATCGGAGACTACCCAAAAAAAATTTTAGTCCCCCAGGTGAAGTTGGGGAGATTTAGGGGTTCTCATAAGGCACCACCTTTTGAAAAAAAACGTGGTTTTCTGTGTTTTTAAGGTCGAAAAGATGGCGTGAGATTCATGAAACAGTACTGAAAAGGTGCGATTTGAGTTTCTACATCTCCCAAGACCATCATCGCCGTCATACTCCGATCAAAACTCAGACCTCTACCAGGGGGTCCAAAAGTTGCAGATCGCGATGTTTCTATGTTGTGAAAATTTTCCTGGTCCTAAATTGAATATTTTTACTCCACGCCGCGCCGGGTAATTTCTTTTTTAAATATTTGAAAAGAAATTTAAATTTTTGAGAATTTTCCTTGATCAGTGGAGCCAACTGCAAATTGTCGTATTCAAATTTATGGAATTCGTCCTGATCTGATCATGAAGTTGCTTACTACCTATATGTTATGGCTAGAAAAATTTACATTTTTTTTCGTTTTTCAATCAGCACAAAGAAATTATGGGTAAAATTTTTCCACCAGTGCAGCCAATTGTAATCCAAAAAACACCAATGTATGGAATTTACGTTAATTTTAAATCAAGATAAAAAAAAAAACTAGAAAAAAATATTTTTTTATTTTTTACTCACTCTTACTTCTAGAATTTGATTCTGAAAAAAATTATTCACATTTTTTGTTCATTTATCTACTCACAAATTATCATATTCTACTCAACATTCAACAAATAACACAAACACATCACAAAAGCGTATTTTTCGGCGTTCTTTGTTAAAAAAATTAATAAGTTTGACGGAAATGATCAATCAATATTTTCTAGGTACAAACCCGCTTAAAATTCATGTTTGGCAGCACTGTACATTTGTCAACGTTGCGTCGTTACCTGAAGCCGGGTCGCCACGCTGTCTACTCGTTTTGGTACTCATCTTGAGATATTATATTATTATAATTACTCGTACATTTGAATAAAATTTCCAATCCGGAGTATTGTGATTTACAATTGGCTGCACTGGTATAAAAAATTTTCTAAAATTTTACCCATAATTTCTTTGTGATGATTGAAAAACGAAAAAAAAATGTAAATTTTTCTAGCCATAACATATAGGTAGTTAGCAACTTCATGATCAGATCAGGACGAATTCCATAAATTTGAATACCACAATTTGCAGTTGGCTCCACTGATCAAGGAAAATTCTCAAAAATTGAAATTTCTTTTCAAATATTTAAAAAAGAAATTACCCGACGCGGCGTGGCGTAAAAATATTCAATTTGGGACCAGAAAAAATTTCACAACATAGAAATTTCGCGATCTGCAACTTTTGGACCCCCTGGTAGAGGTCTGAGTTTTGATCGGAGGATGACGGCGATGGTCTTGGGAGATGTTGAAACTCAAATCGCACCTTTTAGTGCTGTTTCACGAATCTCAAGCCATTTTTTTCGACCTTAAAAACACAGAAAACCACGTTTTTTTCAAAAGGCGGTGCCCTTTGAGAACCCCTAGCTCCCCCCAACTTCACCTGGGGGGCTCAAATTTTTTTTGGATAGTCTCCGATAGTGACCCAACAACCCCAGCGAATTTGGTCAAAATCCGAGGTAGGTACCTATGTTTTTTTTCGCTCTCCACCCTAACCTACATAAATATGGTACCGTATACACAATTTTCCTGAAATTCAAGTTTCATAAAAATTGCGTACCAAAATCAATAGGTACCTAGTACTTCTACCTACCTATCTACGTAGTCGGTATCGAATAATTTCGTTAAAAATTATTCCGAGCGATTAAAACAATTTTGGCACGAGTTGGGGTTGTTGAAGCGAGTGATTTGAATTTGATAAGAATAAAAAAACTCCTCGACTTTTTATCGCCCTTTGTACGTACTATGTACTTACCTACTACCTTCATATATAGATGACAAATAGTGACATTCTGTTTCATGGTTGGTGTGCGGTTCAGGGCTTCAGAGAGATATAGTACCGTATGTAGAGTAGATGTAGGTATAGGTACCCTAGTACCGCGTACCGCGTACCGCCTAACTCTAATCGCACCTTTTTAGGGAATGGCCCAAGTTTCCAGTAGGTAGCGTTACCCAAAAATGTAGAAAAATTACATTTGAGGTGGAGAGGGGTGGGGCTGAATTTTTTGTCAAGGTCAAGTGTCTCACTCAAAAGTCAAACCATCCCATCAATTTTTGTCAAAATGTAGATGTAGGTAGCTAATTACCTATGTACTTAGGATATGAATTTTTTCGATTCGCCGCGCCGTAATAATAAATACCCGTAGGTATAGTTAGGTTGATACTGTTGGTGGATAGCTAATTACTTAGCTATGTGGGTAGTAGGTACCTATTTGTTAATGGTGGGTAGTTGGGTTGCTGATGCTGATATACCTACCTACTAGTACTATCGTACTACTCGACGCAAATACTGAATACCGAATACCGAATACCGAATAGGTAGGTCTAGGTACCTACTTATGTATAATGTAGACTAACTGTAAGAAAAGCTACCTGGATGTTGGCCTCCACTTCATTATAGAATCGCGCAAAAACTTTTCAATTTTATCTTGTAACAAATGCACGTCAGTGTCGGACGTCAGCGTGTATTCTATACAATCCGGTTGTACCGAGTTGACGGGCGACGGTATTTGTCGGCCGAACGCCGGCCACCAATCCGAACGTTGGCTCACGTCGAAATTGGTTCTACGTATCAGCTCTTCCTTTTGTATATTGATCCATATCTGCAAATCGTCAGCGCGACACGCGACGTCACGCTACGTTCACTTTGCCGGTCCAATCGAAAGAGTGGACCACAAAATCGTACCTACCTACCTACCTACCTACCTACCTACCTACCTTGCCTATGCCTCTGCGAAACGACAACCGACGCGACGCGTCGCCTTGATAGCTTAACGGTAAGGATAACTTACCTAAGTACATACCTACTACCGTACCTACATATAAACATACGAGTACCTATAAACGAAACGTAGTTGGTGAAGTCAGGTAAGCAGTAGGTACCTAGGTACCTAGGTACCTACTCGAACTCAAACCTCTAGGTTCAGGCAGCTAGGCAGTCGCCAGTCGGGTATCTTATCTGTGTGCATATGTAGACCTATAGATATAGGTTAGGTACGTACACCTAGGTAATCTAGTTAGGTCTAGGTTAGGTATGCCTAATTGCCTACGTAACGTATCGTATCGTATCGTATCTATTTTAGTACGGTACCTATTTTACTCACGTTTTCGTCGTTTATCAAACAATAAACTTTATGTAGCGGAGAAAAACTATCCATCGAGGAATATTTGAGTCCGGTCACCGGGTCCCAGATATTGTAGACGGGCGTCATTAATGGTGCATCATGTCTGGTAAGTACGTAAGCCGAGTGGCCGTGAGGAATTCCATTTCCGAACAAAAGCCACGCTTTCAAACCTAACTTCATTAAAAAACAACACAGCAGTATGGCGTGATCTTCTCGTTCGCCCAACAGTAGTCTGATCGTTTGCTGAAAATGGAGCAGGTAGCCGTAGGCCGTAGGCCGTAGGCCGTAGGTAAGCGGGTATAAGTATGTCTATGTAGTACCTACATATAGGTACCTATGTACTCGTGTCTCGTACGCAGGTAGGTACTTCGTCGGTAGGTCTAGTCTACCGTAGGTGGTAGGTATACGTATTACGTACGCGGCCGCGGCCGCGACCGCGACCGCGACCGCGGTACCTCTACCTACGTAAGTACTTAGGCCGGTATTCATAGACGATACTCAAGTATTACTTAGCCAAGTAACGAATTTTAGAGCTATTTTTTGAGTAATTGAATAACAATTTTATGATTTTTCAATGATGAATCGATACTTGAGGATCTAATTATTCGATTCAAATGAAAAATTTGTATCCATGGCTCCAATATTCCTAGAAAAATAGCTCTAAAATCCGTTACTTGGCTAAGTAATTGTCAAGTATTGTCTATGAATACGGCCCTAAGTAGCTACGAGTATGTAAGTATGTACTAAGTACTCATTGTCACAGATATTGTTTTACGCTTTTACCTCTGCGACAACCGACTACCGACTATACGAGTACGAATAGGTACTTATGTAGGGTTAAGGTTAAGATTAAATTTAATGGCAATTAGATATGGTAGGTGTAGGTGTAGGTGTCGGTACCTATTCGGTACTTACGTCGCACGTCAGCCATACGTTGAAATGTCCGAAGAGTAAGGCGCCGCTCGTAGAGACTGGTATCAAAGATACGTATCTCGCTATCATTTCGGGAGTTGCGTTCTCGTTTTCATAGATCACTGTAAATATGTAAATATGTAAATATTAACACGTTACGTAAAGTAGTAGGCTAGAAGCTATCTAGTACCTAACTAGCTACTTCTACTTCCTTCACGTAGCTATAGCTACCAAATACCTACCAATCCATTATCCATTTACTCGGTACCTAGTACCTAGACCTAGACCTACTTCAGTGCTCGGGTATACTCAGGTATGCATCTGTATGCGGTCGTACGTCTACGCGTACCTACCTACCTACTTTTTTTTTTTACATTTATTGGTATAAATTACAATATTACAAAGCTCACACCATCCCCTTGCATACCGATGGTTTATAAAGGAGAAAGGTGGAGCATTTGAATTGTTGAAAATAGATACTTAATAACTTAGGTACCTACATACTTATTATAAAAGAAAATGATCACCTTCCTACCTACCTACCTACCAACTCGGTACCTATGGATAGAGATACTTACTCGTAAGTACCTAGTGCATATGCTCAACTGTATATTATGTACATGTACAATTCTACATACCTAGTTTACCTACTGACGATAGGTATAGGTACATATAAAAGTCTCAAACTGCTCGGTAGGCAATGCCTGCTAGCTGCGCTGCGACGCGACAGATGCCTTTCCAATAGTACCGCCTGGGCATAAGCGCACCCAAGGGGAGAGCCCAGGGGGCTCGAGCCCCCTCCTTAAGCTAGGAAAGGAGATTTTTTTACCACAAAAATGCCAAAAAGAAGTGCATTTTTTTGCTCTTCAATTATGATTTTTTTAATTTCCGCTACTTATTGAATAAATATATAACTCTTCAGAATCTGAATCAGTCATTGATAAAAATCTGGCTGTGAGAATCAAGTGAAATGATTTTCATTGAAAATAAATGATTTTTCACCGACATCTTTCGGTCAAAAATCATTGATTTCTTTGTCAAATCCCAATTTGTCAGAAAAGATCAGTAATTTTGACTGAAAGATCAGTGAAAAATCACTGATCTTCAGTTAAATTCATTTCACTGATTCAAAAAGGTAAATTGACTAATTCAGATTTAAAGAGTGTACCCAATGATTGTTCGTTCCAAAAATTCCACAATTTTTCAATTTTTCTTCGCTCAAATCTGTTTATGCATTATCAACCTACTGAAAATACCCTGACAACGCCAGTGCAATTGAAATAACAGGTTACTCAATTTTTTTTAAGGAAATTTGCTCCCTAATTTTTTATCAAATTCTCAGCCCCCTCCCTTAAATAATTTCTGGGTGCGCTTATGCGCCTAGGCCTACATTATCATGTATATGTATTCCAAGACATCTATCTACACATTTGCAACTGCATCTACATACATCCACTCTTCCACAGCCACATATCATGTAGGCTTTTGTTAGGTTACACTTTCTTACCGAATAGGTAGGTATACCTAGGTACTAGGTACCTAATTATTAATTGGGTAAGTGCTTCTACTCTATCTATCTTCTACCTTACTCCTTACACGGACGCATTTCATTTGAATGGATTGCCGCGCCGGATCGCAGAAAAAACGTATAAGTACCTACATAGGTACCTCGTTTTTTTGGTGAAAATCGGTGGGATGGCGTGACGGCGCCGCGCGGTGTGAGTAATTATTGCCCAGTTTACTGAGTTTACCTACTTCGCGTGGGGAACCCCTAAGAAAAATTTTGAACCTTCTCGTCCAGTGACGGACGGAGCAAGTACCTAGTCCTCTCAGAGACGAGATGGCGCTTTTGAAAGGAGAACGCGGTTTTTTCAGCTGTTCCGTAGAAGGTACCCCTCTTCTCCTCTTCTCCTCTTCCTATTCCTCTTCCCTCCGTCCTATGAAGAAATAAGATTTCAGTTTCGACACATCTCTGACTCAGATCCCAGATCGGCTTAAAATTGAATACCTATCTATAATTTTATACTTTTCGCTCTCTGCCGGGAAATCGACAAGTTGAAAATCGAGAAATGTTTTCATTTTTTAATTTAGCTGCGGATAGGTAAATTTTGATGTGTTCAAAAGAATTTTTTTATCGTCTATCATTGCGTACGGCTGGGTGTACCTAGCTAATACCTATAGCTACTTAGAATCTTGCTTATCTAAGTACCGTATACCAAGTGAATATCTACTAACCTAAAACTCGGAATTTTAAAATATAGGTACGTAGGTAGTGCTAGGTACCTATATAGTATATACTATATACATAGCTAGATAATGTAATATTTCGATAGGTATCCAAATATCCTGTTCAATAATATGTAGTAGATAGGTAGATAAGTAGATTCTCACTTCTCAGTCGCAATACCATAGGTAGGTATTAGGTAATAGGTAAATTAATAATTTAGCTGCCATAGGTATAGTAGGCACATACCTAAGAATTGTGAAAATACGATTAAATTTTTATCCATCGAGTAAAAAAAAAAAGTAATAAGTAGGCATAAGTACGCGCACGGCGTACCAACGTATACCTGGGTAATTCTACCAAAAACACACATTTTGGCGTACATGCAAAAAATTTCGTGTACAGCACATTAATGAAATGTTTGAATATAGCTGGGTCAATCATAGTGACCCCCTCTACCAATTTTATAAATTGTAATGTGTCCACCCCTCCCCCCTTCTGACGTAGAGCCCCCTTAGTGGGTAAAATTTCCATCACCGTGGCTGTAGCACACCTCTTTTTTCAAAGTTATTTTTACGACCAGCAAAGAGTGATGGAAGTTCCGTTCTCGCGACTTGGTTTCCTCTGTTCCTTACACCTGTACGCAGATCAAGGTCTAAACAAAATTCATTTTAGTGACAATCTCAAGCTCTGAGGTGGCCTTGAAGCTCTGTAGCACGAGTTTTGTTCCTTCACCGTGGTCAATTTTCATTGCTCATGTATGGCTTACTGTAAATATTTTTTCCGGATGTATGAGTTAACATTTCTTTGGATGCTGGTCCAAAATCTCATCCACTGATGAAAAATCAAACCTGAGTTACCCTGTTCCTTATATCAAGATAAATCAATAAAAAATGCCGAAATTACTTTTTTTCGTTCCATCACCGTGGGTCATCAACTGAAGGAACTATGAGCTGATGAGATCAAAAAAATACAAAAAAAAAATCGTTTGGCAAGTATTGGTTCTAATTATGTTGAAATTTTTTTTTAAAAGTATGTTGAGTGATTATTATAATCATTTATTTAGCTTTTTTCCATCACCGTGGCTACAAATTTCTTTTCCTTCACCGTGGTTGATTAACATGGCTTTTACATAAGGCCCTTTTTTATGTGAATATGAATTTGACCCAACATTATTTATGAGGTCTTGGGTTGGTATCCAAGCAATTCCCCCTAAAAATTTTTTTAAAAAAACACTTTTTTTTCAAAGAAAAAATCATTTTGAAAAGTGTGTTTTTGGTAGAATTACCCACCTACTTACCTACTACCTACTCTCTCATTTCGAATCAGTGAAAAATCACTGATAAACAGTCAGAATTGCAGCACAGGAAAAATCAGTGAAATTCACTGATTTTCAGTGATTTTTCACTGATTATTCAAAGAATTTCACAGATTTTTCAGTGAATTTCATAAATATCACTGAATTTTCAGTGATTTTCTTTCACTGATTTGTCTTCAGTGAAAAAATTTTCACTGATTTTCTCCTGTGCTGGAATTCTGACTGTTTCTCAGTGATTTTCGGTAATTTTCACTGATTTATAATTGAGAGAGTACTACAAAGCAGAAACGAGAATTTCGTAACAATAAAATGGAAAAAGTTGCAATGGTAAAGAGTTACTCGAGCACCTTCCAGTTTCACTCTAAATCAAATCACTAAGTAAGGTAATTGAATTGAATTTTTTTTTTAGAAATTCTTACCCTTCTGCGTACACGCGCACTACGGACGTAGGTAGGTAGCTAGGTACTAGGTACTAGGTACACTAAACGTAACAGATACGGAATTTCCGATTAGGTACCGTAGGTAAAGTAGGTAATTTGGGTACCAGATTAAATTGAAATCGAACCTGGCGGCGAAATAGCGCGGAAAAATCGCGTAACGCAAACCGCTTTGCCGCTGACATCCGTAACCAAAGTTTTAACCGGTCGATGAGGAACTTCTCGATTCACTTCTTTGGCCCATAACTCCAAGTACTGTTCCAAATACGCTGGTTCGTTGCATTCTAAATTTTCCTGCGGATGTCATTTGAAAGACGTGGGTAAATTCAGATGCACCAGCAAATAATTAGGTAAGTAAGTATACGCACCCTAGTACCTCTACCTATATAGTACGTGTAAGTAAGTAAGTAAGTACATAAGCTGTCCCTGTCCGCGAGTAACAGAGAGTGGTATTCGGATTCCCTTGTTTTCATAAAACAGGTAAGTAGGTAGCTAGGTACTTATCTACCTGAGGAATACTTTTCAAATTTTCATAAAATCAGTTTTCATAGTTTCAAATTTTTTGGATGCCAAACCCAAGAAAAGCCAACCGTGAAAAGTAGATGTCTGGGACCTGGGACCTGGGACAGATCCGGTCTAAAAGAGGATGAAGGAGTGGCTTTATGTCTATGTGACGTAGATACCTACTTGGTTCTTTTTTTCGAATTAAGGGGATGTATGGGTGGGTGGATGAGTGGTTAGGTAAGTTGTTCGTGCGGCTTTCTCTTGTGAAAGTTTTCAAATTCTCTGCGCGCCACATGGGGCGAGTTTTATGATTTACTTGTATTGTACCTACCTACATGTGGAAACTCACCATAATCGGATCCGGAGGACTTAGTGGAGGTTGCACGATAATGAATAATGTTAGAAATGTTGAATTGCGTAAATGCGATTGCTCAGACGAAGCTAGCGACACTTGTCGATCGTATCCCAAGAGAAATGGCGGAGAATATAACTGAAATGTACCCTCGACCTGAAAGCGTGTCAATTTTCCTTGTTAGAAAAAATCAATTTTTGTTTTTTACTCATTTTGAGTAGGTACTTGAGTGTCATGTAAATCTAGATATCCTCAGAAAAAAACTAAAATTTATTTTTCGACGGATAGTTTTTTTTTTTTTTTCCTAGTGACGCTGACGTATTCATTTCAAGTCACGCGGTTGGTGGTTCTGCATCTAAGTAGGTAGTCGATTTGTTTGTACATACATATAATTGCCTACCTATATGTAGGTATACCATCTATGCACTGCCTATAGATACGTCTGCGTAGTTGAATAGGTACTAGGTATGTAGTAGGTACCAGACTAAATGTTTACGGTAGGTAAGTAATATGATCGAGTATAAGTTGCTGATTACCTGATGATTGAAATATAAAGTTGAAAAAGGAATCCTCAAGCTTCCAAGCCAATTTCGATCCAGTCTCTGATGTATGGTGGTTTCGCGAATTCGTTCGTCTTCTAAAATATCGACGATTATTTCGTCGAATAAATGAATGTGCAGACTATCGCCGAAAGATTGCATGTTACTCACTTGGAAACTACCGTCGTTCGGCCCCCTTCGCAGTATCACGTACATCAAAAAACGATGACATAAATTTTGAAAAATACGAAAGTACATACGTAATTAGGTATTATTTTATGAAAAGAAAAAAATTTTTGAGTCCGAGCGAAGCGCGGGCATAGGTATATTTTTACACAAAACCAATTTCGGAAGCCTAAACCTTCATCATAATTATACCAACCTTTTTTTAAACACTCCCTTGTTCGTTCATTAAAAAACAAAATCTTCACGGTGAAACATTGAAAAAAAAAACCTAACTTTCTTGTTACTAAAAGTTCAAAAAGTCTCCCTCAAGATACTCGAGTATTTACGGACAAAATTTATAGCTTCTTGAGTAGATTTCGAAAATTATTATTTTACTTAATAGGTAATGTTGGTACGCATCAAGAAATGCCCCCTTTTATACAGGTGGCAGCACTGCCATGAGAATTTCTTGAAAAATTTCATAAATAATAGGTACCTACTTAATTCTAGGAAACTAAAAAATAACAAAATGTTTTGACTCGATTTTGAGCTATTTGAATGAATAATTTGAATTAAATACCTATTTATTTTGTTGAAAACCAAAATATGGTATTCTTCTTCAATTGCGATCTGCAACTTTTCATTTCCCTCGTAGAAGGCAAAAAATGGTATCCAATTTCGAATTTAATGATTCAGGGTAAATCACATTTTTCTAGGGAGGCTGACCGAGGTTCCCAACCGGTAGACTAAGGGAGTGGCTCCACCTTATCTGGTGCGGTGCGGCAAGGTGCGTCACGACGCGATTTTTTCCGCTTCAAATTTTAATAGGCACGAAGGGTAAAATGCCCTAATTTCGGCCACTGCGGATGCAATCTACCAGAAATTTTTTTCGTGTTCTTTTTTTATAGATGAACAATTTGAGACCACAATGACAACCCTACAGGAAAAATTAGCAAAGAAAATTGAAAAAACATGCAAAATCGCATAGGTGAAATTTTTTACGCATTCTTTGATCTTATAGGTATTGTGAATAATATTTGTAATAAATTCTATTGCATAATTGTGAATTGTGATGGTGAATGGTGTCAGATTTCGATAAAATTAACGTTTTTTAAAACAACTGGAGGTACCTGCGTAACAAAAATTTTCACCCCAGTTCGAATTGTTTGGGGTACCCTAATCTCGACCATCTATACTATCTTATGTAATCTGTTGCTTTGAATGTCATTTTGTTTTTTCTGATTTTCTCCGCGAGTTTTGGCTGTAGAGTTATCGTTTTGGTCTCATTTTGTTTATCTTCTGTGAAAGAAGAATATGAAAAAATTATACTCGGGTAGATTCCGCTCATTGCGAACGAAATCAGCTGGTGGTCGAAATTAGGAACCCAAAATTTCAAAATCAATTTTTGAGTTCCCTCAGAAAAAAATCACAAAAGATACAAAAAATGATTATATCGGTTCAAAATTTCAGGGGTGGCAGAGGAAAGATCTAGGTATTTTTAAAGCTATTTCCGATGTTTCTACCTCAAAAAGTCTTTGATTGGTACAAGTTTGAAAAAAAGTGGTCGAAATATGGCAACCTTACCCTGAATACAGTAATTTCAAGTTTGAACTTGAAAAAAAGATCTTGGAAAACTGAATTTCGCATTATCTGTGTGGAATGGCCTGAACAACCTACTCAGACTTGCACTTCGCAAGTGTCCAGCAACCCTCGCATGTGGGTAAAAAACGACCCTCAAAATCAGTTTTTCGTATTTTCCGTCGAAATGTGAGGTTTGATTAAAAAATTTTGAAAAAATTTCATTTTTATGCCATTTTGGAAGGGTTGAAAAAAACAATTTTTCAAAATTCATAATTTCGCTTAAAATGAAAATTTTGCAAAAAGTTTTATAACATTTCTGTACGAAATTTTACGTAGTAAAAAATTTTACTCCTGTCATTTTTTTATAATTATATTTCGACGGAAAATACGAAAAACTGATTTTGAGGGTAGTTTTTACCCTCTTGCAAGGGTTGCCGGACACTTGCGGTGTGCAAGTCTTAATATGTTGTTCAGGAGGTCATTCCACTCAAATAATGTGAAATTCAGCTTTCCAAGAATTTTTTCCAAAGTTCAGACTTAAAATTACTCTATTAGTACCTATTAAAATTTGAAGCGAGAAAAAATCGCGTCGTGACGCAACTCGCCGCACTGCACCGCACCGAATAGATGGAACCATTCCCTAAATACCCCAAAAAGGCTAATCACCACGTTCTTTTCAAACATGGCTCTATTGGAAATACCTACCTTTGCTCCGTCCCTCTTGGGCGGAAGGTCTCAAATTTTTTTGGTGGAGGTCTCCCACTCAAATCAAATTAAAAATTTGAAATCTTCTTCTCGATCCACCAAATTTATTATGTACAACGTAAGGTCAATTGGGGTAATTGTAAATGTTTCGGAAAATTGAACCGATTTTGTTATACTTTTTTTCGTTTTACCTACTCTGTAAGTAAGAAAGCAAAGTGATATTGAAATTTTTACTATGTAGGTATCAATGAAAGTATGAGGAGTAATATGACGGGTTGTTTTCATTGATTCGATTATTTATTCCGAAATTATGGACTTGGTTTACATTTAGACAAGAATATTTACATTTACCCCACAATGCTAGAGTAAATGTAAATGCATACATTGTGTCCCATAAAAAAAACGTATCCCTCGGTTTTTTTGAATAATTTGGAAAAAAATTATACAGATTAAATATTTTAACGCATGGAAAAACTAACTTGTAAAAAAAAACAAAACCAAAAAAATGTTTACCACTGTGAAAATGAATACAGGCAAAATCACCACTTTTGCTGACAAATCACCGTATTTGGCAGCACTGTGTAAATGAGTATGAGTATGATTTGATTTTTATTGCAGTGAAGTTTTTAATAGGAAGCATTTTTTTGGTCGATGATTTTTATAACAATCTTGCATGACTGTTAACTCTCTTTATATGTATGTAGACTTTTTCGAAAGCACGAGTTTCTAAAGAAACCCGAATTCTAAGATTTTGAAACTTTCCTTCAATTTTGCTGGATTCAGTAGTGTCACAATGAAGATAAATGTTTTTTTTTTTTTTTTTTTTTTTTTTGTGGAAAAGGTGAAGCTATCGAAAAAAATACGAAGGGGGTTCTGCGCCAGGAGGAACAATAAGAATCAAGATTAGTAATTTTCTCTCATTTATGTCACTTTTTTTAATCAATAAATTTTATCTGCCTGGATAACTGAATGCAATAAAGTGCACTTTAGATACGTTCATCTCATTGATCGCTCGAGTAGTTGAATGTGCGTTTATTTCTCTCGATTACGTTTACTAATCCAGGAATTATAGCAAAATTTTTACGCGAACCTCGGAATCGTTGGGGGAAAGCTGAATTTTACATTATTTGTTCATAATAGCCTACCAAACATACTCCTAAAAGTTGCACTCCCCAACTCACCGGCTACCCACGCAAGAGGTCAATAACCTTTGCGAACATACGTTTTTTGAATGTAGCGCCGAAAGGAAGGGTAGGAGAGGGATAAGTGATGATATGAAAAATGTTCTACGTGAAATTTCCTACAAACTTGACTGGTTCAGTTGTTCTCAAAATTGAAACATTCGACTTACAGTGGGGGTTAAACTTTTCCAACTTGGAAAAAATTTGAAAAAATTGATAATTTTATGTGTTCATACGGTAGTGTAGGCAAATAAGGAAATAAAAAAACATTTTTAGCTAGCTAAGATTTTATCGCCAAAAACTGTCGAGGGTGGTCCCCTGACTAACCCCTAAAAAGTCCGCACCCCCTAGACCCCTTGCTAATTTTTTTATGGAGGCTCCACCCCCCTCAAAACTGGTTTTTCCCAAATAACTTCTCAGGATTTGATTTTACGGCAAAAGTAGCTCAGTACTTTTTTGTTCTACGCTCAATTTCAAACATCTTTTGTATGAACAATTTTTTCTTACGACCAATATCAGAGGAGATGGAGCGTCCTGAAGGAAGGGGGTTTTGGAAAATATGATATTATTTGAAAACGCGATAATATGTATAAAATCGCACTAAACTGTATGTTTTGGGCATGAAAATAGTAGTAGTACGTAAATTGATGGAATTAATACAACTTGACCCCCCTTTCCCTCCCTATGTACTCACCCCACCTTACCTACTTGTTTTAATTTAGCACTAGTAATATAACTGAGGGGTGGGGAGGGGTGGACACAATGGGAGGGGGAAGAGGGGAAAAATGCTTCATGATCATCTTTCCCCCTCCCATTGTGTCCACCCCTCCCCACCCCTCAGTCATATTACTAGTGCTAAATTAAAACAAGTGGGTAAGGTGGGGTGAGTACATAGGGAGGGAAAGGGGGGTCAAGTTGTATTAATACCATCAATTTACGTAATACTACTATTTTCATGCCCAAAACATACAGTTTAGTGCGATTTTATACATATTATCGCGTTTTCAAATAATATCATGTTTTCCAAAACCCCCTTCCTTCAGGACGCTCCATCACCTCTGATATTGGTCGTACGAAAAAATTGTTCACACAAAAGATGTTTGAAATTGAGCGTAGAACAAAAAAGTACTGAGCTACTTTTGCTGTAAAATCAAATCCTGAGAAGTTATTTGGGAAAACCCAGTTTTGAGGGGGGTGGAGCCTCCATAAAAAATTTAGCAAGGGGTCTAGGGGGTGCGGACTTTTTAGGGGTTAGTCAGGGGACCACCCTCGACAGTTTTTGGCGATAAAATCTTAGCTAGCTAAAAATGTTTTTTTTTCTTAAAAATAGCGCTAATTTGCCTACACTACGGGGGGTGGATCACAAGTTGCCGAATGCAACTTTTGACAGTATATTTTTGAGCCCATTCCAATTTCAAATTACACATAAAAATTACCAATTTCTTCAAATTTTTTCGATTTTGGAAAAGTTTAATCCTCACTGTAAGTTGAATGTCGCAAGTTTGAGAAGGAGTGGAATCAAGGGGAAATATAATCTCAAAATTTTTTTGACCTCTAAGGGTGGTTTCTATATCCAGGCTCACATATATATTTCACGTTTAGTCCAGGAATTATAGCAAAATTTTTACGCGAACCTCGGAATCGTTGGGGGAAAGATGAATTTTACATTATTTGTTCGTATAGCCTACCAAACATACTGCTAAAAGTTGCACCCCCAACTCACCGGTTACCCCCCCCCCCACAAGAGGTCAATAACCTTTGCGAATATACGTTTTTTGACTGTAGCGCCGAAAGGAAGGATCGGAGAGGGAAAAGTGGTGAAATAAAAAATGTTCTACGTAAAATTTCCTACAAACTTGACCGGTTCAGCTGTTCTGAAAGGCCCAAAATTGGTGTCAACTCAAAAACCAATTTTTAACCCCTAAGGGTGGTTTCTATATCCAGGCTCACATATACTTATAATACCCAACTGGAAAAACAAATGATTCTCGACTCTTGCGAATTATTTGCCTCGCTTCGCTCGAGAAATAGCCCTCACAAACACAGTTGGTAGCAATGCTGCAAAAACTATCTCTAAAAAATTAATTTTTGCTTTAATAGTTTTAAAAAATGGCGCATTTTTCAAGCCACTGAATGAACAACTTGGACGGACGAGGCATTCGGTGCTTAGTGACACTTTTTTTTGAAAATCTAGCAAGAGCACGAGCCCAAACAGGAGTAGGAAATAGGTAGTAGGTATTGGTAATAGGCTAGGTAATGTAGGTATCCAAGAGTAATAGGTAGTGCACTAATTAATGGAAATACCAGCAGTATTCCATTTACCAGTGGAGCTACCTAATTCAAACTTTTTCAAATTTGCCGTATAAAAACCTTACTTTTTTGCGGAGGGGGGGGGGATAACATTTTTTGGTGTCGCTATTTTTACGAACAATTTCGGACACTACAAGGAAGAATTCCAAAGTTGCCACACCTGACATTTACAGCAACTGCGCTTGATAAATAAGTACAACGCAGCGTGACTACGGTATTGGAATTTGTTGTAAAATTTTAAATACATAACTTGTAAACTTACATCAACGAGAAATGTAAATCTTGATTCCACGTCGGATTTGGCCCATCAGCGGTAACTGTTCGCTTTGTTTGACCTTTAAATGTAACTTCTACAAACGGTCTCACAGGTACGTACGATATGTTATCTTCGGTCAATGTGTCGACATCTTTACGAATTGGCACTTCAAACGCTCTCACCACGTTTACAATTACCTGTAGGTATAAGGAAAAAAACAAAAAAAAAAGTAAAAAAGTAGGTAATAAACAGAGCGTTTACAATTTTGTAATCGAACATCTACCATACCCAGTCTACAAGGGTTAAGTATAGGTACCTACAATTAAAAATATTTATTATGTACTATACATAAGATGAGCGATCGTTTTACACTTTTTTTCAACAATTGAAGAGGGGTGACCAGGAAATCGTGCCTACACCTCAAAACGACAGGGTAAAAGTTTCATCTCCCTGACTCCACATTTATCCCTACTCGCAAGGTCTTGAAATTTCATATGTTCAAAAAATTTTGAAAAATCAAAAAGAAAATACCAAAGTTTTGGATACCTATTACAAAAAAAAAGAAAAACAAGATTTCATTTTAAAAATATTAGAAGCGTTTAATACTTGACAATACCATTGACTTCCATTTTTAATCTTTACTCAATTGTTTTTTCAGAGGTCTTTAAAAAATATCACTCTTAAGAGGGTGCTCTACGCTTTTCGGGTTGCATAAGTGAGAAATTGATAAGCCAGAAATTAAGTTTTGAATTTGCGTTTTTTTTTTAAATTTTAACGAAATGAAATGATGAAGTAATTTATAAATATGATTTTAATACGTAAAATAAAGTAAATAAAAGTATTGAAAAGTTTTATTTACTATAATATAATTATGATACTGAAAATTTGAAGAAATGAAGAGTTGTTGGCGGTTTTTGCAAGATTTCTCCGAAACTATTGGATCAAATTTGATGAAATTTAGATATGTGATGTAAAATAACATTTCTGACAGGCTAAAAGAGCCCTTTTTTTGATTTTTGCAAAAAAAAAATTAAATTTGAAATATTTTTAAGAATTTTGAAAAAAATGAAAAAAGGGCTCTTTCAGCCTGTCAGAAATGTTATTTTACATCACATATCCAAATTTCATCAAATTTGATCCAATAGTCCGGGAGAAATCTTGCAAAAACCGCTAACAAATCTTACATCTCTTCAAATTTGCAGTATCATTATAATATTAGCAAATGAAACGTTTCTATACTTTTATTTTCTTTATTTTACGTATTAAAATCATATTCATACATTATTACTTCATTTCACCTCGTTAAAACTCAAAAAAACTGAAATTCTAAACCTAATTTCTGCCCTATCTATTTCTCGCTTATGCAACCCGAAAAGCGTAGAGCACCCTCTTAAGTAATCACCGGCCGCGTAGTTGATTTTCTCTTTGACTTTATACACGTATATCTATACGTAAATTCAATGGATTTTCTACGCTATTTCAAATTTTTGAAAAAACATACCTACATTTACCTATAACGCTTTTCTTTAATTTGAAACAAAGAGCTTGTTGGAATATACCAACATGTAGATATCTAATGATAATCACCACTGGCGATTTTTATGGGTTAAAATACCTATTCATTTTAAGTCACACCGGGATAGTACTTATTTTAAAAAAAGTTTTTCGATTTTTTTTTACCGAAAATTGAAAAAGCATTGGCCATTACCTATAGGATTTTAAAGAATGAAATTTAAAACCATTTACGTCCTTTTTAATATTTGATAGCGTCAACAGATTGTTTTTGATTTTTGAAGCCCTAAAAGACGTACCTAAGTACTTATATCTAGGTGGAATGAAAAAAAAGTGTTTCAATTTTGCTCAGTCAAAAATTCAAGAGCACGAAGAAGGATCTAAATTCTATTCTCTAAACTCCTATTCGTCAATTTTCCCTTTGGAGGTGAATGTACTAAATATGTACCTATATTTGTTTTAACTTCGAAAATTTGTTTCAGAATGCTGAAAAAAATTCAATTCGTGACCTTAAACGGCCTGGGAGGGAAGGGTTAGAGCTGTGTTTTTTTCCTCGAAGATGACCTTACTTTAATAGCCCATAGCTCCGTCCCCAAAGGGTCTGTGGGGACTCAACATTTTTCTGAAAGGTCCTTCACTCGAATTATACAACATACCTATAAAAAAAATGTGCGAAATCGAAGAAACTTTTTTTTTTTCGATCCATCCTAATAAGTAGGTCTAGGTGCTATTGTACGCTTAAATCGTGTCAAACGTTAACATCGACGTACTTTCACTTCTTGCCCTGTTAAACCCTTGACTGGAATACGTTTGCGACCTTTTCGTCTGGGTCTTAGTGGACGTTTCGGTTGTAATAGCTTCATGAACGTTAAACCCAAAGTTCTAAAACGACAGGTATCGTCAAAAGTAAATATGTAGTTGGCTGAAGTTGAAAGTACTGAAATGTGTACTAATTGACTGTTAACAGCAAACACTGACAGTGCAGCTAAAACAACTGAATTGGCTGCGAATTATTCGCCAATAGTGCAAACATCTTCTACTCTATTCGTTACTCGCTGTTCGCTAAAAGCTAGCGAATAGTTCGCTAGTGTTAACAAGGCTTTGGATTGTGAACGAGTTATTAAATTATTTCCGAAGGTATTTCTGATCGGATAAGGATTGAAAAATATTCTACAATGTGTAATAATAGTGTACTGTACTCGCGAATATGAAAGTTTTGAAGAAGGAAAAAAATGGTAAGTATTTCTTTGTTTAGGTATTTATTTAAGAAATTCATCATCGTCGGCTGTGGAAATATCACTTTCGAAAACAATGTTTTCATTTTCACAAGAGTCAAAGGATACCGGCGCGGCAGTTAAGATGGGCAAATCTTCACCCGAGCTGAAATTCAAAACTAACCGATGGAAGTTGGTTCTTGTGGTCTGAAAACCTTGTGGAAAAATGTTTAGCCCCCTACCCCTCTCCTATCCTTAGTTATGGGCCAAAACGTTCTTTTTTTCAGACTTTTCATGAAGAATTTTTATTTTTGCGAGTTTTCAGCCAAATTTTTTCAAATTTGCTAGGGCGGTACACCATACTGAGGAGCAGATATTAGTGGATGGTTTGAAAAAATTTTTTTGATAATTTATTCTAGCTGAAACTCGTGTTTGAAAACTTCAAATCGAGTTTTCTACATGATGATTCAGAGGTGCAATTCTGAAGAAAAAAAATATTTCATGTACCTGTCTCTATGTACAACGTGATATTTTTTTCAGAATTTTTCAGGTGGTTGAACATCTTGAAAAATGCGAAAACCCATTTTTCCACAACGTTTTTCACTCATAAAGTGGTCATTTTTGGTTTAAATTTTTTTTGTGTGTAATTATAGGTACCCTAAAATACGTATTTATACGTCACTTTTTCGATTCTCACTTCATTTCATTCATTTTTTGCGATTTTTGTAATTTCAAGTACCTACAAATAATTATCTACCGGAGAACGCTCAAAATTGAACATGTCACTGTTTTGTTCACGAAATTAGCATACGAAAAAAATTTGCAACATCCGTGTTCAGCAGCTTATACGTACTATGTATTTGCATATACTCCATTTATACGATCAAAGCATCCTTTGAAAAGTAATTCGTTGGCTGGAAGGTAAATTTTCAAAATTTGGGTGCTTTGATCGTATAAATGTGGTACCTATATGCAAATAGTTTAAGCTGCTGAACACGGATCTGTTGCAAATTTTTTCGTATGCTACATATTACATTCATTAATAGATACCTATAGGCGTCCATTTATTGCCTACTACCTATTACCTAGTACCTACCTACAAATAGAAAATCGTGCGCCCGATCAATTTTGGATCCCACGCCGCCTTCCCATTTGTAAACAAAAAGGAAATTAGTTTTTTCTTTATTTATTTAATTTTTTAATGTTGCATATTTAATTTATTTTGTTGCACAATAATGTTGTTTCTCAATCGAAATAAATGAAATATAAATATGTACGTAGGTAAGTAAGTACCTAAGCAACATTTTAAAAATTACCGGTAAATTGAAAAAAGTGCATAATTTCGCTTACGTCTGCAAACGGGAACGAGGAGAGCCAAAGAATTAATCCGGGTACCCAGTATTTAAATTGCACCAGCGATTTCAAATAGGTATAGATCTAGGTACCGAAAAATTTCGGTGTTTTACTATTTCAGTTAGTAAGTAGGTAGCTAGGTACCTAGGTGAGAATGGTGAGATATGTGCTATACACTTACATGTGTATATGTGCATGGTAGTAGCTACCTAGCTAGGTACCTAACTAGTAACTACCTATCAAGCTCAGTGAGAATCAAGTATTAACGACTCACCCGATATCCGGAACTTTTTCTTCGTGTATAACATCCGGAGTGCTACGATGTAATTGCGACAATTTACAAAGTTTTAAAATTCTGTCGTAAAGCATGTTCAATGAGTGTTCGCCCCAAGCTCTATGAATTTCCAGTTGGCCTAATCCGATGGTATCGAAAGGTAATTCCGGGCTCGATACTCTTTTTTCATAATTCTAAATCATACAAAATTCGAACAAAGTAGGTAAACGTGCGATCGAGAAACTACAGCAATGGCATATAAAACCAAAAAGTGGCTATCTAGTATCAATGATGTTCGAAGGAAGGGACGCGACTCGCGACCACCTACCTTGAACACGTCTTTTGGTATCTCCCATTCCCGCAATGGAACCGTTTTCACATTTTTAAATTCCATTTCTCCGCGATCTCGTAAACTGAGTAATCTGAATCTTGGATTGATGGTCAGTTCTTCCTCCGAGCACAAGTCAAACGTTTTTTGAACGCTGTCAACGTTGAAAAATTTCTGCGCAACTTGAGCATTCTTATCTGATTTCTGAATGTACATAGGTATTATAAATGCATAACACCCCTTGAGATTAGCGCATAGTTTTCTCATAAATAGGTAGTAGATAGCTAGGTAATAGGTTTAGGTACCTACTGATACTGATACGTGCGAGTTCCCAAGTACATACGTCTGTACTCTGCATAATGTACATATAGGTATAGGTACCTAATACAAAGGTATCCATGCGGCGCAGCGCGGCGTCGCGTCGCGTCGTGTTGGAAGATTTTTTCGGGTGGGTACAAAGTAAGTATGGGGTTATTCCACGTCAGTTAGTACGCAAAGTGGTAGGTGGGGTCGGCGATTTTTTTCATTTTTTTAAATGTGGGTAGACCTCGATGAGAGATGACGAATGCCGCAAACCGCTGCTCTCAGTCTTTTTGGAGGGCTGCCACGAGCATTTAAAGTTTTGAGGTAAAGTTGGATATGGTAAATTTGGGGTGTGGAAAACTCGAAAACCATGATGAGTTGAAAGTTGAAACGTTTTCTAATGTGTAGGGCCTTTGGAGAGCTTTTTGACGATTTTTTAAAAATCAGTGTTGCCACTTTTTTTAACACGAAAAATTAGCTGTAAAAGTTGAAAAATGACATTTCCCGATGATGTCAATCGCCAAAAATTCTGAAAAAATCTGTAAATTACAACTTTACATACTGATTAACATATTAAAAAATTAAGGTGACGTTATTTCGTATTTTCGAGAAAAAAATTCCAAAGATTGGAAGAAAATACAATTTTTTTTTCAAAGGTCAAAATTGTGTAAATAGATTTTTTTGCTAATTTTACACCATATTCAAAGAAAAAGTCTGTAAAAGCATTTTAACTCCAACACTTGTTAATATGTGTGAAAATGCAGAGTTATTAAATGTTATTTTCAAAAGTTGGAAAAAATTTTTATTATAAACAAATTTTTGGGGCTTAAATAATTTTTAAATTGAGTGACTCTGTCACAAAAAACCCATTAATTCAACTTTAACTCAAGTTAGAAAGCTGTTCTTATTGCTTGAACGCGTAATTTTTCATTAAAAAATCGAAATATATGCGTTTATACGACATTTTCAATGTTTTTGTAACAAATTTTTAGGGGTCCAAATTAGGCGCCCAAAAAAATTCTCTTTGAAAACTGACCTTTCGAAAAAAAATAGAATTCCATCTATTATTTTAAGGACCAGGTTAAATAAGACGAGTTTTTATACAGACTCTGTGGTCTCTGAAAATATACCGAAGTTACTCAAAGTTGAACTTAAATGTCAAAAGATCACATTTTTCGAAAAAATCTTCAAAATTTCTCCTTTAATCGTTTTTTGTCTCATTTTGAAGAAAATTTCTTCAGCTTTTTCGTGATACATCATAAGTTAAATTTTGCTGAAAATCGCTGAAATTGTACGTGTTGAATGGAGTTAAAATGCTTTAACAGAATTTTTCTTTGAATATGGTGTAAAATTAACAAACAAAATCTATTTACACAATTTTGACCTTTGAAAAAAAGATTGTATCTTCTTCCAATCTTTGGAATATTTTTTCTCGAAAATGCGAAATAACGTCACCCCAATTTTTTAATATGTTAATCAGTACCTATGTAAAGTTGTAATTTACAGATTTTTTTCAGAATTTTTGGCGATAGAGACAGCAGATTAACGCTGGTTTGCCTATCCCCCAGCACCGTGTACAAATGGAGCCGAATGTAAACAGCAACAAAAAACGACTAAAAACTACCAACAAAATCGCCGCTTGGCGCTTATCAGCAACTGATTAGCGCAGGGCGGCGATTTTGTTGGTAGTTTTTAGTCGTTTTTAGTTGCTGTTTACATTCGGCTCCATTTGTACACGGTACTGGGGGATAGGCAAACCAGCGTTACTCTGCAGTCTCTATTGACATCATCGGGAAATGTCATTTTTTAACTTTTACAGCTAATTTTTCGTGTTAAAAAAAGTGGCAACACTGATTTTTAAAAAATCGTAAAAAAAAACTCTCCAAAGGCCCTACACATTAGAAAACGTTTCAACTTTCAACTCATCATGGTTTTCGAGTTATCCACACCCCAAATTTACTATATCCAACTTTACCTCAAAACTTTAAATGCTCGTGGCAGCCCTCCAAAAAGACTTTGAGAGCTGCGGTTTGCGGCATTCGTCATCTCTCATCGAGGTCTACCCACATTTAAAAAAATGAAAAAAATCGCCACCTACCACTTTTACGTACAAACTGACCCTACGGAGACTTGAAATACCTGACGGATTTTAAGAGGAGGGGGAATAGGGGAGCCTTCTTTCGTAGGTATTATCGTTTCCGATAGATCATAGAACTGTGATTTTGTTCATGTCCAAGCAAAACGAGGATGAAGCGTTGAAATAATTGGATTTTTTAATGTCAAAAAAAAAACATTTTTTCATGTTTTAATGCATTGAAAATCCCTATATCTGATGTAATGGGAGCGGGAGGTTGCACATTTGATACTTTGTACCCCGGTTGACGATTGGGGGTATAATGTACCCATTGTACCCTACTTTCCGACGCCAGTGTAGGTACCTATTTAGTGACATTGTTTCAAGAAACCAAAGCAGTGTGCAAAAACTCGATTTTATTTTTTGTTGATTGTTTTTGTTTTTTATGTTTTTTTTTTTAGAAATTTGTGTGGGAAAGTTCACAAAGAGTCCGAAAAAGTTGTTTTGAGGACCATATCACGTCCCTAGTTTCCTCAAAATGGGTTTCAAAGTTCGGAAGTACTTATGAACTTATTTCATCAAAATTTCTTTTTTTTTATTTGGTGGTGCCATTTTTGGAACCCGAAAGGGAAAAATACTGTCTCCAATTTTTTTTTCAAAGTTCTCGTTATATTTTTCCAAAAAGTCAATAACAGAACAATAAACAAATTTTTCGCCAAAATATCTTTTTTTTTGTTGAAGGCTTTTTTTCGAGCATTGGAGAGCATGCTGTAGCCTTCAAATCTTCTTTCTCGGATTGTTGTTCTACGTTAAATTGCCTACAAACATTAAGTAAGTAGGTACCTGTCTAATAAGAAAATAATCGAATGGTTTTTTCATCAACATTTTAATTTTGTATGACGCCGTTTTGGAGCACGTGAGGACTCTATACGGCCTTCGGACAAACTTTTTCGAATTCTTTGTTGAATTTCCTGCTAAATTGCTATGAAAATAACTTAGTCACCAAAGTACGTAGGTAGCTAGGTACTAAAAAACCTAAAAACAAGTTTTTTTCCGAACGTGTTTTTCTTAAAAAGTTTATTTTAAATTCTATTACATCGATTTTTTGAAGTTATACTTACTACATGTATGTACATAATAGGTAGGTACATTACCTACTTACAGCGGCGTAGCCAGAAATTTCTCATAGAGGGGGTTCAAAATTTCATAATTTTTTGAAGAATTCTAAGTTCACCCCCCCCCCGCCCCATCAAATTTCCTTTTACTATAAAAACACAAAATTCAAACTTTATAAAGTTTTCATGCGATTTGCATAGCACGTTTAAGGAAAAAAACTGATGAAAATGTAATTTTGGGTACGAACAACTTATGTACATAGGTACTAATTATTTTGGCCTTAAAAACCAATAAAATACCTAACAAATTCAAGAATTGGCGTCAGAAGCTTTTTTTTGGGAGGGTGCAAAGTGGGCATGGAGACTTGGAATATCAAAAGGGAAATATTTTTTACATATACTTAGTTGATTCAAATAGTTTATACAGGTAATTTTGATTTTTTTATGCCCGAGCAAAGCGAGGGCGAAG
The DNA here is from genome assembly GCA_033439095.1 of Pseudococcus viburni. Lineage (NCBI taxonomy): Eukaryota > Metazoa > Arthropoda > Insecta > Hemiptera > Pseudococcidae > Pseudococcus > Pseudococcus viburni. The sequence continues at coordinate 44,116 of JAVBJF010000527.1, read as the reverse complement.
CTTTTAGAAAATTGGATTTTTAATGCTCCAAAAAGGCACTTTTTCACGTAAGTTCCTGACGCCAAGGGAGGGGGGGGTCGAAGCCCCAAAATCCCCCCGTAGTTACGCCCCTACATACTTATATCATATCTAAGTGTGTTATAATAAATGGAAGTTACGTTTTTTTGTAATTAAATAAAACTTTGCCCCATGAACTGATTTTCCCGAAATTTACACCTAAAAATAGCTCTTGAGCCACAGATGGTTTATTGCGTAAAAAATTTAACGTTCTCCCATCTGGTGACGTTGGGGTCTAAAAATGATTTTTATCCCAACTTACTTCTCTTTTCGATTTTGATTTCCCTAGAAATACAATTTTGAGTTTAAGATTTGGTAACATTGTAACCATATAGTCGAGAATTTTGTGGAAATAAATTTCCGTGTAAAAAATATTCTTTAATTCCCCCGGGTAATCTTTTGGTTTTTGATCAATATAGAGTTCTGGTCAAATGAAATTGAAAAGTGGTTAATTAAACAAAAAACTTTTTTTTTTGGAGGGTGTAGTGTAGGTCTAGGTACCCACATAACATTGAATTTGTTGAAAATTGGAGTCGTTCAGCAAATTCTGGATAACCAGGAAAAAACAACTTGAAGAATTTAACCTACTTAATGTGTAGTGATTATTTGGAGAAGGTCAACTTTAACATAGGTAAATTATGAGGAATTTCAGTGAAAGAAAAGGGTTAAGAAAGTATGACGAGTAGGTACTTAGGTACTTATACTACAAAACGAAAAGATCGAAGAAAGGCTCTGGTGCAATAAGGGGGTCATTTGGCCTCAAGTGGAACTTTGTAAAAATTCTTATGCCATTCGATTTGGATTGGTAAAAGATGATTTTAGAGCGCATGAGCGAATTTTTATCTCGCCCCTGGGGGGCTGGGGGCCCAAAATACGCGATTTTCAAGCTAAAACCTTTTAAAAATTCTATCTCTGCGAGTTTTCAACAGATTTTTTTCAAACTTGGCACATAGGTAGAGGTACTAGAGGGGAGTGCTCTGAAATTTTTTCAGATTTTTCCGACCACTTTAATGACCTTGAATTTGACTTTGAAAATTTCAAATCGCCCAGGGGAGCACAGCCTTGGTGCTGTCTCAAAAATTTTTTCGAATTAAAATTTCCTAATGTATTTTACACTCCTGAGAATTTTTTCAGATTTTTTCAGGTGGTGGAAATTGGTCAAACATTCAAAAAACTGGTGTAATTCATCATTTTTGTTGCTTAAAATCATTGTTTTTCATCAATTTTTCATTTTTTATAGTTTCCTGCTAAAAATATTATTATTTACTTGCCGTGTCCCATTTCGACCTTTATTCATTAATTTCTTACAACTATGATGTTTTGAGCGAATTTAATGCTTACAACATTGCAGTAGTCCAATGTAGTCCCTGCGGTTAGCTCAGGCATACTGCACTTTTTGATCTCGAGTTGAGACGTGGTTTTTATATTAGTGTGTGACCCATAAGGAAATTTTTAAGAAGTAAAGTCATTAAAAATTTCTCTTATGAGGTGAGCGTGGGGGAGTTTTAGGAGAGGGTTAACCCCGATTTTTTCACAAACAAGGGTCGGGGTAAGCTTGGTGTCATTTTCATATAGGTAATTCGACCCTCTTGAACTTTTATCTGCGATTAGTTTTCCGACCAAAAGCGTACAACTCGCTTAATCGTACAATTTGTGTCGCGAAAAGTGGCCGATTTTTTAGAAAAAAAAAAGGTAAAATTACGATTGTTTTCATTAGAATTTGAAACCAGTTTGTAATAGAATCCAAACCTTCTGAATTCGAATTTGTTATTGGTTTCCAGATAGAAAGTGAAATACCTTCTTGATTGTCGATTTTTGGTGGCGAAAAACAGCAGATTTTCGCTAAAACCGACTCGAATTCGCAATTTCTCATTTTTCTCAACCAAATAATATGTACCTGGAACTAATCCTTTTTTCAGAACAACGCGAAATTGCCATTTTCAATTTTATCAAACCGATCCAAGGCTTCTTAAAGTAAGTAGTTATTCAAGAAAAAATTAACTCAACTCCCAGGCGCAGCATGTGACTAAAATTTTTTTTAGAGCATTTTCAATTGTTCAATCACTACTTTCTTCAGTTTAAACGAGATTGCAGCATTTTTTTTTGGTATACCTAAACATTGGCTCGTAAATGCCGCAATTTCGACGAAAGCGGCATGAGAAACCTTGGATCGGTTTGAGAAAATTGAGAATGGCAATTTCGCGTTGTTCTGAAAAAAGGATTAGTTCCAGGTACATATTATTTGGTTGAAAAAATGAGAAATTGCGATTTACCTTTTTTTTTTCTAAAAATCGGCCACTTTTCGCGACACAAATTGTACGATTAAGCGAGTTGTACGCTTTTGGTCGGAAAACTAATCGCAGATAAAAGTTCAAGAGGGTCGAATTACCTATATGAAAATGACACCAAGCTTACCCCGACCCTTGTTTGTGAAAAAATCGGGGTTAACCCTCTCCTAAAACTCCCCACGCTCACCTCATAAGAGAAATTTTTAATGACTTTACTTCTTAAAAATTTCCTTATGGGTCACACACTAATATAAAAACCACGTCTCAACTCGAGATCAAAAAGTGCAGTATGCCTGAGCTAACCGCAGGGACTACATTGGACTACTGCAATGTTGTAAGCATTAAATTCGCTCAAAACATCATAGTTGTAAGAAATTAATGAATAAAGGTCGAAATGGGACACGGCAAGTAAATAATAATATTTTTAGCAGGAAACTATAAAAAATGAAAAATTGATGAAAAACAATGATTTTAAGCAACAAAAATGATGAATTACACCAGTTTTTTGAATGTTTGACCAATTTCCACCACCTGAAAAAATCTGAAAAAATTCTCAGGAGTGTAAAATACATTAGGAAATTTTAATTCGAAAAAATTTTTGAGACAGCACCAAGGCTGTGCTCCCCTGGGCGATTTGAAATTTTCAAAGTCAAATTCAAGGTCATTAAAGTGGTCGGAAAAATCTGAAAAAATTTCAGAGCACTCCCCTCTAGTACCTCTACCTATGTGCCAAGTTTGAAAAAAATCTGTTGAAAACTCGCAGAGATAGAATTTTTAAAAGGTTTTAGCTTGAAAATCGCGTATTTTGGGCCCCCAGCCCCCCAGGGGCGAGATAAAAATTCGCTCATGCGCTCTAAAATCATCTTTTACCAATCCAAATCGAATGGCATAAGAATTTTTACAAAGTTCCACTTGAGGCCAAATGACCCCCTTATTGCACCAGAGCCTTTGAGAGAATTAGAATCAGTAAAACTTTCTTTAGTTGGATATTTGAGAAGAGGGTTTTATAATTTGATCAGATATAATTTTTTCATGGAGGGGGGGATGCATGTATCTATGAGATTTTTTTCTCAGAAAATGACCAAAATTTAGTTTGAAGGGAACACAGAAATAAAAATTAAAATCAATGAATTTTTGGATGGAGACCGTAGAAGGAGATACAGGACAAATTTGGAATTCGAAAATTCAGCACGTGGAGGGTACAAGAGGAATTTTAATCAGACTGAAGAGAGGTACAGAAGAAATTTAGAATTACCTAGCAAAATTCAGACTTGAGGAGAAATTTGCAATTACCAAAATTGCCTCTAAAGGAGAAGGGGGAGCAGGAAAAAAGTACTACGTACTTACAGCACAATCTTAATGGCTAATTAAGTAGATACTAGATAGGTCTACTAACCTTCAGCAATTCAAGCAGTGGCACGTTTGTCGGATCATTTGGATCTAGTTGAACTGTTTTCAGCCATTGTTTCAACACTGACGCGTCTGACTGAATTTTCGACGTACTTTCAATTGTTTGCCTACAATCACAAAACGTATCATAACTCAAAGTTTGCAAATCATATACACCTATAAAAGTTTGGAAAATTCATGCGATGAGTAACTTTAATCGTTCCCAAATTACGATTGAGGCGATTCATTAAATTTAGGTAACGCGAACGTTTAAAGCTCTCAATTCTGACGATTTAATTCGAGTACCTACCTAGTTATATGTAGACAATTGAGGGGCTTAGTTCCAAAACTCACTTTTGCCAAAAAAAATCGATGTCGTTTTTTTTGCAGATTTCGATTCAGTATGAAAAACTGAACCAGAATCCGCAAAAAAAACGATATCGATTTTTTTTGGCAAAAGTGAGTTTTGGAACTAAGCCCCTCAATTACATAATAGGTACCTACCATAAGAGTAGGTAACGGAGAAAATTGTAATGCCTATTACTCAGACAGGTAATCCATATAATACCTACCTACCTACCGTCCTATCTGTCTATCTATCTATCTATCTACGAACGAAAATACGTGAAAATATACCTAGGAATTTTTTTTTTTTATGTCGCTAAATATTTAGTGAGTAGTTACGATGAAAAAAAAATTGACGAGTTAAATAAACAATATCTACGCCATCTATCGTGCAGGTACTAGGTAGGCAGTACCTAAGTATAAGTATTTAATCAACTGCGGAATTCTTGCTAGTCGCTATAAAATTTTTATAGAATTATTCCCTAGCTAGCGCAGAAAAGCTGCAAAATGGGCAGAATTATTCTGTGGGTACGCAGGTACATATACTTATTAAGTATAATGTTCTTCGCAGATTATTCCAATTCCCCAATGCGACTGAATTCCGTGGCGGTAGGTAGCTAGGTACCTACCTTTTGGCGTTGATTTTATTGAAGTAATACTCCGGCGGCGATAATACTCTATCGTTATTGGCGGCCCACGCAATTTTGCAAGTAACGGAAGCAGTTGTATAACAACAGGTTGTCTTTTCATCCTCTTCAAACAATTTGAATGGTACGCCAGAGCCAACCCCAGAATGTCTAACTCCGATTCCCACTTCGTCGGTGCTGCTGAATTCGTATTTTTCCAGTGGTACGTTCTCCAAAGTAGCGCCGCTTATACGCAAATCGTATACTTAATTAGGTAGGTATAACAGTTACCGTAAACATTAACCCACTACACACAGTAGGTACAAAATATGTACACAATACACATAGACTATGGTATCTATCTATTCATTATAACCGTAGGCCCAATTAAATAAGACGTCTTTGGATCTAATTTGATAGACAAATAAATTAAGTACCTTCATATGTAAGTACCATAAGTACCTACATACATACTGAATTACTGATAGGTATTCTGAGTCGCAAATTTGGCGTTGGAAAAAATTATTAAATTTAAATTGAAGTTTTTCAGGGGTAAGTACGTACTTTTTAGCAAAATGGTTGGACGCGCGCATTCAGTCATTCATTCATAACAGAAATAAGTAGGTACGTATAATAGGTACGCAAGATGGATTTGGCGATACGGCTACCAAAAATTCGAGCTGCGAGATGAAATAACTTTGCTTCGAATATAGCGTAAGCATTAAGGCGATGCAATAAAATCAATGCTGTCAGCTTTTCATTTTGTTTTCTTTTGTAATACACGGCAGACGTTACCTAACGTGTGAAAAATCTCCTCCGGCCCGTGAAAGCGGAGACATATTTTTTTTATGACTCTCCTTTTCAATCGCTTTAGCCTAATCAGTGGTGTAGCCAAAAAGGGCTAAAGGATGAGTTCTATTTCCCCAAATCCCCCCCCCCTTGTGATCGAAAATGATTGTCGAATGTTCAAACAAATAGACATTTTTTCGATTTTCTAACATAGGTATATGATTTTTTTCAATACCTATTCGTATAAAAATGTAGACTGTTGGCCAAAATACAGAAAGTCATATTCTCAGGCCATCCGTGATTTCCCCATTTATTCGTAATCAATTGCTTAGTTGACATTACTCACGTCAGCGTCAGATAGGTAGTTGGATTAGATGATTGACGGCTTACCTATGAGGAATGGGTATAAATATTTCTGCTAGAGGATGATCGTTGAATATGCCTTTGCTGGGCACACCGTCACAAAATATTTGAACCGATAACGTTTCTGGCCATTCTTGCACACGAATAGAAAATTTCTGATTGAATGCGCAGCTAAAATTACGTTCCAGAGGTTGTGGCGATGATTTACACACTTCGCGCCCGTTATAAAATATACGAAACCAAATTCTACTTCTACTTATCAATGATCTACGTTGAATTTCCCTGTAAGCAAATAACGATTTGGAATCAAGCTTTTCATACATAACTACCCGTATACCCGGCGTGCAAAAAAAGCAGAAAATTCTGCTCCTCTCTTCTGGGACTTTCTGCTCTTTTCTGCTCCTTTCTGTTCCTTTATGCTCCCCCCATGCGCTCTACACATCCCAAATAAAAATGCGGGACGCGCATCGGGAAGTCAAAAAGTGTTGTTCATCGCGCAACGGGGGTCCAAAGGATCAGAAAGTGGGATTTTTTGCTTTTATTGCACGTCGAGTAAGTAGACTTAGCATGACGTCAGATATATGGACTCGGTTACGATCTCGTAAATTTTTATTGTAGGGACCGCATCGAGTTAAAAAGCTGAAATTTAATATGTAGGTAAGTACGCTATTTTCATTGGAAGCCGTTTCAAGGCCATCTGGAGCCCTACCAGAAATTTTCAACTGTTTCAAGCTTTGAAAAAGAAAATTGCTGGAAAAACTATAAATTTTAACCGGAAAATATGAAATTTGGAAAAAATTTTCTTGAAACCATACAAATAATTTCACCTTTATTTCAGAGTTGGTACAGACCGGCTGCGACGCTGCGGCTGCGGCTACGGCTGCGGCCGTACAAAGTGTTAGCACTGAGAGCACTGTCTGAACACAACGCGTTTGGAACAGCATAACACGTACCTTACCTGAAGATCCGCATTCCAAAACGGGCTTAGTCCATACGACAGTATATGAGAAAAAGGACTTAAATGTACTGAAAAATAGATTACACCTAAGTCCCTTTTCTCATATACACTTGCATGGACTAAGCCCGCTTTGGAATTCGGGTCTTCCTATGTATCACGAATTGTATGTACCTATGTTAAATGTTGTACCTCAAGCAGGGGTGCGGTGACCCCCCCCCCACAGTCAACGATGAGTGCCCCCCCAATTCTCCAAGCACGCTCCCTACTTTCACCAATATCCTCATTTTTTCAAGCTTTAGGGAGTGGCTCCACCTACGCGGCGCGGTGCGGTGCGGCAAGACGCGATTTTTTTCGTCGAAGAATTTTTATCTAACAAAACATAACAAAAACATTTCACAAAATTTTCAGCAGCCAGTGATAAATGAAAATTCAGAAAATTGTCACCGCGAAAGCGAATGAGAACAACTGTGCAAAATTGACTCCTCCACGCGGAGTGGCTGCATTCTATACGATCTTGTTGGAACTAAGATTTTTTCACAGGATTGGGGGGATGGAAATGGAATCATAGCGTATATGGGAGAGATGAGGTTTTTCGGATTTTTAGGGAAAATGGTGGGGTTTAAAAATAAATTTGAGGAAACAAAAATGAAGATATTCAAATTTAGTATCGATTGGTATAAAAAATTTTTGAATTTCGTCAAATAAAAGGCATTTTATTAATATTTCTTTCTACTCACTTTTTGCATACGTCAGCTTTGAATTAAAATTACTTAAAATCTAGATCAACAACACCAATTTTTTGTTTATGCAAATTGTAGAGAATTTTATGCTCTTTCCAATGACGTATTAACGATCTCAATCGCGTTAATATTAAAGCCGCTATTCTCTTTTTAATGTGTCAAAACATGAATCACCATTTTTGAAAATAACTGATCAGCTATTCAGCCGTCTTGAAAAATGAAGATAACTGTCTCGATACTTGAAAATCACACAGCGGCTTCAATATACACGCGATAAAGATCGTTAATACGTCATTGGAAAGAGCATAAAATTCTCTACAATTTACATTAATAAAAAATTAGTGTTGTCGATCTAGATTTTAAGTAATTTCAATTCAAAGCTGACGTAGGTATGCAAAAAGTAAATAGAAGAAATATTAATAAAATGACTTTTATTTTATGAAATTCAAAAGTTTTTTATACCAATCGATAATAAATTTAAATACTTACCTTCAATTTTTGTTTCTACAAATTTTTTTCTAAACCCAACCATTTTTCCTAAAAATCCGAAAAACCTCATCTCTCCCATATAGGTACGCTAATGTATTTCATCATTTCCACCCCCCCCAGTTATTTTTTTCAGAAAACGAAAAATACGTTTGTACTGTATGTCTTTTTCTGCTACCAAACTAAATGTATTGCACAGTGGTATATCAAAAATGTGGCGGGAGTCTCGATCTCCAAAAATTAGATCTTCACGAGCCCCTTCGAAATTGACTAAGTAATTTTTTTTAAGAAATTGACTTAGGCCACTTTGGAAAGCACACCTTCAATTGAACCCCAAACACGAAAGCGAAAAATCCTGTTTTTTCCTTTACAATCCGACAATCCCATTTGTTTACATTGATAAAAATTACCGAAAAAGGGATTTTTTCGCTTTTGTGTCTGGGGTTCAATTATACATGTATTCACTTTGAGAAGGCAACCTCTTAAAGCGTCAAATATCTCTTTGCTAACCAGTTTAATTTATTTTCAAAAAATTTCGCTTCCGAAATTCAAGGTAGGTACTTTCACATCAGAGACAATTACAGCAGTACTTGCCATACCTACTCACATAGAATTGGTTAACTCATTATCGCTGGTGATTTCCTGCTGTATCAACGAAACAACAAATGTCTGTTCTTCTGGCGCGGGCATACTTTCAGACACGTTTTCCAAAGCTTTTTCTTGCATCCACTTCAGATCTGGCAAGGTGTCATCGCCGCTGGTACATTTGTTTTCGCCTTGTTCTTCCGCAACAGCGTAGTTTTCGGATACGCTTTCTTCCTTGCATGAATTGCTCTCTTTCCACTCTTCAAGCATTTCTTCGACGTGTCTTTCGGTAAGGAAAAATTACATAAGTTAAATTCAGACTGACCAGTTGATTTTAGATAGGTACCTAGGTATATTTTGATTACTTGCGATACGATAATATGTGCTTTCGCCCCGACGCGTTCGATAACTCCCCGACAATGAATTAGGCTGAAATTTTCTGGAGTAGTAGAAGAAGGTTAGGGGAACCTACGGTGAAAATTTCAATTAAATCGGTCGAGTTATGTGAACTCCAGCGTTGCTCAAATTTTGTAATTTGACGACGTAGAGTTCAAAAACTAAGGCAGTGAGCCTTCTCATGAAAAACTGTAATAGCTCTTGTACCTATGTTAGCAAAAAACTAAACAATTTAAATTCGCCACGACTTCCTTCGGTGATGTTTTTGTAGAGAACGCTTCCTTCGTCCAAAAAATTGACTTTCATTCGAAAATTCAAACAGTGGGCGTGGGCCTCCGTTTGGAACGTATCTTTCTCGAATAATAGTTGATTTTCTGGACAAAGGAAACGCGCTCCGACAAATATCCCTGCAAGAAATCGTAAAGAGTCGAATTTACAATCTGCTAACAGTGCTAACAATTGAGATTTATTCGTTTTTCACGAGAAGGCTTACTGGCTTAGTTTTCGAGCTATACGCGACCATAAGCGCTCTCTGCAAATCCCGAGCAGTCCTGAAACACATACCACTCGACCGATTCAACTGAAATTTTTACCGCATACTAGTTCGAGCCGAAGCTACTGAAAAAGGGCCAAAACCATTGAAAACTGGAACCTGTCCCAAAAGTTAGCGTATGAACACATATTTCGAAAACCACCGGTCTGCCGATTCGCAGCTGCTGCTTTCAAGCACAGCGAAAGCTCGAAAGTTCACAATTTTCGGAAACTTTCGGCCGAAAACATTCGATGGTTGAAATTTGTGTCAAATTACAAACTTTTTGCACTGAATCTAAATATGTAGGCCTGCCGACCTCCAAGTGCTACCTAAGCCCCGGCAGACTGGATAAAAGGCGGGGGGGAGGGGGTCGAAAAATCACAGATTTTTGGTAAAATTCTCATAAAAGTCGCAGAATTGGGTTAGAAAGGGTTTATAGATGGTTCTCAGCATCACCTAAGAATAGAGATGACTTTTTAACTTCAAAATTTCACAACATTTGCATATTTAAGAGAGTGGGACGTAGAGGAGAATTAACAAACTCATGCGCATGGGTATAAGTATCTATGTGATACATCAAAATGTACGTTTTCAGGGTCGTAGAATTCGATTATGACAATATTTTTTATCATTGGGGGTGAAGCGGTGGTTCTTGTTTTCATGAATCATATACTTATGTAATTAGGTTCAGAATTACAAAGGGTACCGGCGGTCAAGATAGACGAATCTGCCCCCGAGCTGAAATTCGAAACTAACCGGTGGAATTTGGTTCTTAGGGTCTAAAAACCACGTGGTAAAAATATTGGCCCCAACTCCACTCCTAGCTCCAGTTATTGGACAAAACGTTACTTTTTTCAGCCTTTCCATTAAAAATTTTTATTTCCGCGAGTTTTTCACCAAATTTTTTCAAATTTTCGTGAAGTGTACCCTATACTGAGGGGTATCGGTGGGTGGTTTGAAAAAAAAATTTTGATGATTTTTTCAAGCCGAAAATTGCGTTTGAAAACTTCAATTCGAGTTTTCTAAATGATGTTTCAGAGGTGCAATTTTGAAAAAAATATATTTTACGTACCTAGTCCCTATGTACATCATGATATTTTTTCAGAATTTTTTAGGTGGTGGAAAACCTTGAAAAATGCGAAAAACCACGTTTTCACAGCGTTTTTCACTCATAAAATGGTCATTTTTGGCCGAAATTTTTTTTTGTAATTATATTCCAAAATACGTATTTATGCACGACTTGTCAGATTTTCACTTCATTTCATCTCTTTTTCGCGATTTTGGTAATTTCAAGTCCAAATAAGTACTTACAGCACAAAGCTCGAAATTGAATATCTCACTTTATTTTCCATACGAAATTGTCATACGAAAAAATTTGCAACAGATTTATTTTCAGCATCTCAAACTACTTCAATGAACTCCATTTGTATGATCAAGGCACTCAAATTTTGAAAATTCAGTTTTGAGTCGACGATTTTTTTTCAATAATGTACCCTGAACATTTAGCACGGTCATTTTAGGTTTTGACCCCAAAAAAATTCCCGGAAACGGGAAAGTTCGTATTTGAGCTTTGTAGAGGGTGTATTTAATATAACCGACTTTCCCTAAAATCGGGGAATATTTTGTCCCCCTACCCTATCAGGGGGGTGGGAGGTGAGGGGGTTCAAATTTTGGGTTTTCGGCTATAAGTTTCGAAATTACGCCCTTACGAAAAAAAAGTTGAAACAAAAATTGTAGAGAATTTAAAAACAAACAATTTTTCTATTCATCATTTTTTCCCAAGACATCATGGAGGGGAACTAGAACCTTCAGAAAAAAAACAATTTGAAAATTTTCCAATAACACAAATAATTGCCAAAAATTGGGTTAATCGACTTTTAGGAGCGGCTCTGGTATAAAATCTAACGAACCAATATCCCAACAAGTGGGTTTCTGGGGTTTTCGTGGTCGCTAAACTCGATTTTTATAATCATCTAACCCTTGAACCAAAATTGGGCTCCAAAAGAGGGGGTTTAAAATTTTGTGCGAAATTTTTGAACCTCACGTCGACCTTTTTTCTTTTTGCAATAGCTCGGCCCCAAGACCACGTGGAAAAAATTTTTAAAAAATGAAAATATTCTTCTTTTAACGTTCTTACAACGTTTGTATGAAACATTTTTTCGAATTTTTCACTGTAGCTGAGCTATTCTTGGGGGAAAATGCAACTTTTTCTACAGGGAATCCACCCCCTTCCGGTTGCACATTTCGATTATTCTACATAGTAATAGGATGTACTTTTTTTTTTCTGAAGGTTCTCGTTCCCCACCATGATGTCTTGGGAAAAAATGATGAATAGAAAAATTGTTTGTTTTTAAATTCTCTACAATTTTTGTTTCAACTTTTTTTTCGTAAGGGCGTAATTTCGAAATTTATAGCCGAAAACCCAAAATTTGAACCCCCTCACCTCCCACCCCCCTGATAGGGTAGGGGGACAAAATATTCCCCGATTTTAGGGAAAGTCGGTTATATTAAATACACCCTCTACAAAGCTCAAATACGAACTTTCCCGTTTCCGGGAATTTTTTTGGGGTCAAAACCTAAAATGACCGTGCTAAATGTTCAGGGTACATTATTGAAAAAAAATCGTCGACTCAAAACTGAATTTTCAAAATTTGAGTGCCTTGATCATACAAATGGAGTTCATTGAAGTAGTTTGAGATGCTGAAAATAAATCTGTTGCAAATTTTTTCGTATGACAATTTCGTATGGAAAATAAAGTGAGATATTCAATTTCGAGCTTTGTGCTGTACTTATTTGGACTTGAAATTACCAAAATCGCGAAAAAGAGATGAAATGAAGTGAAAATCTGACAAGTCGTGCATAAATACGTATTTTGGAATATAATTACAAAAAAAAATTTCGGCCAAAAATGACCATTTTATGAGTGAAAAACGCTGTGAAAACGTGGTTTTTCGCATTTTTCAAGGTGTTCCACCACCTAAAAAACTCTGAAAAAATATCATGATGTACATAGAGACTAGGTACCTACGTAATATATATTTTTTTCAAAATTGCACCTCTGAAACATCATTTAGAAAACTAGAATTGAAGTTTTCAAACGCAATTTTCGGCTTGAAAAAATCATCAAAAATTTTTTTTCAAACCACTCACCGATACCCCTCAGTATAGGGTACACTTCACGAAAATTTGAAAAAATTTGATGAAAAACTCGCGGAAATAAAAATTTTTAATGGAAAGGCTGAAAAAAGTAACGTTTTGTCCAATAACTGGAGCTAGGAGTGGAGTTGGGGGCCAATATTTTTACCACGTGGTTTTTAGACCCTAAGAACCAAATTCCACCGGTTAGTTTCGAATTTCAGCTCGGGGGCAGATTCGCCTATCTTAACCGCCGCGCCGGTACCCTTTCATTTTTCCATGCAATAGGTAGGCATTCATTACACTATTCATGACTACGCTTTTATCAATAAAGAACGAGTTTAAATCAAATGGAACGATTTTTTTTTTATTCTTTGCTCGAAAAACCCGGACGAATTTGCAGGAGAAAATAATGAAAATACATTATTTGAAAAATTCACGCTTACCGAATCGAAACAAAAATGATCATTTAGAGGTGCGCAGCGCATTGATACCTATGTGAGCCTGGATAAAGAAATTGGCGTCAAAGATACTTTTAACATTTTTTTGTTGTCTCTATGTAGGTACTTGTACAAATTAGATGTAAATGTCTCGGTGTAGGTAGTGTCTAATGGATATCGACTGAGTGGCATCTAGCCAAGTGCTCGTATATCTACTCGCAGGTACGACAACGGGCACTGTATACTGTACTGTACTAGGTACCTATCTATAGGTAGGTACTATCTACCTTTTCACTTCGTTTTGCCATTCTTGCGCAGGTATAAAGTGATCCGATTTCAATATGACAAGTTTAATATTCGAAGATGTGTATCCTTGCAGGGTGCGAACACGTTTCAAATCTTTCCACGTTGATAACAGATTCATCAGTAATGCGTTATCATTTCTTCCTTCCAACGTACGCTGTTTTCTGATCTCTTGAATTTGAATTTTGTACCTGCGGGTATCATCATCCAAGAATGAACGGAAACCAAATTGAATTAGGTGCCTACACTTACCTACCACCGCACCGCGCAGTACCGTATCGTACTCTCTAAATCTGAATCAGTCAAAATTGACTGATTGAAAAGCCGGAATTATGTCACTGTAGAAATCAGTAAAAAAATTGACTGATTCAATCAGTGAATTTTATTATTGAATCAGTAAAAAATAAAAATTCACTGATTGAATCAGTAATTAATTACTTAATCAATCAGTGAATTTTTATTTTGACTGATTCAACAATGAAAATTCACTGATTGAATCAGTAAATTTTGACTGATTCAATCAGTGAATTAATTTTTACTGATTCAATAATGAAAATTCACTGATTGAATCGGTAATTTTTCACCGATTGGCAGTGAAATGTCACTGATTAACTGAGGAATCAGTGGAATTTGACTGATAATCAGTGACATAACCTGTACTGTTTCATCAGTCAATTTTTGCATTTTTGACTGATTCAGATTTAGAGAGTACAGCCTACCCAAATAGGTGAGCCAAGCCGGACTCATTAGGCGAAGTTGTAAATTCGTGAGCGATTAAATATAGGCATAGGTACATATCGTCCCTCTAATGCTAAAAGGTCGTAACTCCAAAATTTAGCAATTTTTGTTTTTTTGCTCAAATGACAATTTTGGGACGTCCTCCATCTGGTGATAACATCATTACAACCCAAAAGTGAAACAAATTCTTAAAATTAAAAAAAAAGATATGTTGGCGTAACTCCATCAAATCGTCCTTTTAATGCTAAAATGTCGTAACTCCAAAACTTTACTTACTATTTACTGGAATGATAAAAAATTGTATTATTTATGATTTTTGAATTCTACGGAGGAAGTAATGATTTCAATATGCTTTTTTAGTGTTAAGAATGAATTTTCAATCATTTTTTTTTTCATAATACCAATTTTTAATTTGACGTAACTCCATAAGTTTTATGTGTTTAAGTACCTATAAAAAGTCGAAACTCCATTTTAAAAATTAAAAATCGGTATTTTGAAAAATTTATTCTAAACACTAAAAAAACAAAGTGAAATCAACACCCCCTCCACAAAATTCAAAAATCTCTAGTAAAACAGTTTTTCAGCTCTCCTGTAAAAAGTAAAGTTTTGGAGTTACGTCCTTTTAGCATTAGAGGGACGATATCTTCGTATGTACCGCGTATGCTACGAAGGTACGCGTTTGAGAATTGGGCGCAAACAAAAAATCAGGTACCTAGGTATGTAACCAGAGCACATCGCATTAGATAACCGACAACCCCTTGCAGAGGATAAAACGTGATATCCGATTTCATGATCAGTGGACCTGGGTCAATAAGGTGTGGAAATTTAAATCACACTTTTAGGAATGACAAAGAACTGTGTTTTGTTTTAAAATGACCTCACTTTTGGTTTATTCTTAGTTCCATCTCCCTTCACACAAACTGAGTGATGCGAAACCGTTTTAGCAGGTAGGCCTGTTACTCAAACTACGTAGGTATAGTATTTTTCTCATTTTTTTCACTCCTTTCCGACATATGTGGGTACTTACTACTTACATAGTTTGTACCCTATATGAGTGTAGGTACCTTTTTTTTTTCACCTATAGATAAAGTATCTAGAAATACCGTGGTAAGTACTTTAACTTCTGTTATCATGTAGCATGTAGCTGTAGATTCATCTACACGCGCATGCGCATGCGCACGCGCACGCGCGTGTAGGTACCTAAACCTAATTACGAGTATATAACCTATAAGTGTCATCAAGTACCTACCAAACCAACGCCTACGCGCAATGTAAAAACCCATATGTAAATTTAAATGCGTATGAAGGGGTTGCGGAAAAAATCCGAGTGTATAATACCGAAAATTGTACGTACGAGTAGGTATATGGTAATGGTATACTAATTGAAAAAGGATTTGTATGTACTTGAAATTTTCTTTTTTCTTTTTTTGCGAACTGAGAAATAATTATGATGATTCCAGCGACCGGCGCGGCGCGGCGTGAAAAAAAGGAAAAAGTTTTTACATGCGAGTTCCTACCTATTCTAAAACTTAGGTATACCTAAACCTGGAATTTTTGGAATTAGCCGGATTCTTTCGTTGAACCCTTCATATGTAGGTATGTAGGTACCTATGTGCTATGTGAGTATCAAGTACGTATGTAGGTACTATGTACTATGCAGATGTACTTCCTACCTACCTACCTACCTACCTACCTGCATAGTGCACGTGCACAAATCATACGTAATGATAATATGGTATGAGACCGTCTGTATAGGTATATAGGTATATAGGTATGTAGGTACTAGGTACCTCTACCTATACATCTAAATTTACTTATACGCATGGTGTAGGTGTAGGTAGAGGTACATAGGTAAGCAGCTAAGCACTCGTATGCTGGTAGATTTGAGTACCTACTTGGCTAGTCTTTCTTTGTGAACAGCTGCCATATCGGGATTGCGTTCTGTTAGCATTATTTTGTTTAAATTATCTCTGGCTGTCCTCAACGCTCGCAGCTTAGAAGTTAATCTTTTCGTAATTGCCGCTTCTAGTCTATATTCGTATTTTCCATAAAGTTGAATGAGATTATTAGCCAACACGTGTTCGCGACAAAATAGAGGATGGTGGGTGAATACAATGTCCTTTATTTCCAACTCCAACACGTACCATCGTTCGCCACCGCCGCCGCCGCCACCGCCATCGCCGCCGCCGGTGTACATACTACGCAAATCGTGCGTTTCTCGTCCAAATAAAATCGGCTGCAATTGCGCAATCAAGATCACTAGTTGGTAGATAGGTATACCTATAGAGCTATGCCTATACTATACCATATATAAATATATATGTTACGCCTAATCCGTGTAATTGCCGAATTCATGAAATAGGCAAAAATTTTGCCTAATGCACGAATTTAGGCAATCTCTTGTCCATATTCATGAAATTTCTAAATTCAAAGCTTCTTACCACTTTTTTATTCCACAGGTAAAAAATTCAAGATATTTTGCCATAGAGAACAAACATTCAGCTACATTTCAAAAAAAATGTCATCCAGCTACTTCAATTAGAAAATTTTTTATGCTGCAAAGAAGATTTTTCATTCATTATATTTTTCATTCAGTGTAAACAATTTTCTAATTGAAGTAGCTGGATGAAATTTTTTTTGAAATGTAGCTGAATGTTTGTTCTCTATGACAAAATATCTTGAATTTTTTACCTGTGGAATAAAAAAGTGGTAGGAAGCTTGGAATTTAGAAATTTCATAAATTGGGCAAGAGATTGCCTAATTCGTGCATTAGGCAAAAATTTTGCCTATTTCATGCATTCGGCAATTACATGGATTAGGTGTAACATATATATAGGTAGTAATATCCGTACATGTGAGCCACTTTGTGGGTTATTTCTACATACAAAGTGAGCCACCGTACTTCTCAGCCATGGCTGAGATTGAATGGGTTAATTCCAGGGTCCGGAACCATTTGAAATTTTTTTTCTGGTGCTTCTGGCTCTGCTCTTTAACCTTTGAGATGAAATGGTTCCTGTTCTGGTTCCAAAGTGGTTCCATAGTCAGTTTTTTTGGGGGGGGGGGAGGGGTTCTGGTTCTGGTTCCAGGAGTCAAGAAAATTTAATGGTTCTCCTGGTTGTGGTTCCAATTAGTACTGGTTCCCCCGGTTCCAAGTGGTTCTGGTGCTCCCAGTTCCAGTCATTTTTTTTGTTTTTCTTTCAAAATAAGTAATAAATAACACATCAAACTTCAATTTAGAAGTCAAATTAAGATCTGCGAATAGTTTTGTAATTTTTTCAAATTTTTGTGAAATAATTGAAATTGAATCTAATTTTAATTTTTAATCTAGATAAAAACTGGTTCTGGTGGTTCTGGTTAGTTTCAAAATTACTTCTCCCTGGTTGTTCCCTTTATTGGGAATGGTTCTATAAATTTTTTCAACTGGTTCTGGTGCTGGTTCTCATTTGAAAATTCGAAAAAAGTGGTTCCCCTGGTCTTTTTTTGGTTGTTCTCCCAAGTGGTTCCGGACCCTGGTTAATTCTACATACAAAGTGAGCCACCTATTTTCAAAACTTCCACCAGAGTGCGCACCACTTAGAAATTGAGTCGTGAGGATGAACGCAGGCCCATTTTTTAATTGGTGATGAGTAGAATGAGGTGCACTGGTCGGAATTTTTTACCTGTATCAAATTTGGTTATGCACAGTGTTAAATTTAGCCCATATTTTTTTTGTCATTTTATCAACTTGAACAAAAATTTTTGACACCAAAAATTTCTATTTAACCTAGGTTTTTTTGTAACAGAAAAACTTTTCCAAAATTTGCAATAACTTGGAAAATTTTGCAATTTTTTTTCAAAAATTTTGTTGTAGGAGTCTCATTTTTTTGCTGAGGTGGATTTTGTGTAGCTGAGAAAGAATCTACAATCAGAATTTTGATTGGTCAACTAGGAAAAAAATGAGAAAAGATTGAAAATTTTGAAAATTTTTTGAATATATATAGAATTTGGCTCACAACCTACGGTCGCGTGCAATTATATATATATATATAATTATATATAATATTTTATATACCTACCTATATCATGTATCCGCTGGAATATTTAAGTACGTAAAGGCGAGAGACGAAAGGCGAGAGACCTCTCAAATGGCGTAATTTAAAAATTTTCGTCTTTCTACATATGTGAGCCTGGATATAGAAACCACCCTTAGGGGTCATTTTGTTTTTCAGTTGCACTGATTTTGGGCCTTTCAGGAGGAGTAGAATCAATGGGCATAACCAAGCACTTTGTATAGGTTTGAGAGGAGGGTATTTTCGAACGGAAGCCTTAGGCTCTAACGCGCGGACTTTTGTCACCCCTTTCCGAGATTGCCTTCATCTCATCGTTATGAATTTTTCGGAGTTTTCTTCAACTGGCACACTGGCTCCGACTGAAAGTCGTGACCTCGTGAGATGGGGGCTCACGCCCCTTTCTCTCCTGTTCTCCAACCGGACCGGTAACCCAAAATTCGTTTTTTCACATTCGATTTCGAAATTCATTGTAAGGTCGAACAGTCACTACCACACTTTCTACTACCTACCTATTGATAGTAGCTAGGTACACCGATGATGAATTCTGTTAGGTACACTGTTTGTAGTTAATGAGTCGCAATTAGCGACGCGACGTACTGCGAACTGTCAGATACGAGATACCTACTTACCGTATATGAGTTATTATAGGTACCTACATTAATACCAAAAGGGTATCGGTGGGTAATAGGTATAGGCTGCGTCAATTCAGCAGTACCATGAAAAATAACCGCATTAGGTTAGGCGCACTCGCAAGCAATGTGTTGGTCCGCAATTGAACATCGTTTAAATGGATATGGATATGGATATGGATATGTATATTATTATGTATGTAATGTAAACGTACCTATATTGTATACCGTACCTATTACCTACCACCGGCCACCTACCACAAGTATAGAATGTGGTTACAAATATAGGTAGGTAGAGGTACTTAACTACTTATACGTACTGTTTCAAAATAGGTCAAAGCTTGACTGCTGCGGTTCGTTTCATTTAGATTTAAAGGATGGTATGCGGTCGGTTCCAGCGGCGATGGTAATCTTATGAGTTCGGTCTCTTCTCCAGAAAACCATTTCCTGCGGAGAATTTTATCTTTTAACGAGCGAGATTTCAATATACGAACTTACATTACACCTAGGTATACATATATGTAGGTAGTTATTAGCTAAGTATATAAAAATACGTCCCCTTGTTTAACAGAAGTGGGAATTCGAATCCGCATACACTGTCATTTTTTTACATTTCACCTTTACCCCAAATCACATTTGACTAGACTTGTTGTTCATTCTGATAGAAGTACCTACGTTTATACCTACCTCTACCGAGCTGACTTTGAAGTTGAATCAATTGTCACGGGTTTTCAGCAATAGAACCGTTTTTTGTAGAGCCTATAAAAAGTTTTGAAAATAAAACTGGAGATCACTTGGAACGTTGGAGCGAGGCATTTACTTTCTCAATTTGCCACCTTTTTAGGTTTTCTCTAAATTCAAGGAGTTACTCTCTCTCATAGGTATAAAAAATTTCAGATTTCACCAGTTTTAGAGGGCGAAATTCGCGATCTACGATCTACCTATATCAATCAACACATTTTTGACTAATCTTGTAATCTAGGTAGGTAGGTAATCCAACAGTTATTGCTTATATTCATGCGTAAGTAGGTAGGTACGGTATACTATTTATTACACTCTGCCGAATGCTTATACTTAATAGGCGAAGCCATTATGGTATTTTTTAAATTACCATAAGTAGATAGGTACTCGTACCTATGGTTAATTGATTATCTTTTTAAAAACGCTAGCCTTCTATCATTAATAAGGAATTGGTTGTAATCGACATTATATTCGCAAATATCACGAATCATAACCATGTCAAAAAGAGGTAATTGTACCATAGCCACCATAGGTATTAAAGATGGAAAGACAAACTTTTTCTCAAATTGTGCCATCAAATTCGTAAGTGGAAGTTTCGAGTAAAATGTTTCAAATTTATCTTCGACCATTCGTGAAAACTGGGTACAAAATACCATACTTAAGTACCTACGTTTTAACGACACGAATGTACCTACCTAATCTTTCTCGAATCTATCTATAGATAGGTGATAGGTACCTAAGCTTACCCATTGTTCGCAGTGAACAGTCTTTGATATAATCTACCCATATTTGTTGCTTTAACTTGCGGATGATTAGGTACAAAAAGTCCCTCGTCTTTAACATCTCGCATTGCTTGATGGTCGTTTACTCTTATTGACTCAACTGAAATGTCAATATTGCGTAAAACGATATTATTATTACCTACCCAAACAACAAGGAGGATAAGTAGGTATCTATCGAACGCGTAACTAGATGTGATATCTAGGTATACTTACCTAGACTTATCTAGAAATATCATAAACATCAACTCGTGCGTAGCTTATTCTAATAGGTAGTTGTCTAGAACTACCTAGTACCTATCTGCATAGGTACATTTCAACATGCATACTTATAGGCACTTACGTAACGTACGTCTACTTAGATTTAGGTTCATAACACCTAAACCTATGTACTACGAAGATGATGGGCCCAAGATGAACTTAGTAGGTAGAATCCACGCTGATGTAGTCCGTTTTTATTTCTCTTGTACCAAAACAAGAAAAGCAATTTTTCACTTTTTTTAAAAATAAACCCTAATAATATCAAATACTTATTAAAATATCTCACCTACTCACCTATATGTAAATCCACTCCTACCCTACGTAAGGAACAATGGCAAATAGCTCGATGAATACATGCCATGCAGTTGAGAATGTTTTTAGGGTGATGGGGGAGGACGGGGGAGGAGGGGTGCTGTCTATACATAAAAAAAAACCTTATGCAGGATGCGTAAGGTAACCGACTTTTTACCCATAGTCTCATATAAACCAGCATAATTTCATAATTGTACGAACCACAATTAAGTAGGTACCTAATTCTTTCCTCAAATAAAAATAAAAGTCAATAAAAATAAGGGAAAAGTCGGTAAAATAATGAAAAAAAATCTATAAATGGAAAGGAGGGAGAACGGGAGAAGGTTTGAAATTTTGAACCCTATGCTCTCTCATGTTTTCAGGGTCGTTTAGGGGGGTTGGATCAAATCGAAAAATTAAGGCTAAATTTGAAATCAGCAACCTAAATTATATAGGTAATTGTTTCTTTTCAAATTATTACTCGAAATTAAAATTTTGGACCTCGATACCTCCTTATGTCTATAGAGGCATCTAAGGAGGTTCAAATCGAAAAACTAAGGCCAAATTTGAAATCTGCCACCCAGATTACATAATATAATGCTGCTTTTCAAGTTATTATTAGGTACTCAAAGACGTTAGACACCAATTTGGTCTAGTCCAACGAATTACCATACGTAAATAGGTTGGTACATAAAAAATGCGAACCATCGACATTTTTGTAAATTTTCTCGTTTTCCAATCGAGATGGAGTACGTAAGTAATTAGCTATAGGTAATCCAAGAAAGCTACGTAGATGCGCAGGACAGACGAAGTTGATATACTTACCTAGTTAGGTAATATTTGTAGGTATGTAGATACTAGGTAGCTAGGTAGTAGGTACTTGGGCTTACTTACAAATAGTACTTAAGAGATCTTGCCGTTTTGCCACTATTGTTTGTAATGTTCTAATGTACATACAAATATGTAGGTAGGTATAACTCTAGTGCACTGTACACAGCCGACAGTCGACATCGACACTGGTGCTATGTAGGTCTAGGGTCTAGGTACTATAGGTACTAAGGTGTAGCTTACGTTAGATACCTACTATACTCGACTACCGAATTGGTGAACATTAGCTAATTATCCTACCGGCTTTAATGGTTGTGTGAAAAATCAATTCTCGCCATTTATTTCTTTGCTGTTCTTTATCCACGAGCAACGAAGCTTTGAATTCTGCTGGTTCTAACACAGTTTCTTTCAATCCCAAGTAATCCGCTGTTAAGATCTTAACACAATCTTCGTTTCCATTATTTAACGCGGCAATATTTTCCATTTCTATGCGTAATCAAACGAACGAAAAATACCCAAGTAAGTACCTAGGTATAGGTACCTACTACCTATACACGTACGTAGTTGCCTAGGCCTACTGAATGTTATGGTATGGTATGGTATGGTATGGTATGGTATGGTATGGTATGGTATGTGGTATGTACAATATAATATGGTACCTACTACCTACCTACAAAGATTGTTCACCAAGTCGAGCGCATTTGCCGATAACTCGCGTTCTACTTGAGCTAAAAAAAAAGAAAAAGAAAAGAAAGCGGCCATTGGAAAGAGAATTTTATTAGCTATCCAGTGGTATATTTACGATTTACGATCGCGGTAGCTACATGTATGTCGAAATGGCGGACAAAAGGGTACTAAAATCTACTTGGGAAACGTGGTTCAAGCAACTACAAAAGTCATGTTCACCGTTTTTTGATAATCGTACCCCGAGAAATTCTTTCGAAAGGGATTACGATCAATTCAGTACGTTATATCCAGACTATGAGGCGTCTCAAGAGGCGACTACAATGTGTGCACCAGCGCTCACATCATCCAGTTTTTTTCTCCGACAAGACAAAACTGACAAAACAAAAACCAGCAAACTCACCGTTTTGTCTCTTGCTAGAGGAATAAACTAAATGATGTGAGCGCTGGTGCACACATTGTAATCGCCTCTTGAGGCGCCTCATAGACTGGATATAATGTACTGAATTGATCGTAAACCATTTCGAAAGAAATTTTCGGGGGAAAATTACCAAAAAATGGTGACTATGACTTTTGCACTTGCTTGAACCGCGCTTCCCAAGTAGGTTTTGCGTGTTTGTCCGCCATTTTGAGATACCTACAGTAGCTACCGCGATCGTAGATATGCTACTGGATAGCTAATAAAATTATCTTTCCAATGGTCACTTGAATTTTTCTGTAGCACACGTAGAAAACGAATTATGGGCAAACGCGTCCGACTTAATGAACAACTTATGTACCTACCTACCTACCTACCTACCTACCTATATGTACCTGTAAACGTACTTACCTATGTATGTAGATGTACCTATAAGCTACCTACGCCTACGGTAATCGGTACTATACCAACTGTCCGACATGGATCTGTTCCTCACTCAGTACGACCACGGACCAACGACCAACGATCAGAAATTTTCCATTTTTTTCATTCATCTTAATCGCCCCTTCAAATGCCATGTTAGGCAAAACAAGCGTACCGATGGGTACCCAGGTTAGGTTAGGTTAGGTTAGGTACGTAGACGTAGGTAATATGTACTGGGTAGTTGAGCACTAAATGCGTTACTAGGTAGCAGGTTCAACTCTGTAGGAGTGCCTAAAAATGTGGACAGGATAGCGGATACATGCTTAGACGTACCGTCTCGTCGAGGTTCGGTATTTTGTTTTGGGGCTAGGACTAAAGCTAAGGCTAGGGCTATAGAGACAGCGAGACTGCGGGTAGGTGTAGGTGTTTGTATTTGCAATGAAAAGCGAACAATGCGAGTTTAGAGTTACCTAAACCTAAGTGAAACGCGATAGGCCGTAGAATAAGGAAAACTCTCACCTTTTCGAGGCGAATTTAAAGCAGATTCGGTAGAAGCATTTTCTTCCGCAGATTTCCACGCCCACGCTTTAGTGAAGAATTCGACGCTTGTTTCGTAACTAATGTCCTGCAACAAGTACGCGTAATTAGCGATACCTACTCAAGACAGATGCGAGATGCAAGATTCACCAACCGGATCAATCTCCGTTCCGTTCCGTTCCGTTCCCCTCTCCCTCTCCTCTCTCCACACTCCACACTCCACGAAACACATACCTATACGTACCGATGTACCTACGTATACCTATCTGAAAAATTAGCCGCTGGTCAAGTAGGCAGGTAAAAAACCCACGACAAATATGGTGGCAAGTTTTGTTTTGTACACGACGCGCGCGTGTAGGTATAGTACGTATACTGTACCCCACCACACCTGCAGCCAATACCCACATATCTATTTTTCTGAAAACAAGGAGAGATTTGTGGTACCTACTAGGTACTCTATTCAAGTGTAGGTAAGTATAGCGAATTAGCAATGATCAATTATCGATCAATATTCTTTTTACACACATTTCAGATCATGCTAATTCCCTGTTAAAGACTGGAGGGCCGACTTTCTCAAAATTGTAGCTCCAAATCCAAACGTGCGCTTTCAGTAGAAATGTTTCAAAAAATATTTCAACCATTCGTAAAAATTGAAAATACGTTTTAATGGAAGAAGTGCGGGAATTAGGCAACCCTTTTGCCGAATACCGCGCCATGTTTCGAATTTCGAAATTGACTGGCACTGTTGAGGGGTGGGTAGGTGGGTGGGTGGGTGGTTTTCATAATTTTCTTTACGCGAGTAGGTAAGTAAGTAAGTAAGTAAGTAAGTACCTCTACGGCTCTACCTACCTATGTACCTATGCTTTTAAAATCTTAGCTCGCTCGCTATTGTACTTACTTGATCGCGTCGCATTTCCAATAACTTTAGATCGGTGTCCATGGTTGAGGTATTTTCTTGTTTCTTTAATAATTTTGATTTAGTGTGCTTTTCCAAAGCTTGTTTCACGTCAGCTTCTTCTTTCAGCAGCTACGCGCGTGTACAGAGAATAGAAGTCGATTAGGTACAGTAAGTATACTTACCTATCTATGTATTAGTATAGGTACCTATACTGTATAGGTAGGGCTAGGGACTCGAAATCTACCAGCTTTTGTTAGGTATGTACGTATGTAGGTAGGTACTTAATCGTTGAATGAATGCATGCCGGTATGTATATAAATCCGAATTAGCCTATTTTAGATATTATCAAATAGGTACCTAGTACCTACTACCTACTACCTGTCTACTTGTAAATGCGTTATTAGATGGACATGTAGCGTTCCGAGGTCAAAATTCAAGTAAAAGGGTCGCGAAAGAGCGCTTTTTACGCTTCTCGGACCTTTGGAAGCGGACATGGAGTTTTCCAAGGAGGGTTCCTTTAAGAAAAGACGACGTTTTTCGAATTTCGCGCTCCGAAAATCTGTTCACAAATGCGATTTACTATTACGCACGCGTCGGCGCGGCGTCGACAATCATCGATTCAACTGTTAACCTTTTCACGGCCGTTTTTTTTTTAATTTTGAAAAAAAAATTATGGAACTTGTAGTATGGACCCCTCCAAATATATATCAGCTGTCGCAGAATTTTTTACTCCCCTTTTGCCCCCCCCCCACCCACCCACCCCGAGCATATTAAGATAAATGGGATACTTGGGATAACGTAATCCCACCACTGGTAGAATAAATATGTACTAACTGAGTGTCCCATTGGTAGAATAACTCCGGCAGCAAGTGTCCCATTGGGCCATTGATAGAGAAATAACACTCGCATATTTTTTACACGGTAAATAGCGCTATCTTTCCGGTTGTGTGTGAAGCAGGGGCGGCGCGATGGGGGGTATAGGGGGTATAATACCCCCCAGGCGATTTCCAGTCGGCAAAATACCCCCAGGCGATTTCCAGTCGGCAAATCGGCAAAATTTCGGAGATTTCAAGTAATTCGGCAAAATTTTGGAAATTTCGGCAAATAAAAAAAACGTTTGGAAACTTTGGAGCATACTAACTAATGAAAAACTGAGCCTTTTAAAATTTCAAGTTTTCTGTCTTCTTTCAGAAATTACAATCCAATTCTAAAATTACTTACTCCCAAAGCAAAATTTTTCAAAAATTTCGGCCTCGCTGCACTCGGCCCTATTGAATTTTTTTCCTTCTATAATTTCAAAACAATCAATCCAAACCCTACAAAAATGATTTTTTTCACATTTTTCCTCAAAATTATTCCAACTAATTTTATCAAATTATTTCTCATTAAAACTCATTTTCGATGTTTTTAAATCAAATTTTTCAAAAGCTTCGGCCTCGCTACGCTCGGCCCTATTGTATTTCTTCTCAAATAATTTTTGAGGAAAGTTGGCCGATTTTTTATTCAAGTTAATTAATTTAAAACATTGTTTTATGGCATTTTGAATTTAAGGTCTTCAAAATTTTTCGCCCTCGCTTCGCTCGGGCCAAATTTATTTCTCTCATGTTCATATTGAAACTATAATTTTCTAATTCAAATAGACTAAAGAACTTCCATTGGGGGTTTCAACTATAGGTACAATGAATTTACCGAGGGAAAAATTCAGGCATGATCAGGATTGAGTCGTTTATTTTTTCATGCAAGAAATTTTGTTGTTCATGAGCAGGGATGAGCAAGAATGTCTTTTAACAATGGAAATATATTCGAAAACCCAAGGAATAACTTCCAGGTGTGAGCAAGATTAAAAATTGACCTGAACATGAGTTACTTTTCAAGTTTTTGTTACGTTGATCTCTAAAAATTGTGTTTTTCCCTGTTCATGATGTTGCTTCGCATTGTTTTTGCAAAAAATTCTCGAATTTTTGAATTCTTATTCGACAATTTTGAATTTTTTAGTCGGCATTTTGAATTTTTTAGTCGGCATTTTTGAATTTTTTAGTCGGCATTTCTGAACCTCATACCCCCCCAAACATTTGTGTTCGAACCGCCTCTGGTGTGAAGTGTGAACTAAAGGATGTACCGCTCCTCTCGGTGATCGCGAAAGGGTTAAGTAGGTCGGTACATGCTACATACATATGTATTTCCAGTCGAAATAGATTTTAGACTCCGACATGGCAGAGATACTAGATACCTAGCTGAGTGTGTGTTTTTTTTTTCGGAATTTCGATTTCGAACCACTTTGTAAGTTTAACCCACGTTGAACGGTGCTTTGTACGATAAAACATATATGTAGGTAATTAGGTATATAATGTAGGTAGTAGGTAGCTAGGTACTTACTTATGTGGGTACCAAAACTTTAGTACCCACTACATACTTGGATATGGACGCTATTACGAGTAGGTATTAAGCCAATTCACGTAGGCATTATGCAATTGCATAGGTATTTGTACCTGCATGTGCATATTATGTACATACGAGTATATGTATGGTAGGTACCTACTCGCACAACGCACGTGCCTACTACGTACCTATCTAATAGTATAGTGTAGGTGTAGTGTAGTAGAGCGCAAAATTTGCGAACTGTATCCGCCATATTTGCAGATAAATCTCAATAAACACTTTGCTTGAAATCGAAATAATTAATCACTTATACGCCCGTCTAACCGCATGTGCGTAAAATGAGTTGCCTACTTGCCTGCGTAGGTAAGTGAAAAGGGCCCGGGGGGATAACTAAAAGTAGAACTACAGACTACAGCATATGTACTTACTACTTAGGTGCAGCAAAATACCTAATGAATTCAACTGTTTCAACTACCTACGTATTCGTCTAAAATTCAGCTCACCATGTCTGTTATACGGCCCAATAGAGCATTTTTGTTCGGATTTTTTTGAATATATTTCAGTCCTTTTTGAGCGGATACCGCGGAAACACCAGCTCTTTCCTACAATTATTTTCAAATATGAAAATACCTAAATAGGTAGGTAGGTGTACATAGGTACCTATAAGTGTCATCACTGTCATCATCCATAATGCGTACCTAGATCGCCGCTCGTGTGAAGAAGGGCTCAGTTGCGCATGTGCACGTGCTGTTGTGCCAAGTGCCAATGTGTGGTTGGGACGTTGGGTATACCTATACCTACTACCTATGGTAATATGTACTTACCTAGTACATAGGTAGTTTTGCTTTCGTATTGATGCCAACCTGCCCACTATCTTGCCTATGATTATTGTACGTAGGTAACTAGGTAGGTATATACTGTATATTCTTTTTAGCTATACATATGTTTTCTCAACGAGGAAATCAAAAAACGCAGGGAAAAATCTTCAGGGATGAGCTGGCCTGAAAAATGACCGAGTTTGAGCAGGTATAAAATGTGGTATGATGAAACCTGATCAGGCATGAGCAGGTTAATAAAAATAAGGTTTTGAATATATTTCCATTTTCGAAAGTCAGGCCTGCTCAGCTCTGCTCATGAATGACCATGAGCGGCCAAATTTCTTGCATGAAGAAGGAACAGATCTGAGCAGACAATCAGTGACTACGACTCAGGACTCAGGACTCAGACCTGCTCATGCCTAAAAATTTTCCGTTGGGCTGCCATAAGATGGTAGGTAGGAACCTCGTAAGTAGTAGTAGGCATCTAGGTACATAATTATGGATTTAGAGGTACCATCAGGTATTAGTTAGCTGTACGATGCTGGTGCTTGTGCTGGTGCCAGTCTTACGTTACACGTTAGATCAAATGCATACCTAGGTAGGTATAGGTACATAGGTGGTACCTACTTGGATACTTATTCTAAGCGCTACAAATGTAGGTAGGTCTGGGTACATTACATACCTACACCTACATAAAGGTACATAACTGCCACGGTTATGGGTGATGTTAAAGCAATGGGTATAGGTATAGGTACGTGATACGCGAGCGGCATGAATGGAATTACTCGTAGCCTACTTTTACAACGTTGATTCTATCTTTTAACTTCTCTCGATAGGAACGGGTATCAGATTGCGAGGTAATGCTTTTCCCATCAGTTAATGTGTCGATCGATGGTCGTCTACTCTCTTTGCTATGGCGCGTTTTTAAGCTTTCTTTATCTTCAGTTTCCACTTGTGTTGTTATTTCATCCTAATTTGAGAGGGAAAAACGAATAAGCTACGTAGCTACCTAGGTTATCTATACAAAATGGATGGATGGGATGGATGAGATGGATGAGATGGATGAGATGGATGGGTAGGTAGGTAGTGCACTGGTCGGCTTCAAAATTCAATCACTTCTTAAAAATTTCAAGTCGATCGGTCAACTCTGACGTTGTAAATAAAATCATACAGAAAATTGAACATTATGATGATAGAAGGCAAAAAAACAGAGGGAAATTGATTTTTTAAAAAACACGGAAACACGTTTTTTTATACGTTTCCGTTTCTAGTTTATGTTTCTTCTGAAATTACGGTTCTGTTTCCGCAACTCTGGGTAGCGGATATAGGTGGTAGGTACTTACTCCAGCTGTACTCTTGGCAAACGATTCCTGATGGGTTTTTTCGGTAGTCGGCGCGGAAGCCAGGTTTTCGCCAAAATCTTCATCGCGTGGCCTCGCATCATTGCAACGAATGAAGTTCATTTCATTAACAGCGCCGTTCTTCGCATTTTGCGGTACCGATTCGCTTTGCAAGCATATAGTTTCTATTTCTTCCTGTTCGCGAGCGTAATTAAACAAAACATACGCGTTCGGTAAGTAAGTATCTAGGTACCTACTATCGTGTGGTTTTTTTTTTTTTTTTTACTTTACTAAGTATAAGACTTGCCTGCGTTCAGGGTAATTTTTCATGCACAATACCGCAAAATTCTTTCGGATCACTTCTGATCTGTTCGTGTGAACTCACGAGTGTACCTACTTCGAATTTATCTGCTCCTAATAAGTATACCTACCTATTAGTTGAGTATATTTTTCAATAACTTTCGTATTTTCAAATAATTGGGTAGTAAGTAAGAAAGGAATTATGGTTAAACACAGGTTTAAGTCAATAAAAATGTAGGTATTTAACAGTCAGTGTAGAACATATGTTATTCAAGTTTCATTATCAAGTCCATGAAATTAGTTTGACAGTCTGTTTAGAACAGTTCGTCGCTCGTCGTATCTCGTATCAAATTCAACGCATTCTCTACAACGTCATCGGTAGTTTTGTGCAAATAAATCTGGTTTCAGTTCCCGGTTTCGATCGACACTGTCTTGTTTCCTTCAATGTGTCGTTTTAAACGCTTCGTTGAAAAATTGCAATCATTATATTCAAACATTTTTTTGAAAAGGATAAAGGAAAAAAAACAGCACTAACTTAATTAGGTACACTTGATACATTGACTTCATCTTATTCTTGATTTCTTATCAAATATCAATAATTAATTACCAAAAATGGCGGATAAATTCAAAGTAGGTACATTCGTGAGTTCACAGTCTCCACACAACCAGATCCGAAGTGATCCGAAAGAATTTGCGGCATTGTGCATGAAAAATTACCCTGGACACAGATGCAATAAGGCAACACCACTTCAGGAGGCGTTGATCAGAAAAAATATTCTCGATTAACTGATATCGGCGCTTCGGCGCGACCGCGACCGCGATCAGCTGTTCTAGCGCTTTCTATACGTTAAGTGCTGGCAACCGGCAACTTACCCAGTCATTATTTTCAAAGTGATTCAACGCTGCCATTTCGCTCCGATACTACGTAACTCATCAAATAAGTACTTATTTAAGCTTTTTTTCGAAAACACAATCTCACTTCGATAGGATACTAACTTTTTGAAGAAGAAGAAAACGCGCCAAAACAAAATGAATGTAGGTGTATCGCCGCGAAAGTCGCTACCCAAACTATGGGAGAATGGGAGAAACGTTTGTTTACAACTTTGGGTGCTTGGCAACAATACCCGATACTGCCAGTCTGCCACTCGTACGACCACGACCAAGATCCAGACCCCTGAGATGTACTGTAGGTATTGTAATTTTATATTAGGTATGGTGGAGATGTAGTTCATTGCAACATCAAGTAGGTACCTACCTAATTTGTAGAATTGTAGGTAACAAAATGCGATAAAGCATTGGCGGTGTACGAAAGAGAGAAGTTAAATGTAAAAGGGAATAACCGCTGAACTGTCTCCCTCAAATATAAGGTCGAAAACGTTCGTTTAAATGTGCAATAAATCGCAATGTTTTGCTTTCCTCGAATGGTGTTTGCAAAAATTTTCACCCTCGATTCGCCCGAGAAGTAGGAAACCACGTCTTATTTTGCTTAGAATATCCCTGTAGTTTGAGAAATGTGATATCTCAAAATTTCAGAAATTAATTTTAAGAGATTTCCGGTACAAATGTTTACCAAAATTGACAATTTTTACTACAATTACAAAATGATGATGGAAAATGAAAAAAGTAAGTACTGTACCTAAGTACCTCTACCTACTTAGTTGAATTTCTTGCTTGAAAAAAAGTTGTCAACATTTTTTCAAAATCAAACTATGTTTTGTGAAAATTAAATTTTCATTTGTACTGTATCGAAAGTACGTTTTTTCATTGCTAATTTGCGGATCGGAAGTTGGTCTTTTCTTTGTTGAGCTGTTAACACGGTTTTTAGTGTTTTTCGTGTTTACTTCCGCGTCCTAGTACGCGGAAGTAAACTTCCGTGACCCGGTATACGAACCGCACGAACGCGCACGCTTTACGTAAAAGTACTAATTGATGATTTTGAGAAGTACAAATGAAAAATATCTTACAATATAGCTAAGCATCGGTAGTGAGCATTTTCATGACTCGCGTATTTTCTCACTCGCCTTCGGCTCGTTTCGCAAACTTACGCTCGTCATGAAAAGGCTCACTTCCGCTGCTTGTATAGTAATATACTACCTATTTCTTGAGAAGATCGTTTTCAGCTTTACATTTGGAAGACAAAAAAAAATGATCACCTATAAGTACTTATTTTTTAAAACCTATTATACCTATAAAATTATACTTCCTGAGCCATGAATTTTGCCCATACCTAATTCGCCAAAAATTCAAAAAATTGAAAACATTAAAATTTTGGTAGGTAATTAGAATTTGATTTCCAAAATTTTGCCCCCGTCATTCGCATGGGCACAAGCAAACTACCAAAAACAAACGATGAAGTAAGAGAGGAAGGGAAAAAGTGACCATTTTTCAAAGAAGGCCTAACTTTTGAGTAAGTAGGTAAGTAGGTTCATCATAATCCAGCTTAGAATACAGGCAAATTTGTACGTATCTGTAATTTTTTTGTAAATATTGGAAAGATTCGATCCATGTTATGGTGGAATACGGGGATCTCGCATTTGACTCATTCCATGTCAACTCGACCAGATTTTGACCTCAGGTCTTCCGATTTCACTCAAAAAATTTTTACGGGTTCTCCTCGATGGCCTAATGAAGGAATCAAATTTAGAGATGTTAAACCTTCTGATTTTGTTCCTCCTAGGAGGAAATGCACGATTGATTATGAGTAATCGGAGTTGTTTTTTTTTTTGTATGTGTTTATAAGACGCCACTCATAACGTTACCTGCCACTTCATTCTGAGTAAATTGAACTATACTATTACTTCAAATTACATCGCGTGTCCCATTTTTATAATGTTTTTTTTTGAAATGTCGAGATGTTTTTATAAAGAAATTAGGCGGAGATTTGGAGTGCCATTTGGGACGGAGGGGTATTACTTAAATTTTAGGAAATTTTCGAGGACTTTTACATTTTTCGGGTCTAAATTGAACAAAAATTTAAAAAATAAGACACTGTGAAAGTTTTGAAGAAAATGTAGAAAATATAGGGATTTTGACCTAAAAAAGTTTGTGGTTTTTGCTCATTTTCCATATCTTCTCAAAAAAATTGAAAACAATCGGTAGTTTGAAAAATGAATTGGTAGTTTCGTTATCAATCATTAGGTACCCAAAAACTACCGAATTGTCGGAGGTTTTCACTTTTCAGGAGGTTTTTACATCAATCGGAGGTATTTCCTCCTGTAACATCTCTAGGAATCACAATCATTTCGATTCTAATCCTTCATAGGAGGGGGGGGGGGTGACCCTTGTAATTTTCGTATAATTGAGAATTTTTTACGAAATGGTTCAACTTTGAAGGCTCATATCTCGAGATCGGTTTGGTCCAAGATGAATCTGTTTATGCGGGTTTTCACGTTTTGAAAAGTTCAAATTTGAATTTTTGTGATGAAAGTTCAACTTTTATAATAAGTACAAAAGTTGGAGGGACTCATTTGGAAATCTGAAAAATTACTGCGAAGAGAATTTTTTATGTATTTTTCAACTAATTGCTTTTAAAAATGGGATCTCAACACCCCTAGGGAGCACAGGGGTCCTAAATTTCGGTGAAAATTCAAAAAAGTGGAAAAAGTGAAGTAATACATCGATTTCTACTAATTTTAAGGCGCTGAGTTTAAATAGGCGTGTGTTCAGTTTTTATCATTCGGCCCCTCTGAACCTTCTACCAGCCTCCCTGATGAGGTAAAAATTTAAAAAAAAAATGAGAAATAACATGTGACTTGTCGTTTGTTGGGTTTTTGAGAGCGCTGAGTTCGAATATTAGCTTATTTTTGACGCGAGTAAAGGTGAGATCCCATATCCGATTTCGGATCTCTCCTACCTACTATATGTAGAGGTACTGTATATGTACCTATAGGTATACTTTATACGAATACGAAACTATATACGATATCGGTAATCGGTAATCGGTAATAGTACATCTACGTAAGTACATAATATATGTATCTCGTCCATGACTACGCGCGCAGTAGGTACGCAGCGCAGGTTGTAGGTATAGTTAGTTAGTTAGGTACGTCTACGTATGTACATAGATGTAGATGTACATATATGCAATATTTATGTAGGTAGTATCAGTAGGTATGTACTACGTTGTCATAGTTCTAGTTGTCGGAGGTGAGAAATACGAGTACGAAACGCCGCAGGGAACGCAGGTGTGTTGCAGACGAGGTGGCGCCCGTCGTCCGATATACCTACATTCCATTCTCGTGCACCAATACGACTACGACTACGATTACGATTACGATTACGATTAGGTACCTAGTACCTACGTACCTAGCTACCTACAGTACAGAGCATCAGCATCTACTTGTATGTATACGACTACATATACCTACACAGTATACACGTAGCTGTATGCTGTAAACGCAGACGCTAGGCTAAGGCTGGTATGTGGGTTGACTTTGACTTTATGTTCTGGTCATCTGGTTCTGTGTCTGTGGAGTGTGGACTGCAGTTACACGGCGGCGCCGCGTCACGGCAACAACGTAAAGCAAACTATCAAACACCTTCGCATACCTATGTAGATGTACGTGTACGAGTATGTAGGATGTACATAATGTTGTACGCAGTGGAGTAGCCAGAAATTTCTCATGGAGGGGGTCCGAAATTTCATAATTTTTTGAGGAATTCCGAGTTCCCCCCTCCCCCACCCCATCAAATTTCTTTTTACTTTAAAAACACAAAATTCAAACTTTATAAAGTTTTCATGCGATTTGCATAGCACGTGTAAAGAAAAAAACAGATGAAAATGTAATTTTGGAACAAATAACTTACATATAGGTATGCAGTACTAATTATTTTGGCTTTAAAACCCAATAAAAATACCTAACAAATCCAAGAATTGGCGTCAAAAGCTTTTTTTGGGAGCGTGTAAAGTGGGTATGGAGACTTGGAATATCAAAACAGAACTATTTTTTGCATAGTTGATTCAGTTCATATAATTGTGATTTCTTGCATGCCCGAGCGAAGCGAGGGCGATGCTTTGAGAAAATTTGATTTTTAATGCTCCAAAAAGGCACTTTTTCACGTAATTTTCTGATGTCAAGGGGGATACAATACAATTGAATACGTACGTACACGCGCACGTACCGGGTACAATTCGCATAGGTACGTAGGCTAGGTACCTATACCTATACCTATGTGGTAGATATGTGGTTATAATATAACAAACGAAAACGTGTACGTGCGAACAGGGAAAATGCCCTTTTCAATAATTGAAAAGTAAACCTACCCTACCCTACCCTACCCTGCCCTGCCCTGCCCGACCATCATCACCACCAGGTTCAGCTGCACCGAATGTAAATTAAATTTACGCGCATACAAACATGTACCCGTGCCGTGGGAACGTAGCTGTAGTCCCGATCGCGATCCCGCCTCTTCCGTCCACAGTAGTCTAAGTAGTCCACAGTCAGCGTAACTGAAACTACTACCTATAGCTAATTAGCTACTTATCTAGTACCGACTACATTATAGGTACCTACCTAAGTATACTATTCACCTATGCCCATCTATTGCATACGTAGTAGGTAAGTAGTTCAGTACCTACGCATACTACCTACTCCATACCTACTTAGTACTTACTTACCGTACGTGTCTACCTGTCTACGTAGGTACCTAATTTTCAATTAGGTCTACTGTAGGCAGGGTTTCAAAAACCTTAAATTTTGGATTTTTCGTTTTTGCTCTTTTCGTTTTTAATAAAATTATAACGTTTTCGTTTTTTAAAAACGTTTTTTTTCGTTTTTGAATTTTTTTTTTTGAAAGTAAAAATGAGAATACGTAGTAATGAAATATAACGATGAAAAGTCGAAAAATTTATCAGAAGATCAAGGAATGGGCAAAATGTTGTATTTTTTAAGGAATTTCTTCATAAATTGGAATAAAAAATGAACAGTTATTATCTCACCAAGTCATTAACTCATTAATAACAGTTTTTTTTTGTTTTTTTTTTTTAAATGTATCTATTTCTTTTGCCTATTACATACCTCCTTCTCAACTGCCATACCAATGGTTTATTGATAGCTGAGGGGAGGGGAGAGTTTTCATTTTTATATTTTTCATTTCTCTATGAAATCTTGTTTTTTTATGATTGAAAAAACAAATTTTTCAAGATTTCGCCATTGTAAATTGACTTTCAACTGTTTTTCACTTGATTTTTGAGAGTTGGAATCTAGAAATCTTGACCTTTTTGTACCCTAAATATTTTATTTAAAAAATTTATACCCCATCATCTCACCACAGGTCTGTACCTATAGATTCGGAAATCAATTTAAATCACCTTGTCGTTGTCACTACCAAAATGTCGAAAAAAAATTAAAAACGAAAAAAAAAACAAAAAGAAATTGGTTTTTTTCGTTTAACGTTATTTGTAAAATTTTGTTTTCGTTTTTTTCGTTTTTGTAAAGTGTTGAAAAAATAACGTTTTTTTTTGGTTTTCCGTTTTCGTTTTCATAACGTTGTTGAAACCATAACTGTAGGCATTGTAGCTACCATAATCCACTTATCCAGTAATTCCGTATATCCACCATTAAAAGATATCAGCTGACTTTATCTGCATACTTAATCGAGGTACCTAGCTACTTAGTACTTACTCACCGATGTGAAATGCAGGTATTAACGCCGCGACGCTGTACCACACCACCACACCACCATACCCCCCACATCCCCACACCACCGTGGTGGGAGTGTGTTATTGATACAGTTTACCGGCATGGCGAGGGTTTTTTTTTGGAATGAAATCGCTTGCTACCCAGCGGCGTGCCGAGGGGTGGTGTTGCTGGTGGGGGGGGGGGGGGGGGGGAGAAAGGTAAGAACTCACCCGGGCACAATTCTATCTATGTAGATGTACTTATCATAGAATAACGTTGAAATTGATTACAATCACTCGTGATTTTTTAATCTTTTAAATCTAAATCTCTGAAAATTTTCTCGTCCTCGCTTCGCTCGGGCAATAATTGTTTTCACTATTGGTACATACGTACCTACATAAATTCACCCAAAAAACTACCCATTTTTCGCTTTTTTGGGATGTACGTTTTAAAAAAATGGGTTGAAATTATTAAACTTTCCGAATGTTGAAGAAAAATACCGTAATTTGGGGTGAATCGGACCCCAAGGGGTGAAACGGATCGCTAATCAGGAAAGTTTTTTAAAATGATGTAGAATCGGTTGGATAAGTGATAACGCAATAATCTTTGCGCAGAAGTGTAGTAATATGTCTTGTGCATCAAATGTATGGGGGTTTCCGGGTCGCAAGCATGTATTCTATTCACCACGCACATTTTGTGTGGAACGTTCGAAATAAGCAGATAATCGAGTGTCCTAAAACTTTGTTTGTAGAGCGAATTGAGCAAAATCTGTGAAGGTGATTTTTGGGAATTCATTTTCTGAATACGATCTAGCGTGATAATTTCTTTTCAAAATTTCATTTACACTGATATGTATTGATAAATTTAAATTTTTTTGTGGTGAGGTAGATATTTTAATAAATGTGGGGTGACTAGGATCGGTAGTTAAAAGTGGTATAAACATTTATTTTCTTGTTGGTTTACACAAATTTTGATACCTATTGGCTAGGTACCAATTCATTGTACAATACATGCCTTAAAAAACATCAAAATTTGTTAAAACTAACAAAAAAAATAATTTTTTACCATTTCTCACTACCGGTCCTAGTCACCCCATAAGGATTCTTGGGGTGACTCGGATCGATCACCATATTTATCAAAATATCTACCTTTCTACAAAAAAAGTGAATGCTTCACATTGTGTAGAGATATATTTTTTCATTTTAACTGATCCTAGACGTCCAAGAGTGAGTTGTGTCGAATGAAACGCGAAAAAACACAACATGAGATCCGATTCACCCCATCTTGCGGACCACTCGGATCGATAAACAAAAAAATATATATAAAATCAGCGATTTGAGGTGGGGGTCCCAAAACTAAAAAATTTGAAAGAAGAGATTGGGACTGGACTATACCCGTTGAAATTTTTCTTCTAACTTAATCAGCTGCGGAGTTGTACTCCCTTAAAGTTCAAAAACGATCCGATTCACCCCAAATTACGGTATAGAAAAACCTAGTTTTTGCAATTTTTTTACTCATTTCGCGATCTTGGACAATTTCAATTCCAAGGGTAATAATTATAGACTATTGTTTCAACTAAGGCACCTACTAGAAAATGAAAATGTGAATAGAAGATACAAGAGAGCTGAGCAAAGAATTTTGAGTTGTAGTAAGTACATATAATTGTACGTGCGTCCGTCCCGCTCGTTCTCGATGTGCGTGTCCGTGACGTGATGGCCTGGAGGGGGTGGGGGAGACACGACAATAGTTGAACATAACACATAATTTTTGAAAAAGTAGGAAGGTAGACAGCTAGAGCTATGTAGATGTACTACTGCTAGATACAAGGTACTAGGTAGTAGGTACTAGCGAGGTACGTGTACGTACTACTGTTACAAAATCAAGTACCTACGCGCGCCCTGCGCTGTAGTTGTGGCTGCGGCTGCGGCTGTGACTGTTGCTGTATAGTGTATAGTGTATGGTGTATGCTGCGAGAGTGAGAAGTATCAGTATGATTCAGTTGTTTATACGTGTTGGCGGTGCGCGGTCGATAGCGAAAGCGATACCGATTTACCGATAGGTGACGCGGTTCTTTGCAGCGAACTAAACTCTCCTTATTCCTTAGTAAGTGATTCCGTTCGACTTGAATTTAGTGCAGGTATCGAATTAGAATTGAGCGAAGTGTAGTGAAGTGAAGTGAAGTGAAGTGAAGTGAAGTGAAGTGTAGTGAAGTGTAGTGTAGTACCGTAGTAAACGCCCGTGGTACCTAAGTGTACCTACTCGTATTTTTGAGGGTAGTCGACCCGACCTTTCGCATTTGGACGAACGGACGAACGGACGAACGAATAGATACAGATGGGATAATCGCGTATCACGACGAACGTCGGCTAAATTTTAAACAAGCTGATGAAAATGGGCGCGCGCGTCAACTGCTTATCTAGCTACCCGTGTACCTGTACCTGTACCTGTGAACGCGATTGCGAACCGGGTCAACTCGCTACGCTATGCTACAGGTAAAGTAGGTATTTGGTATTGGGGCCTACTTTGTCTCTAGTCTCTGTCTCTACCTAGATAATACAGTACCTACATATTTGCTGCTCAGTACCGGTTTGGCGGTTTAGCAGTTTGGCGCCCATTTTCAATCTTATTTTTCAATTTTTACGTCAAAATAAAACATATGAGGGTACCTAGATCTACTACCTAAGTAGACGTTCGCAGTATTGCGTACATTTCTTTACCCATTCACCCACTCGGTAATTTGTTTCACGTTTGCTCAAAATCGGTAGGTACCTAGATTCACTACCTACCTCTACAAGTGCATATTCGCGTGCCGCATCGGTTTTCGGTACCATTACTACGTTAAACCATACCCACTCATACGTACTTGATATTAGGCGAGACGCCGCGCGCCGTCGCTACAGTACCGCGGTAGCAGCAGCTCGCAGCTCAATTGGCGAGCCATGAAAGCGATGACGAGCGGTAAAGGTAAATATAGCGGCGTCGGCGTCGGCATTTACGATTCGTGTACAAAAATGACGAAACATAAACGAGACGTGGAGAACGAAGAAATTCGAGCTTATCTATCCAAACTAAAAGAATTGGTGCCTTTTACGCCCAAAAATCGAAGACTGTCCAAGCTAGAAGTAATTCAGCTCGCCATCGATTATATATGTGATTTGCAACACGCTCTGGAAACTCACCCGACAATCAGTTCGGTAGCGGCGCATTCTGCAGCGGCAGCCGCCGTCGCTGCCGCCGCCGTTTTATCTTCGGCTTCGCAAGTCGGTCGCATGAATTTTCAAATGCTCGGCGATGCGAGGACTCCGTTCCATAGACAGCCGTTGGGAATACTTCCTCCAAATGCAAATGTCAAAACTCTCCACATTCGCAGTACGTGTTCGGCTTCGGCTTCGGCTTCGGCTTCGGCTTCGGCTTCGGCTTCGGCCTCGGCCTCAGCTTCGACCTCGATTTCGGCGCTGGAAACTTCATCCGTGAGTACATTGCCTCGTATGATTGACATACATATCGGTCACCACGAGCGACGGAATAGGGAATACCCACCTAGTATCCACTTACCTACCTGTTTACAAACAATCGGTACCTACCTACCTACCTACCTACCTACCTACCATAATGCGGGTATTCGTATCGACGCGACATCTAGATAGGCATATATGTACGAGATTCGCTATAAACCTTTCGTATAATTAAAGGGTCCAGATGAGGTTACTGTCGTAGGTTATTTTTCAAATAAGAATAAGTACCTAGGTAATAAAACTTTCAAGAAAACCATGGTGATACGATACTTACCGGGATTCCGCGAGACACGAGTAGCCCGGTGCGCAAAGAATGCGATTTCGCTAGCGATATCGCTGCTTGACTCGATATGATACGTTGCACGTTGGAGTTGCCTCAAAAATATGCATATGGTTTTCCCAAAATATGCTGGAAATATGCAATGTACTTATGGGTACCGTTTGAAAGGTCTTGAAAAATTCCGTCCATTTTTTACATCTATTCTGAAATTTGATTGAAATTCACGTCATTAAATGCAAAATCAAATTAATCAAACGTATTTTCATTTCAAAATTGTAAAAATTTTGGCTTTTTAAACCAACAATTATAAAATTCACATAGATAAAGGTAAAATCGAATTATTCAGACGTATTTCTATTTCTATTATAAAATTGTATGACAATTTGGCGCCATTTTTTTTTTCATCTTTCGTAAAGCCAAAAAAATTAAAAATTAAAAAATTGAATTTCTCAATTTTTTTCAATTTTTCAACTTTTTTTTCGGTTTTTTAGACCATATTTTTCTCAAATTTGAGAAATATGGGCTAAAAAACCGAAAAACAGGAGAATTGAGGAGAAATATGTGGAAATATGCGCCAAAAGTAGCATAAATATGTATAAATATGTTTTCAAGAGTAAAATATGCAAAATATGCAAAAACATATAGGGCTCAATCTCCTCGAAATGATGTGAGAAGGAAAAGTATACCTACATTGGATATATCGATTTTCCTTTGATACAGAAAAATATGCGGTTTCATATTTATCCGCTCTTTATTTATTACGATCCTTACTGAATATTTTTTATCAGATCGTTTTACCCTTCAGTTAATGGTAGGTACCTACCTACTACCCAGGTGGATAGATGGATGATGGATACAGACTGGAGAACCAAGTTCGACTATCGAGCTTGCAATGTAGATATGTAGTAACCTTAGTTGGGTGGGAACGGGAACTCGGGAAGGTACCAGCAAGGTAGGTAAGTAGGTACTCTATAAGCTGATACGTGGTCGTACTCGTACCTATACCTTCTACCATAAATTACCTACCTAATGGATCCTGAATCGAACCTTTCGTTTTTGTTTGAATTCGTAGATCTCTTCATCTGGCAGACAGAACGAAATAGTTTCATACTCGCTGGATAGCAGCAATAATGTTACGTGCTGATTACAGTGTTACAGTTATAGCGCACCTCCAGCTAGTGCATTTTGCAGATGGCGGATTTACGATTTACGAAGCGGTTGCCCGTTGCCCGTTCCATTTACTATCGGTAGTGTCGCGTCTTCAGCGTACCATACGCGTATACGGGATGACAGTATGCGTCGCATCCAAGCATTCCCAACTCACGTTGCGCTGTCTCATCCTATCATCGACGTTGCAGTTGCACATACCTACACATAGTATGTTCAAATTCAACTCATAATACCTAGCTATTGTTAGCATGAACACGGGTTTTTTGTTTCACCCACTACATACCTACTTACCTATTAATTTAAGCTGAAGTACGTGTACGTATGGTTTTAATGATGCTGCGCTAACGCCAGTCGATTAAGTAGGTAGATGGTAGATACCTATCTTTGTTTAGCTGACGTTTCACACGTCACATTGACATTTATACATATCAACATACCTTTTTCATTCTACTTAGGTATCTACTTATTCTACTTATTTACTTACTTACTTACCTATTTATACATTTTTATTCGTTGCATCATTTGTCGAATCCTCGAATCTATTACCTACATGTTTTCTTTTTGTATTTTTTTACTTATTGTACGTATAATAAATACCTACATCTAAGTACACATGTATGTAAATATGTAATGAAATCTCTTTATTTCATTATGCGCTTGCAATGAATAAAAAGTTCTAGGTAGGTAATAGGTATGTCTATGTAGCAATCTGAACGTATTGGCCTGCAACTGCAAACCGACGCGACGCGACGCGACGTAGATGATGAGTAGGTACTTGGTAGTTGGTACCATACCGACACACGTAGAAATTGGTAAGTAACAAGTACATAACCTTGAGCGAGGGAGGAGAAGCCAAGCAGAAAAAGACCAAAGTTAACATTATCCGTTGGAAATATCTGTAGGACGAAAAAATGACTAGGTACCTGTGTGCCGAATTGATTTGATCACAACGATGAAACTTTCCGATTTTTCCAACTCCAACGTAAACATTTTTCAATGTTACCTGTAGACAAAATATTAAGGTAGGTAAGGTCATTTGAGGTACATAATTGTAAACATGGGGTAATTGTGAACAAGTCACGCTATATATATATATATATGAGGAACGAGCGTTTATGAATTGTTGAAATTCAAAGTTACTTATATACTCGTTGTGGAACTATTGAGAATAGGAGCAAAAATTCAAAAAACTTCTCTGAATTCACAGCAGATTGTGTAGAGTTCACTTTTTGTGTTATGAAACTTTTTTGTTATAATCCTTACTGATGCCCTCTCCGGCCTCTCCCCTTTCATTATCACCACCTCGCCGTCGCCCTCTAATGAAACACGAGTACCTACTTATGAATTTGTATTCAAAAACGAAACTTGAAAAAAGTAGGTAAGTGGATACATGCCTATTATATAGAGTATAAAGTGGAAAATGAAATTTCTTCGATTTTGCAAATTTTTTGATAGGTTGTACGTGTACTTAAGGAGGGGGGAGGCTCCCAAAAATATTTTCAGCTCCCACGGATCTCTTTGAAGGAAGCTATGGATTCTCAAAGTATAATCATTTTTTAAAAACGCAGTTTTTGATTTTTTAAAGAGCAAACCCATACTATTTTGGAACCCCTAGCGCTGAAAAGATTCAATTTCAGTTCAAGAATAGCTAACCTTCCCTACCCCTACCAAGTCGCCGTTTAGTAACATTCCAACCAATATTTCAATAGTTATGTAGGTACTGTCTTAATTTGAGGAGTTTGCTTGGTATCAAAGTGAGACATAAGCCTGTGACACTCTTATGACAAAATGGACCTTATGTGTCAGAATTTTTTTTTCTATTTCTTGTTCTCTAACTGTTGATGAACAAAATCTGTGAAAAAAATTAGAAAATTTTTTCTGACACATAAGGTCCGTTTTGTCATACAGTGTCACAGGCTTATGTTATGTTTCACATTGATGCCAAGCTCCTCATTTGAATTCGTGATAATTCATTGAAGAAATAGTCAGAATTACGTTCGATACTAAAAGAATTAATGAAATTTCACTGCCAACATTCCAAATTTCAACTCATTACCTATCTTGAATTGATTGAAATACCAGCAAAAAATACCTTATTTTAGGCTAATTCTCTCGGGGTTTGCAAAAAGTTGTAGTTGTAGCTTGTTGTAGCTGCAACACTCTTTCAGAACAATTTTGTACCATCAGTGGCTGCAGCAAAATAAAATAACGAAGTAGGTACTTACCTACTTCAATTTAACGAACTGCGATTTATTGAGATTACCTAAGTCTTCACTCAAAATTGATGATCAGAAATTCAGAATCAGATGGAAAGATTAATCATATTACCTACCTATTTTATTTGTGATCATTAAAGTTTTTTTATGCTCATCATTTTTTTTTCAATTTTGGCCTTTAGGTTGGGTCAACAAGCAACAAGTAAAATCTTAATCTGACATGAAATAAAATCGTAATCATGAATCATCACTGAGCGCAAGCATTGAGAGTGAGTGAATAGAGTTGACGAGTGTAATCATTCAATAGGAGGATGATGATGCGAAAATAGCGCTTTAGCGATCGCTCGTGGAAGATTTACCTAAAATCAGCATGATTTGATTGTCTGACCCTGACTGGGATTTTTGTACAGAAAGTGAAGATTGGCAACTCTGGGTAGAGTAACTTCCTGTAACTACAAGACAGTCAAACCTGGAAACTCGAATACCTTCATGACGTCACTACTCATACCACTGAATGCCGTTTCGACTTTTTTTTTCAAAGTCCAGATTATTTTACGTAATTTTAAATAGTTTAGAATTTTCTGAAAAAGTTTTCCAACTCCAAATTTTTTCCTCGTAATTTTTTCAACTCCTAATTTTTTTCTCAGAAATTTCTCAACTGAAATTTTTCTCTAATGTTATTTTTCCACGACCGAATTTTTTTCTGACGTAATTTTTCCACGACCAAAGTTTTTCTGAAGAATTTTTCCATTATTGAACTTACATCTTTT
>JAVBJF010000526.1:0-204775 GCA_033439095.1 Pseudococcus viburni | reverse complement strand
GAATTTATAGGTTTTGTAATTTTGTAATAATGATGTATAGTTTGTGATCGAATGTAAATGTAGGTAATAGCAGGCTGTAGTTGAAACGGATAAGGTAAATTATTTTGATTGTACGATAGAAATTTGTTATGTTTTGTATTAATTAAAGAAGACCTGTCAATGGGTAGAAATCGTAATTTTGTATAATAATATTGAGTATACAAACAATGAAATCGTAAAAAAAAGAAAAGAAATCTTTTTGGTACAGAGTAATTAAGAAATTGGTATTGTATTGTATGGTATAATGGAGTATCGAAGAACGAGTAACGTCGAAGAGGCCAAAAATATCGAATCACAGATTTACACTGAGGCGGAGGTTGGAAAGTAGTGAAGAAAAAAGAGTTTATGAAATTTTTAAAAATTTTGATCGATTGATGGTTGAAACGAGAGCGAAAACGTTTTGATGAAAAAGGTACTCATGTAATCAGAGAATAAGCTAAATTATAATTTTATCAATATCT
Organism: Pseudococcus viburni; assembly: GCA_033439095.1. NCBI lineage: Eukaryota > Metazoa > Arthropoda > Insecta > Hemiptera > Pseudococcidae > Pseudococcus > Pseudococcus viburni. The sequence continues at coordinate 204,275 of JAVBJF010000526.1, read as the reverse complement.
AAGTTATCAAAGAAAGTAAGTACATCGCGACTTTTGAAATAATTTTATTAACTGAATAACGAAGAAATTTTTTTGTTGAAAAATGGAGAAAAACAATTCAGAAAATTTTGTACTTTTTTTTATCAGTATCGGAAAAGGGAAAAGCTGTCTTTTTCAAATTAAATTTCGACTTGAAAAGTCCAAGGGTAGTAGATTTGTAACAGTAATACGGGTAGTGTCGTATCAATGAATTGGTTATTTATATTATAGAATACGATAACGTCAAGGTAAACAATAGCAGTTTGAAAATTAATGAAGTTTCAGCGAAGTATTTATATAATCCTATATTAATATGTACCAATAGAGTAGTTGCATTGTGAATTCTACGCTAGTGGTGTCGGCGGACGTTGAAGGTGAAACCATTATGATTGCAAATCGTTCGTAGTGAAGAAATGAATGATTCGTTGATTTCTACGGTGACAAGGGCAGCGAACGTGAAATGTATATGCAATTGGTGAGAAATGAAGACGTTTCAGCGTTAAGGAAATACTAATTGTTCTTTTTATTAATTTCAACATAATAGGTGGGATGAATTCGTCGATGAGAAAATGATAATAAATATATTTGGTTCAGGTACGAAGTAGAATAGTATTTTGTCTTAATAACAGTACGATATCGTTATAGTCAACAGAAGGTGTCCTGAAAATAATTTGGAGTTTATTTAGGAGCGACGACGACTTGAATTTCGTTGTAATTTCGGAAGTATCTCGAAAATTTTGTACTTTTTTCTATATTTTAGTCAAAATTCGTACTTTTTTGCACCTTCAAATTTCTTGTACTCAGTAGATACCTTGGTAAGTATGTATTGATTGAGAATAATTATTTTTAAATTTCCATTCGAAAAGTTTCAGATTTCAGTATCGGAAAAGGGAAAAGCTGTCTTTTTCAATTCTCAGTTATGAATTGACTTTAGTTTCAGGTTACGAGTGAAGATGATTTTAAGGAGAGAATCTGTACTAGTGATAGTTGTATATATTGATTTCAGGGTACTAATCATGAATGGATCTACGGTAGTAGTTGCATTGTGAATTCTACGTTAGTGGTGTCGGCGGACGTTAAAGGTGAAACCAATATGATTGTAAATTGTTCGTAATGAAGAAATGAATGATTCGTTGATTTCTATGGTAACAAGGGCAGCGAACGTGAAAAGTATATGTAATTGGTGAGAAATGAAGACTTTTCAGCGTTAAGGAAATCCTAATTATACTTTTTATAAATTTCAACATAATAGGTGCGATGAATTCGTCGATGAGAAAATGAAAATAAATATATTTGGTTCAGGTACGAAGTAGAATAGTATTTTGTCTTAATAACAGTACGATATCGTTATAGTCAACAGAAGGTGTCATGAAAATAATTCGGAGTTTATTTAGGAGCGACGACGATTTGAATTTCGTTGTAATTTCGGAAGTATCTCGTGTAATGGTTAAGAAATGAATGATTCGTTGATTTCTACGGTGACAAGGGCAGCGAACGTGAAATGTATATGCAATTGGTGAGAAATGAAGACGTTTCAGCGTTAAGGAAAGACTAATAATTGTACTCTTTATTAATTTCAATAAAATTGGTGCGATGAATTCGTCGATGAGAAAATGATAATAAATATATTTGGTTCAGGTACGAAGTAGAATAGTATTTTGTCCTAATAACAGTACGATATCGTTATACTCAACAGAAGGCAGTGATGGGCCGCTCAGCGCTCATGAGTGGCGCTCACGAACGCTCAAGGGTTTTTGAGTGAGCGTGAGTGGAGCGGAGCGTAAAATTTTGTTTCAGGAGCGGAGCGCAAAATGTTATACTGAGCGCTATGAGCGTAACGGTCAGCTCCGCTCAAAAATTCTACTCTAAAAAGAAAAAATAAGTATTTTTCATAAAAAATTAAAATTTGAAATCGTAGAAATCGGAAATCATATTTTTTTTCCTTTTGATTTGAATTTCAAACCATTTTATTTACTTAATTGATATTGATAGTATCCGATATCGCGATATTAATGATATTGTGGACAACAAGTCCAAGCAAGAACAACATGAATTTAGGTCTGAGCGTATGTTGAGCGCGAGTGATCTGAGCGCAAAAAAACCTTTGAGCGGAGCGTGAGCGTGAAAACCCCCCATTGAGCGGAGCGCGAGCGCGGAAAAAAAATCATTGAGCGGAGCGTTGGAATTATCCATGAGCGTGAGCGGAGCGTGAGCGCAGAAAACCTTGAGCGGCCCATCACTGACAGAAGGTGTCTTGAAAATAATTCGGAGTTTATTTAGGAGCGACGACGACTTGAATTTCGTTGTAATTTCGGAAGTATCTCGTGTAATGGTTTATTATTGAAACAAAAAATCACTTGCTGAAAAGGAACGTTTTGAACGTTGCGAATGCGAATGAGAATTGCGAATGAAGTACATTTACATTTGAACCGTGTTAAATCAAAAGAGACCAAGCGACAAATTTGAGAGTGCTGAGATTTTAACGTATTTCTCATTGGGAACACAAAATAAGCTTCTGAACACGTAAATTACTGATAGATTAATGTTACCTGAGTTCATATTTCTCATACTTATTATCCCTTCTTCAACTTTTTCAGAAGTTATCGAACTTTCAAGTTTGTTTTTTGGTGAAATTTTTGATGTCGCTTGGTCTCTTTTGATTTAACACTGTTCATTTTACATTACAAATGAAAATACATTGAACAATCGTTGAATTTGAAATTCACGGGTTTGCCGGGTATTCGTAAATTGTGATAAGCAAGAAGTCAAAAGCTTAAAAATTGTAAGAAAAAATCTAGATTTTAAGTGGAAAGTCCAAAAATTGTAAGAAAAAAACAGTGGAAAGCCTAAAAATTGTAAGAAAAAAAACAGATTTCAGTGGAAAGCCTGCGTATTTTTTTTTCCCACGCAGGATGCGTCACATCGAAACGTAAACACGGAAAAAATGACTCTTTTCGGCATCCAAAACGCAAGTTCGCAACACTTTCACTTCCCTGTATTTATTTTTGTAATAAATAATAATTATACGCAATTTCGCTGATTTTTTTCTGCACTTATGTATTATCCGTACTTCGTACATTTATGGAATGACGCTTTAAAACGTTTTTCAATTATCTTATTTTTTTTCGAACTTCATTTTTTTTTTAAATATGTTCATTCGACCTCATTTTTTCCGAAATTTTCTTCAACTCGTTTCTTTTTCTGAAACTACGACTTCGCGTACTGAAATTTTTTCGTACTCTAAAATTTTTCAACTCCGAAATTTTAAATTATTTCAAAAAGTTGATATTTTTAAAAGTTGTAAAATTCGTTTCAAATTTTCTTCAAAACGTAATTTTATTTTTTTGATCAATTTCTTTCTGATTCTAAAATTATTTTCAATGCAAAATTTTTTTCCAATTTTTTTCATTTTTACCGACATTATTGGTCCTAAAAATTTTCCAAATTCGAATGCTTTCTAATTGTGACAATTTAATGAAAAATTTTCCACCATTTTCATCCTATTTTTTGAAATTTTTCCCAGATATCTAATTTATCGACTTTTCTTTCACTACATTTTCTTCCAAAAAAATTCAACGCATAAAAATTGAAAAAACATTTTTTTATTCAATACCTAATGATTGCGATTAAAGACTCGGTACTCTCCGTGCGACATGAGACATTATTTTTTATTTTTCGCGTTATTGCGTAATTTAAGATTTGAAAAATTTTAGGGTTGGAAAAAAATTTAATTAAGTATAGTTGAAAATTGCAGTTGAAAATATTTTCAAGTTTGGAAAACAGTCACAATTTTTATATTAATTTCAAACATACCTAACATGGAAGATAAAACATCGAAAACTTAAAATTTGGATTTGAATATTTATGTGCGTCTTGTTTCGTGCGCACACGTCGAGTTTGAACGAACGGCGACTCGATGTGACGCATCCTGCGTGTGAAAAAAAAATACGCGGAAAGCCTAAAAAGTTTGAGAAAAAAATTATTTTTTTTTCGAGGCATTGGAAAATAACGTGTTCGGTTGGAACGCTCGTTGGTGAAGAAAACGGTTCGTTTATTTCTTTTCTTAGAAATTCTGAAGCGGAATGTAAAGTGTAAACGAAACGTGTTTCTTTGTTAGTTTTTAACTTTAGTGGTGATTTGAAGGTGAAATTTGATTTGAGTTTATTTATTCGACTAATTTGGTTGATATGTGAAATTTCGGTGGTACTGAAAAGTAATGTTCGAGTATGTACGTTGCCATTTTCATATGTGTTCGACTGTTCGTAATGTGAAGTGTAATTTTCGGAGTACGTACGTCGCCATTGTATAGCGTTCGTTTTTGGAGTACGTACGTCGCCATTGTAAGCGTTTGTAATGTGAAGTGTAATTATTGTTGAGTACGTACGTCGCCATTGTCATACGGTTCGTAATGTGAAGTGAATCGGAACGTTGGAACGTGTGTGTTAAATTTCAATAAAGTAAATTGTAAGGTGTTATTAACGGAGTGCGTATTGAATTGTGAAAGTATATTTAGGGGAAGACGGCTGTGGTAATGTATTGTACATGTGTAATTTTTTTCATTCAACGATATGGTGTGAGATAGGATCGATATTATAAATTATCGTTAATATTGATACTACGAAGAATCGATAATATCGATACAACGCAGAATCGATAAAATCGATACTGCGCAGTATCGATATTATCGATTCTGCGTTGTATCGATATTATCGATACTTCGTAGTATCGATATACTCGATATCGATACTGCACATTATCGATAATATCGATTTAGCATAGTATCGATGTAATCGATGTTTTGTTGTTGTGATAGCGTTATCGGTAAAGCGCAACAGGACTTTCGGTGTTCGATTCATTTCTGAAGTGTTTGGATGCTTTCGTTTGACTTGGTATTAATTTCGTTTCTCTTTCTACTCATATATTTTTTATATTTTTAAATTCAAAATATTCAATTACAATTCAATAGTGTTGTAGTCAGTTTTTGCTAAGGTATCGTTGGATTTTTTCTTTGTGTCACGTGTTTGATTTGGTAAATAATATAAATGAAACATTTGAATATTGAATGTGTTCAATTTTCTAGCAATTTACCATTATTTCTACGAAATTAGTCAAGCATCGAAGGCGCTGTTGCGTTTCAAGGGAACTGATAGTAGATGAAAAGTGAATAAATTTTGTTCCGTAGATTTTTTGTGTAATATTGAAGAAAAAAGGGTTACGGGTCGCGTAAAAGAAATAAGTTTCTGAAAAAGTAAAATTCTCAATTTATAAGGATTTGTAGCTCCTTCAGTTTTGTTTCGTGTATTTTTTGTTTAACATTGGAAATGAATGGGCTACGGTGCGTGTAAAATAAAAGGGTTTCAGAAAATTATCTTTGGGTCAAAATGTGAAATGTCTGTAGTATGTAGCCAAATGTAAATTTTATTCAAAGGAAATATGTTTATTTCGAATTATCTTTTTTGCGTTTGAAAAAGTCGCAGTATCGTTGTTGTGAAAATACTAAGAGTAAGAATTTTTTTTCAAAATGAACGAAATTTTCATAAGGTGATATTTTAAAATTAGCTACACTGTTATACGAAATTATCTGGAATTTTACCAAAAGTTGCTTCTAAAAAAAAATGTCGTTTGTAAAAATTTCGGTTAATTTTGCACGATAGTGTAGCGAGTTGGAAAAACTACTCTGTTATGTTAATTTGAATTATCTTGTTTTTCGTTTGAATTTTTTCAATTTCTAGAACCAAATTTGTGAAAATTTTATGATTATTTTTTGAAACAGTGTAGCCAATTGAAAATTTTATTGATAGGAAATTATGTTTATTTCGAATTTTTTTTATTTTTTTAATTTTTAAAAGCAATTTTTGGTAAAATTTCGGATAATTTCGTACAACAGTGTAGCCAATTTAGAAATAGTACTTTATGGAAATTACGTTTATTTTGAAAAAAAATTGTATTGTTGGAAAAATTTGCAGTGTTAGTGTATTTGAGATATTTTCGGCATAAAAATAATATGTAACGTGAGTTGGGTGAAATGTAGGTGATAATTGATTATAGCTTTGTGGTAATGTTCGAAGATAGGTGGACAACTGGGTCTTCGAGTCACTCACACTGAAATCGAATTTCATTTAACGCATGTTCGTGTACTTGACACTTTGTTGAACTTTTCCCAGTAAATGAAACCCAATTCGCGATCATAAACGTGTAATTAAAATGAATTACAGACGAATAAAAATCAATGTTAAAAGTTCAATGAGCACGTGAAAAAAGCACAAAGTGCGAAATTATTTATTCGTACACGTAAGTACAACAAAAACCTTGCGATTAAATTATGCACGCGATAACGTATATGTTAGCAAAAGTTCCTAAGAATACTAGGTCGAGCTTACGAAATTCAACTTAGTCATACTTCGTAAGCACCGTTTTCGAAATGGGAAGGGATGAACTTTGGTAGGTCTTTCATTGGTAATTATCTTGTTTTTTGTTTGAATTTTTTCAATTTCTAGAACCAAATTTGTGAAAATTTTATGATTATTTTTTGAAACAGTGTAGCCAATTGAAAATTTTATTGATAGGAAATTACGTTTAATTCGAATTTTTTTTATTTTTTCAATTTTTAAAAGCAATTTTTGGTAAAATTTCGGATAATTTCGTACAACAGTGTAGCCAATTTAAAAATAGTACTTTATGGATATTACGTTTATTTTGAAAAAAAATTGTATTGTTGGAAAAATTTGCAGTGTTAGTGTATTCGAGATATTTTCGGCATAAAAATAATATGTAACGTGAGTTGGGTGAAATGTAGGTGATAATTGATTATAGCTTTGTGGTAATGTTCGAAGATAGGTGGACAACTGGGTCTTCGAGTCACTCACACTGAAATCGAATTTCATTTAACGCATGTTCGTGTACTTGACACTTTGTTGAACTTTTCCCAGTAAATGAAACCCAATTCGCGATCATAAACGTGTAATTAAAATGAATTACAGACGAATAAAAATCAATGTTAAAAGTTCAATGAGCACGTGAAAAAAGCACAAAGTGCGAAATTATTTATTCGTACACGTAAGTACAACAAAAACCTTGCGATTAAATTATGCACGCGATAACGTATATGTTAGCAAAAGTTCCTAAGAATACTAGGTTGAGCTTACGAAGTTCAACTTAGTCATACTTCGTAAGCACCGTTTTCGAAATGGGAAGGGATGAACTTAGGTAGGTCTTTCATTGGTTAAAGTCGATGGTGAGAGGAGAAAGGCGAATAGTATTGGTCAGAAATGACAACATATGAGACGAAGCCTCCTTCCTAATCGAAAGTATGAAAGTTGTAAACAACTCGCCGACAAAGCAAGTTGTTCAAGATTAAGTTTTAGATAGGCACGGCAACGTAACCGAAGCTACGTTGGGCCTATTGTATCGATCGTTGCTCAATGCGATAAACGATGTTTTAATTTAGAAATTTCCATGGACTAATATAATGGACACAGAAATTATATTCGTATACGTGCACGAATAGGTACCTATTTGTCGTTGCCGACAAACAGATACGTATTCGTGTATGCAAACACAATGTCCAATGGCGTAATTTAGGTAGGTATTAAAGCTACCGGTTCAAATGAGAAAATTGATTGGTAAAAATGGCTTAAAAAGCTCTCTTTTTTTCAAATTTAATTTTTAGTAAAATGTTTGATGAAATAAGCAACCTATGCACTGGACTGTGTAGTCCATCGTGAAAAAAGGATTACTGCAAGTGAGTTTTTTTTAAGAAAGCTGTTTTCACTACTCTGATTATGATTTACTGTCAATTCGGTTCATGTTGATTTATCAACTGGTTTGAAAAATCCTCTGAAAGGGAGATTTCTAAGTCTCTGCAAACACAAAACTTAATTAGTTGATTACTTTTTTAAATTTAATGAAAAATATTAAAAATGATTAAATAAATGTATATACCTATGCTTACTACTCTGATTATGATTTACTGTCAATTCGGTTCATGTTGATTTATCAACTGGTTTGAAAAATCCTCTGAAAGGGAGATTTCTAAGTCTCTGCAAACACAAAACTTAATTAGTTAATTACTTTTTTAAATTTAATGAAAAATATTAAAAATGATTAAATAAATGTATATACCTATGCTTACTTACGTCCATCTGCCTAGGTAACTTAGTGGAATGTTTGTGGTGTTACGGTTACATTGCAGCAATGCCATTGTAAGGCTTTCAGCTTTATGGCTTTGGTTACGGGTGGATTGAAAAATGAAGGAGAGAGTCTTTTCAAAGAATAATTTACTCTTGAGTTTGACTTTTGCTCGCTTTGTTGTTATTTGCAAATAATCCTAGTTTCTGGTTTTGAACGTTGAGGTTTTTCAAAAATATGGGAGGCAGCGTCGGAATCGTTTTCGGCTATGATTCCGGGATCCTCGTCACATTTCTACACAAAAGTAAGCAAAATAACACATTAACAAAACATTTATAAAAAAACTTACTTTACAGTTTTGAAATTTGATTGGTTCTTTGTTTCAAAATTTGATAGGTTCTTTGATACTGTTTGGACTTGGATATTTTGTATGATACAGAACAGGCATTTTTCTTCGAAAAGGAATTCTGTTCTCGACGTACAACGATATGGCGGTCTTCTTTAAGAATCAAGACTTGTCACATTTGTACACAAAAATAAGCAAAATGACACATCAAAGAAATATTACTACACGTCGTTGTGAGATTTTCTCAGTCACATATCTAAACAAAAATAAACAAAATAACACATCAGCAAAATATTTATGAAAAAGAATAACAATAAATTATAAAATTTGTAATAAAAAGTACTTCAATGTATAAAAAGTTAAGTAGCTGGTCGAGGTTTGTGTGTGTTACCTGACGAGGTCTGGTATACTGTTACCTTCAAATCCTTTGAAAAGCCTTGGACTGAAGGATTTTTTCCTGCGAGTTTTCTCGCTCTTCAAAAACATTCAAAAGTTAAGTAGCTGGTCGTGGTTTGTGTGTGTTACCTGACGAGGTCTAGTATACTGTTACCTTCAAATCCTTTGAAAAGTCTTGGACTGAAGGATTTTTTCCTGTGAGTTTTCTCGCTCTTCAAAAACATTCAAAAGTTAAGTAGCTGGTCGTGGTTTGTGTGTGTTACCTGACGAGGTCTGGTATACTGTTACCTTCAAATCCTTTGAAAAGCCTTGGACTGAAGGATTTTTTCCTGCCAGTTTTCTCGCTCTTCAAAAACATTCAAAAGTTAAGTAGCTGGTCGAGGTTTGTGTGTGTTACCTGACGAGGTCTGGTATACTGTTACCTTCAAATCCTTTGAAAAGCCTTGGACTGAAGGATTTTTTCCTGCGAGCTTTCTCGCTCTTCAAAAACATTCAGTTTTTATTCTTCGCCTGATCATGGCTTCGTATGCCGATTTTCGTTGATAAATGATTCAAATTGAGTTATACGCTTCTTTCCTTTATAATGTTTTGGTTTTATTTTTCTATCAGCAAATCTTCGTTATTGTTTTACACGTTTGGCGCTCTTAACTTACGTATCATTTTTTAGTGAAGTGAAACGTTGCAAACCGGGACGGTATAATAGTTTTACAGTACGTCACGTCAATGGGGTTCTGTGCGGTTGTCTTCAAGTCGTAGGTGAAGCCGTTAGGCAGGCGAAAGGGGAACAGAAGGAATTCGGCGCTAACGTTGCCAACCGGGACAGTATAAAAGTTTTTCAGTACGTCACGTCGATGGGGTCCTGCGCGGTTGTCTTCAAGTCGTAGGTGAAGCCGTTAGGCAGGCAAAAGGGGAACAGAAGGAATTTGGCGCTATAAAAAAAATAATTAAATATACACATACTTAAATTATTTGTTAAAAATTCACAAGCATTCATTTTTGTATGCTTCCAAGACGATTTTCATTAAATCTGATGGGGATATGAACTCATCTGTATGAAATGTGTTGTAGAGATGTGAGAAGTTTTATATTTCCTTACTTCTCAACGTTTGTTTGAGCAAAGATAGTAGTTGGTCTAGATTTGTATGCGTGACAGCAATAGTTTGGGTATATTGACAAGGTCTGGTATAGAACGGATTAGCTCTGTCGGTTGTTTGTAGCGATCTATGCAGTTGTTTAAAGATGTAGGGAAGTGAAGAGAAGGAAGTAGGTGTCTTGCTCTGTTGAGTTTTGGTTTCTTCCTGAAAAACTTGTTGACAGCGTTGGTATTTGAATAATTACGAAAGCCATAATATTCCATATGGAAAACAGTTGCACATAGATCAGGTTTGGCGAAGGTGTAACGCAAATGAAGTCATAATATTATTGCGTTATATGGTGTGCGCGGTATTTTTCTTAGTAACTGAAAATTTTGTGTGAGCACATGGGTGTTTGAGACATGAAGAATGATCTACTCGTCGCCGTCTACAATTTCATGTTTTTTTTCAAAGTTCTAACGTTAACCAATTCGAAGTTATGAAACTTCAAAGTTGAAAAAATTCAATGGACGATGTTTTAATTTCACATTGTTCAAAATTTTGAGTGAGTACATGGGTGTTTTAGATATGAAAAATAATCTACTTTTCACGGGCGACAACCTCATTTTTTCCCCAAAGCGTTAGCTTGAAGTGATCAAAAGTTGTGAAAGTTTGAAACTTTGAGCTTTTGAAACTTTTGATTAGTTCAAGGTAGAGCTTTGGGGAAAAAACGAGGTTGTAGCCCGTGAAAAGTCGACTATTTTTCATATCTCAAACACCCATGTACTCACTCAAAATTTTGAGCAATGTGAAATTGAAATATCGTCCATTGAATGTTTTCAACTTTGAAGTTTCATAACTTCAATTGGTTAACGTTAGAACTTTGAAAAAAAAACACGAGATTGTAGACGGCGACGAGTGGATCATTTTTTATGTCTCAAACACCCATGTGTCACTCAAAATTTTGAGTTACGAAAGAAAAACACCACGTAGTTCTCGGCATTTTTATGGTAATCGATCAAAAATTTTATAACTTTCATATAACTGTTTCTTCTTCATTAATTTCTAATCTCCGCCTCATTTCTAAAGTGAAATTTTTATCTCCTACAAAATTTTAAAAATATACTGGATTGAATGTTGTATTACTTTCATAATATCAAAAAATTGGAAAAATAACTCAATGTATAAAAAGTAAAGGAGCTGATCCAGATTTGTGTGTGCAACTCTAAAAGTTTTGGATATACTGAAAAAGTCTGGTGTAGATAGAACTCATTCTGGTATATTCTTCCAGTTAATAGAACCGATCATTGAAACGTCACAATAACTTGGACCAATCAGAGAGAGGAAATCTCTGGGCTCTGATGGGCCGATTCTATTTTTGGGCGCAAATTTCCGTAATTTTCACGGGTAACTCCGAAATGAGGAAAATTTTAGGAAATTTTATTTCAAAATCGGATTCTACGGGTTAAAAAACCTATAAATCATTACCGCATCAACGGTTTGCATGCTTTATCTCGGAAAACATTGAGATATTTATGACTATTTGAATTTTTCAAAATAATTTGAAAAAAAAGTAATTTTAGACATTTTTCATATTAACTTAATTGAAAGAGGATAAAAAAAGCTTTCAATTGGTACCATTATCATTCGATTTCGTGCCACTTTGATATTTTGTAAATTTGATGGGAAAAAATTAGCGATTTTCAAAAATGCATGAAATCGAATGGTAATGGTACCAATTGAAAGCTTTTTTTATCTTCTTTCGATTAAGTTAATATGAAAAATGTCTAAAATTACTTCTTTTTCAAATTATTTTGAAAAAATCAAAAAATAGTCATAAATATTTCAATTTTTTCCGAGATAAAGCAAGCAAACCGTTGATGCGCTAATGATTTATAGGTTTTTTAGCTCGTAGAATCCGATTTTGAAATAAAATTTCCTAAAGTTTTCCTCATTTCGGAGTTACCAGTGAAAATTACGGAAATTTGCGCCCAAAAATAGAATCGGCCAATCAGAGCCCAGATATTTCCTCTCTCTGATTGGTCCAAGTTATTGTGACGTTTCAATGATAACGTCTATACAGAAGGAGTTTTTTCGTTTTAGGTAGTTGGGACTGATCAGGTACTGTTCGTTCAGTTTTAATTCCGGGTGACTAAGGCATACTGTGACCTTTTTTAGTTAAACAAAGGCAATGAAATCCTTTGAAAAGCCTTCGACTAAAGGATTTTTCCTGCGAGTTTTCTCGTACTTTAAAAACATTCCAGCTTTTTTTCTTGCCTGCTCATGGCTTCTTATGTCGATTTTTGTTAATAAATAATTCGAATATGAGTTATACGCTTCTTTTCTTTAAAATGTTTCGGTTTTATTTTTTTATGAGCAAATCTTTGTTATTGTTTTATACGCTCGGTGCCCTTTTACCGTACCGCCGAAATGTAATACTTTTTCGAAAGGATTTATTTTCTGTAAAAAAATTGAGAAAAATTCATCTGAATTGGAGAATTTTCAAGTTTTTTGTATTCCATCAATGTTAGTTTCGATTTGTCGTTTTGGGTATACTGACAAGATCTGATATAGAACTGATCAGCCGTGGTGGTTGTCTGTATCGATCTACGCGGTTGTGTGAAGATGTAAGGAAGTGAAGAGCAGGAAGTAGGCGTCTTGTTCTGTTGAGCTTTAGCCTCTTCCTGGAAATCTTCAGTTGACAGTATTGGTATTGCGAAAGTCGTAATATTTCATACATAAGATGTAATGCAAATGATGCGAGGTTGTTTGGGAGAAGTTTTCGCTGTATACCGCGAGAAAAAAAGTTTATGTTCTTCTTTAGGTGCAGCCATGGCGTCTCTTGGAAATCAGAAGTCTTTGATAGAGAGATAAGTCACTAATATTCAATTTTTTTGAAAATAAAACAAAATAATATTAAAAATAATTAAATTCTCTACATTTTAAATTTTGTATTCATAAATTTTAAATTTTGTATTCATAAATAAAGTAACTCAGAAATTATAAATTACAAATTTAAAGCTCTACTTCTACATTTCAAAAATTTTACGAGTGAACATTTTTGAATCCAATTAGGATGTGTTTTCCAACAGCACGATTCGATTGATTTTGACCAGAAACCTGTATGATCTGCTCCTCATCCCGAGGATTTTGATCAAAAATGGTCTCAATGATAGATCTTGATTCAATCACTTTACTGCTAAAATTTTGCTGCCAGTTTGAAACTGGATTTCTCAGAGAAAATTTAAAGTTGAAAATGTTAAAATTTTTAAAAACCAAGTTTTCAAACGACAAAATTGATTTGGCTCTAGGTTTTCTTTTGTTAAAATATACAAAAATACATGCAGTTTTTGCCTATTACTAATTTTGAAGAAAATTTTCATAATATTTAAATTACTCGTATAAAATTTATAAAACGAAAAAACAACATACAAATAAGGCAAAGAAGTACAGCCATACATGGTTTTCAAATATCAAAACAACATGTTCAAAATGATTGGTTGTTTAATGTTCTCCATGTTGACGTTTTTCGATTTTTTATTCCAAAGACATGAGTGTTGATCAAGCTTATGCTTTAGCTGTTGTTTTTCACAAACACATCGGAGTGTTGAACTGATTTTTTGTGTTAGAAAAAACGATCTTGTTTAATCGCGATGTTTTATTCAGCTAAGAGCAACGATCATCAACTCCACGATGCAGTTTTGGGATGTTTCATTACAATTAACCAAATTATAATGAAATCATTTGACTGCGAGTTTTCTCGTACCGTAAAAACATTCCAGCTTTTTCTCTTGCCTGTTCATTGCTCCTTATGCCGAGTTTTGTTAATAAATAATTCTCATACGAGTTATACGCATTTTCTTTTTAAATGTTTCGGTTTCAGATTTGCTTCTTCTTTTAATTTTGACCAGAAAACAATGTCAAAAATAATAAAACACAAATATTAATAAAAAATGTTATAGTTTATAGTTAAAAATAAAGTAATAATCTTCCAACCTTCCCTTGCATTCAGAAGTTATTGGAAATACACCTTTTCATGTCCTTTTCACTTAGATAATACTTGAAAATTATAAGAAAACTTCAATTAAGAATTAATAGTTCATTTACGCTTCCGGTTACGTCTTTGTCTATAGATTTTTTCGTAAATGGATCTTTTTCCTATACAGTAATAATCAGCACTTCCGGTACTCTGGATATATCTTGTTTTATGTCTTTAACAATGTCGACGGTTCTGTTAACCAAACCATTGGTAACATCGATATTTCTCCTCACCATTACTTTGGCATTCTGTTTAACGAATTCATGTTGGTGTACTGGCAATCCGACTGCGACATTACGGTTACGAATGATTGAAACACGATGATTTTGACTTTTAGTTGTTGAAAAAAATTATAAAGTTGCAGCTTCCAACCTTCTTTTTCATTGAGAAGTTATTGGAAAACAGTTTGGTCAGTCCATCTGACCTGTTGGGAGAAGTTCATAGTTTGATCTATGTTGGATAAATGTTAGAAAAATTTGTCGTGAAATTATTTCAAAAATTCATCACAATTGTTATTGATTTCGGTTATTGTTGTGTTGAGCCAAGGCTCGCCCACTTTCTATTTGTCTGTTTTCTCCTTCGTGGTTGTGGTTTTTTGCTTCTGTGGTCCTAAGCTTGTGTGCTAAGCCAATGTTTGAACTTCCATATTTTGTTTTTCGTTCATGTGGTTGTTCTCTTGCGTTGAGTCATTGCTCGCCTACTTCCATTTGTCTTTTTCTGCTTTCTCGGGCCTGGTTTTTTGTTTGCACGGCGCTAAGTTTGTATGTTGAGCCAATGTTTGCATCTTCCATTGTGTTATTCGCTCAAGTGGTTGTTCTCTGCTTTCTGTTTTCGCGGTCCAGGTATTCTGCTTTACAGGTTCCAAGGTTGTACGTTGCGCTGATGTTTGCATTTTCTATCCTGTTTAACGCTCTCGGGGTTCTGCTTTTCCGTTCAAGAGGTTATCCTTTTTTTTCAGTTTCCGTGGTCCAGGTTTTGCGCTCTCGCAGACTAAGTTTCTGTGTTGAGCGAACGCTTGATTTCCGCTGTTGCGGCTTAAGGGTTGTGTTGATGTAACGCTTGTAGTGCCTCCTTCGCCCTTTTGTTTTCTGCTTTTGGGCTCTGGTATTCTCGTTGTCGAGGTGGTTTGTTCTGCGCCCTTAAGTTTGTATGTTACACTAATGTTTGCATCTTCCACCCTGTTTTTTGCTCTCGAGGTCCTGGTTTTTCATTCAAGTGGGTATGCGTGCCCTGGTTGTAATAGTACAAAAAATAGTTGTAATTATTTGAAAATAAATGTTAAATCGGCAATGGCTGACAGGCTGAGAAAGGTAAGAAGTGCTATTTGATAATACATATGTCCAAAATGTAGCGCTGTAATCCATGCCTACAATCGTGTGAGTATTACTTTTTGTATTTCAGCGTAAAGTTAGAAATACCACCGCCTGATAATGCTGGGAAATCAACGTTTGTATGAGCAAAGATAAGAAATGAGTAACTTATTATACAAAGTGTAGAAGTTGGTCTAGATTTGTGTGCGCTACACCAAACTGGTTTCACGAGAGTGTCATGTGAGGCTTTTTGCGAGGTTGTTTGGGAGACGTATTCGCCATTTATTGAGAGATAAAAAAAGTTTCTTTTCGTCTTTAGGCGCAGCTATGGCGTCTCTCTGAGGCCTTAAGGTTGTATGCTGTGGTAATGTGCGCATTTGAACTTTGTTTTTTGCTCCTGGTTTCCTAGTTTTCCATTCAAGTGGGTGTCCTCTGCTTCCTGTTTTCGCGATCCAGGTTTTGCGCTCCGCAGACCAAGTGTCTGTGTTGAGTGAACGCTTGATTTTCGCTGTTGCGGCTTAAGGTTTGTGTTGATGTAACGCTTGTATTGCCTCCTTCGCCCTTTTGTTTTCTGCTTTTGCGGCCCTGGTATTCTCGTTGTCGAGGTGATTTGTTCTGCGCCCTCAAGTTTGTATGTTACGCTAATGTTTGCATCTTCCACCCTTTTTTTTGCTCTCGAGGTCCTCGTTTTTCGTTCAAGTGGGTATCCTCTGTTTCCAGTTTTTGTGGTCCTGGTTTTTTGCTTCCGCGGCCCCAAGGTTGTGTACTGAGCCAATGTTCGCATCTTTTATTCTGTTTTTCACTCTCAGGGTCCTGGTTTTCGTTGAAGTGGTTTTCCTGTGCTTTAAGTTTTCACGGTGCAGGTTTTGCGCTCTCGCGGACCAAGTTTCTGTGTTGAGCTAACGCTTCATTTCCGCTGTTGCGGCTTAACGTCTGCGTTGATTTAACGCTTGTATTGCCTCCTTTGCCTTTTTGTTTTCCGCTTTCCCGGCTCTGGTATTTTTGTTCTCGAGGCCCCGGATTTCTTGTCTGGAGGCCGTAAGGTTGTGTATGTTTCTTTTTTAATAATTCCTTTTTTTTGTACTATTATAGCCGGATGCTCGTCTCGGTTTAACGCTTTCATAGTTATCCTCTGTTTGGCGTTTCTGAGGTCTAGGTTTTTTGCCAAGGTCGAAACTTAACGTATAAAAAATATAGTGGTAATGTGAATTATGTTATAGAATTGATTTTTGAAAGCCACATTAACTTGGACCAATCAGAGATTGGAAAGAAGCGGGCTTTGATTGGTTGATTCTATTATCTTGATAATGTAGGGCGTAAAGTTCCGTGATTTTCATGGATAACTTTGAAAAGAGGAAAATGTTAGGAAAATTTATTTCAAAATTGGATTTTATGGGCTGAAAATCCTATAAATCAGTAGCGTATCAACGGTTTGCATGCGTTCTCGCAGAAAAAAATTGAGATTATTATGATTAGTTTAGGATTCTTTCAAAATAATTTGAAAAAGAAGCGATAGATAGACATTTTTTATATTATTGTAATTGAAATAGGATAGAAAAAGCTTTCAAGAGGTACCATTATTATTCGATTTCGTGCCTCTTTGATATTGTAAATTTGCTGGGAAAAGATAAGCGATTTTCAAAAATGCATGAAATTGAATGGAAATGGTATCAATTGAAAGCGTTGTTTCTCCTCTTTCAATTAAGTTAATATGAGAAAGGTCTGAAATCATTATTTTGTCAAATTATTTTGAAAAAATCAAAGAATAGTCATAAATATCTAACTTCTTTCAGAACTGAAGCATGCAGAATGTGATGTGGAAATGATTTATAGGTTTTTCAGCCTGTAGAATTCGATTTGAAAAAAAATTGTTTAAAATTTCCCTCATTTTGGAGTTATCTATGAAAGTTACGGAAATTTGCGTCAATCATTATTAAGAAAATATAATCAGCCAAGCAAAGCCCACATTATTTCTCTCTCTGATTCGTTTCAGTTGATGTGACGTTTCAATGATAACTTGTATTAAAAGGAAATGAAATTGAAAAATATTATTATATTATATAATTTCTTAAAAAATACTGCAATACTGTTCATCCAAATTCAAGGGGGAGGGGGCGGAGCGTTCGCTTTCCACAGTACGGTTTTACAGAGATTGGGAAAGGAAAGCTTCTCCCCTTTTTACCCGGTAGTTATCTTCAACGTGTCAACAGTCTACATCAGCAATGTACAGGATAGTTCAGAAACAGGTAAACAATACTATGGTGTTTGTGCAGAATAGTGTAGCAATGATGGATTTTTGTATTGTTTGTTGAAATGTAATGTTATAATTAATAGCTATGGATACCGATAAGAAGTATAAATGTTGTTAGTAATAATTAAAGAGTTGAGAAATTGTATTATGTAGGAAAAGTTGTCGTTTTGCATTACGTTTTATGATTTAATGTAATAGGTAACGTTAAAGTTACTCTAACTCTGTTTCCAATAACTATTGCCTACGGAATTATGATTCATAAATGTTAAGGTTTAAGTGTAAATAATGTAATTATAGATGTTGGCGAAAGTGTGTTTACATGTGGTTAAACATACATGACTTTGTCTAGAGTACGTTTGTTAAACTGATTTATTTTGATTAATTATAATCCTTGAAATGTTACGGTATTTGGCAAAGGTTATTGCCGAGTATGAGTGTTTATATAAATTGAATAATAAAACGTTTTTTCAGAGCGGCAGGATATGAAAAAGAAAATAATAAAACGTTTTTTTCAGAGCGGCAGGATATGAAAAAGAAAAGTAACTCTTGAATAATTAAATATGTGCTTTGGTATGAAACTGATGATGAACATGTTTCAGATGCTGTACAGAATGATGTAGCTGCAGTTGTATTTCAGGATGTGAGTGAAATGCTGCCTTTAATGTATTTGCAGTTGGAAGTAGATTCATCTTATGTTAGTTCATTATGTTAATGTTTGTTTAATATAAGTTTGGTTGTAAAAAATATCGAAATAATAAATAATGAGTACGATAGCGATGACGATGATTGTATTAACGAAGTATATCAAAAGTGAGTCTGTGCATACATACAGATAATTCTGAAGACTTAGTGTGCTGCGAATATCAAATATTCACAATTTGAATATGTTTCGACAAATATGTGAATCATTTGAATAGTTTTGAATAAGTAAACATATTTTTCAATTTCAATTGGTTGGACTTCAACTTGGTAGAATTGGTACAGGTAAACAAATTCCGACTTGTATACCTCATTCTACTCATTACTAATTAAAAAATGGGTCTGCGTTTGTCCTCGCGACTCAATTTCTAAGTGGTGCGCATTTTGGTGGAATTTCTGGAAATAGGAGGCTCCTTTGTATGTAGAATTAATCCATTGAATCTCAGCCACGGCTGAGAAGTAGGCGGCCCACTTTGTATGTAGAATTAATCCACAAGGAGGCTGACATGTATAGATATTATTACTATATATATATAGGTAGTAATATCCGTACATGTGAGCCACTTTGTGGGTTATTTCTACATACAAAGTGAGCCACCGTACTTCTCAGCCATGGCTGAGATTGAATGGGTTAATTCTACATACAAAGTGAGCCACCTGTTTTCAAAACTTCCACCAGAGTGCGCACCACTTAGAAATTGAGTCGTGAGGACGAACGTAGGCTCATTTTTTAATTGGTGATGAGTAGAATGAGGTGCACTGGTCGGAATTTTTTTACCTGTACCAAATTTGGTTATGCACAGTTTTTAATTTAGCCCATCATTTTTTTGTCATTTTATTAATGAAAACGAAAACTTTTGGCACCAAAAATTTTTATTTTCATCAGGCTATTTTTTAACAGAAAAACTTTTCCAAAATTTGCAATGGCTTGGAAAATTTTGCAATTTTTTTTCAAAAATTTTGTTGTAGGAGTCTCATTTTTTTTGCCAAGGTGGATTTTGTATAGCTGAGAAAGAATCTATAATCAGAATTTTGATTGGTCAACTAGGAAAGGAATGAGAAAAGATTGAAAATTTTGAAAATTTTTGAAAATTTTCGAGTATATATAGAATTTGGCTCACAACCTACGGTCGCGTGCAATTATATATATATAAAGATGTGTATTGTAACAAAGAATGCGGTACAGTTACAAATGTTGTTTTGGTATGAACTACGTAAGGAAATTAACTGATATGTGCAAAAATATCTCTGGCAGAGAAGTAGGGGTCCCCGCCCAGTATACTCTTAAACGAAACAGAGAATTCTGCTACAAAACAGAACAATTGTTGCCAACCATACAGTTCATTTGAATATGAAATCTACGAAATAATATGAAATCTACGAAAGAAACTCCCAAATTTTTTTATTACTACATAGTTAAATATTTCGCTAACAAAATGTTGTGATATAAAGGTGAAATCCGCCCTGAAATACTTCTTACTGTTTCACCTTCTGATATATGAGAAATCTACGAAAGAAACTCCCGAACTGTGTCATTTGTGTAAAGTTGAATACTTCGCTAACAAAATGTTGTGATATAAAGGTGAATTCCGCCCTGAAATACTTCCTTCTGCTTCATCTTCTGATATTTGAGAAATCTATGAAAGAAAGTTCCGAATTGTGGAATACTTCGCTAACAAAATGTTATGATATGATGGTGAATTCCGCCCTGAAATACTTCCTCCCGCTTCACCTACACAGACCGTGATCGAGACAGAGATCCAGACTGCGATCGAGACATACATTAAGAACGCGATCCACACCCACATAGAGAACATGAGGTACAGATCAATTAAGACGATTGGTATAGAAATGCTGCAAAATCTCAGCAGTGAAACAACAGAAATGGTTTAAAAAAAATTAAAACCGTTAAAAAAAATTGGGGGCGGATAGTTTTCCGTAATTAGTTATAAATTGAAATTCAGCGTGAAGGTGGCAGGACTATCCGCCCCCAATTTTTTTTAACGGTTTTAATTTTTTTTAAACCATTTCTGTTGTTTCACTGCTGAGATTTTGCAGCATTTCTATACCAATCGTCTTAATTGATCTGTACCTCATGTTCTCTATGTGGGTGTGGATCGCGTTCTTAATGTATGTCTCGATCGCAGTCTGGATCTCTGTCTCGATCACGGTCTGTGTAGGTGAAGCGGGAGGAAGTATTTCAGGGCGGAATTCACCATCATATCATAACATTTTGTTAGCGAAGTATTCCACAATTCGGAACTTTCTTTCATAGATTTCTCAAATATCAGAAGATGAAGCAGAAGGAAGTATTTCAGGGCGGAATTCACCTTTATATCACAACATTTTGTTAGCGAAGTATTCAACTTTACACAAATGACACAGTTCGGGAGTTTCTTTCGTAGATTTCTCATATATCAGAAGGTGAAACGGTAAGAAGTATTTCAGGGCGGATTTCACCTTTATATCACAACATTTTGTTAGCGAAATATTTAACTATGTAGTAATAAAAAAATTTGGGAGTTTCTTTCGTAGATTTCATATTATTTCGTAGATTTCATATTCAAATGAACTGTATGGTTGGCAACAATTGTTCTGTTTTGTAGCAGAATTCTCTGTTTCGTTTAAGAGTATACTGGGCGGGGACCCCTACTTCTCTGCCAGAGATATTTTTGCACATAGTGTATTTTAAGTATATCTATAATACACATTTTATACGTATGGTATATGGCGCAGACTCCCTCGTCCAAGTCTCGGCGCACGATCCAGCTTCCAGCACACCTTTGTGATATAAATGGTATATTACGCACATAATATCGAGAATGTTAATCTTATTTGGATTAATTAGTTATCACGCGGGCGCGAGCCGATTCCCAGCCTCCATGGTCGCAACAATTTTATAGCGTTACGAGTACACCTTTACAGACTCGCTGGGTATACAAATCCTGTATCTATAATACCTGCATAAACGATACAGATTCCTCTTTAATACATAAATGTACGTGCACGCGAGATATTTATTACTGTACAGCGAATAAATCTTTATGAAAGCAAATGAGGATTTATTTTCTACCTCTTCCAAGTCTCCGTCGTAAAATAAGCTGATTAGCTCGCAATGGGTAGCGAGTGACTTGGAATTACTCAAATAATGAAAAATTTCTTATCAAAAATGATGCTGAACAGTAATCAATAACACACAATAAAAAATTCTTTCAAATATCACATTTTTTTATTCATGCCTCTTCTTCTACCCCAAACTTGATTACATAAAATAAAGACTGAGGAGCAAAAAAAAAGTCGAAAATTATCAGCGACAATCCTTGGAAATAAAAAAAATCTTGACTTTGGGGTAAAAATTCCAAAATTCCAGGGCTATTCTAATTTCTAGATTTATGAAATTTCCCAAATTTTCCAGGTTTTCGAGAAATTGGCACAAATAAAAAGTATTTTAAAAAAATGGTCAAGAACTTGGTTAAAAAATTAGACTACTTCAACATGATCGAAAACGTCAAAATTATTAAAATCCTTGAGGAAATGTGGAAGAGTGTATACTAAATCACGAGAATCAAACTTGGTAAAATTTTTGGATATTCTTCGAAGTAAGAATTAAGAATTTTCCAGAAATTCATTGCTTACCCCTCCCCTCCGAAGAATTGCGTGCTTCAAATCGATAAATTTCACGCAAGCCCCAACATTTTTTTAGGTTTGTCTATGGTTTTTTTCGCCAAATAAAAAATCAATGAGGACAGGGGGATTTGTGAAGAAAAAACAAGCTCGAAAAGTTACGAAAAACATCAATAATTTTTTGAAATTAATTGTAATTTTATTAGGTCCGAACAAAGAAAGGGCAAAATTTTTGCGAAAGAAGACAATAAAAGCTAAAATTCAGTTATTTTTACATTATTTGATTATTTAAGAGTAATTATTTGAGACGCATATTCTTATTATTTCAACTGACTGTGCAAAAAAAAAATGAATTATGACACGAAAACTAAGCGAGAAAGTTTCGGACCCTGTTCTAAATTTCAATCAAAGGTCGTATATTTTTCGTACTTTTTTCCGGATTTTCTGCATTTTCTGACTCATAATACACCTTGCGTTGCAAATACAAAGCTGGAGTGAAAGAGAATGGGCAGAGGGGCCTTATACCTCTCTACTAAATTATGGAAAAATTATATTTCAAGTCGTAGAAATTGAGTCTGATGTTGAAAAATTTTGAAAGTTGATACCTACCCTAGGGAAATTTTTATTTTTAGCCGAGCATGAAATTCAATTTTTAAAAATGTCACAAAACTCATTTAAAATTTTGTTAAAATCTTTGTTAAAATACAGAGCTGACAAGAATGAGCGTACTGTAAAATTCAAAATGAAAATTGAAATTTTTAACGCTCTTCATCCCTCCTTTTCTTGCATTATACATAAAATATCACTCCTATAAGTAAATAAAAAAAAGAGAAAAAATTTTGAAAACCTATCAATTTAAAAAAAAAAGATACTTCTTTACACTTGTACATATTTTTTCAAATCGATGGTAAAATCAACCTAGGTAAAATTGAATATTTAATTTCTATCAAATTTCATAATTTTTTCAAACCCTAAAACGACGATTTTGCAAAACTTCAGCTACTTACCAGTTTGTTCAAATTTTTTCGATTATTTTCAAAATCTTTCAATGTTTGAAAAATGTTTCCACTTTTTCGAAATTTTGTCAAGGTACATTTCGCTGGCCCTTTTCCATGGGAGGAGGGGACCCCAAATGAGGTGATTGAGCATCGTTAGAGTAGGTTGATGCAGTCATTTTCGATGCCAGTGCAGCCCCTCTACTTTTTTTTTAATTTTAGGAAGGTGAACACCGATAAAGCTGATTGATTTTTTGTACAGATTTAATTTAACTTAATTTCGCGAAGTAATGCAAACTAATTGATTCTCAATCCAAACAAGCCTAAGTAAAACTGAATAACCAAACACCAAACTTCAACGTTGCAAATACAAAACTTGTTTGAAATTCCGTAAAAACAATTTTAAAATGATAGAAATCCAATAACAATTTTCAAAAAAGGTATGAAAATTTATGCAATCAAAATAATGTGAAAAGGTCACCAAAAAAATCAAAATATCACAAAAATTGTAACAATAGGTAGGTACTTACTAAAAAATAATCAAAAATATTAAAATTTGGTTAAACCTCTAATTAAAAAAACTTCATAAAAAACGAAAAATCAAATCAAACGTTATAAAAATATAGCAAAAATGGCTCAAATACTTCACATAGAAAACTGTAAATTATAAAACATTTCTCAACATTTCAATTTTCAATACATAAAATTGGTAAAAATTTCACAATCAAAAATCATCAAGAATGTCAAAAAATTTATGGAAATCGTTTCAAGCTAAGATTGTTGAAAACCAAAACTTGCAAAATTTTCGTTCAAAATGTAAAAACTGATGAAAAATATTGCGAGGTTGAAATTTTTCAAACTTTAACAACTTACACGATATTTTGAACAAATTTTCTAAATTTTTAAGTCATTTTTACGATTATATCGGTGTCAATTTTCAAAAATTTCAAGTCATTTTTACGTTTCAGCAGCATTTGATAATTTTTAAAAATAGATTTCGGTGAATTTCGCACATAATTATAGTACCTAATGTTTTGAAATCATTACTGCATTACTTTTGATCTCATAAAATTTACAATACTCTCTCAGTTCTGAATCAGTGAAATTTATCAAAAATCACTGAAAAACAGTCAGAACTGCAGCACAGTAACACTGAGTTTTTAGTGAATTTTCACTGATTTCCTGTGATTTTCTTTCACTGACTTTCTTTCAGTGAAATTTCACTGAAAGAAAGTCAGCGAAAGAAAATCACCGGAAATCAGTGAAAATTCACTAAAAACTCAGTGATATTCAAGAAATGAATTTCACTGATTTTTCCTGTGCTGTAATTCTGACTGTTCATCAGTGATTTTTCACTGATTCGAAATAAGAGAGTAGGTACAGTAAATTTCATAATACGTTAAAAGAAAGTTATCACAATTTTCAACAAATTTAACCACGTATCAAAATATTTTTGTTTTAGGTGAATTTTGAATAAATTTTTAAAAATCTGCGGCGCTTTTCAACACTTGTACTTAATCTTTCCTTTTTTTAAAAAAAACTTCATTTTAAAAAATACTTTTTTACAAACTGAGCCAAAACTGACTGAACGACATCAAATTTTGTCACAATATGAGCCAATTTCTCTATAAGTAATTGGAATTTTCAATGAGGTACATTTTTATTTTTCAAGTGTTTTGTTTATACCCACATTGTGTAATGGAAAAAAAGAAATTTTCAATAACGAAAACTAATGAACTTTCACCTTGCAGTAGAAAAACAATTCAAATAATCCAGCTATCAAGTAGTGTCTTATTGCAAAGCTGATAAAATTTAAGGAGTGTTTAAATATAATAAATATTATTCGAAAATTTTCCACCAAAATATATTTCGTACTACGTAGCATGTACACATACACACACACTAAACACAATCAAGTAGCAAATCAAACAATTTCTCGGACACGTCTTTATCGCGTCACAATGCAAACGTTTCGAAAAAATTTTCCTTCACGTTCACGCCCATAAACATTCTACGTCGATAGGTTTTTCTAAGAAACTCCCTCGATTCGGAGCTTTATATTCGCCCGAGTCGAGTGTTTATTAGTTTACTTTTCGGATAAAAATTTTCAACTAGTACGATATGCATACTAATAAATTAGTGTCTCTTGGCTGTGCATATATTTGAGTTCGATAAAATTTTCTAATTGGTTGCTGAAAGACCGCACCTCGCTTCAAGGAGAAACTTTTCTGGCAGAATATTTCAAATTGATTGACGTTATTATTTTACAAAAAATTTCTTCGAGTAATGATCAAATTGTAATTCGCGAAGGTAACTCGTATTCGTATCATAGGCGAAATAGACAAACCGATGCCAATGTCGAACCCTAGACGGTATTCGAATTTTAATCTTTATTTGACGACATGTGCAGGTAATTCATTTTCTATTATTTTTTTGGTATCAGGTACTCTCTCATTCCGAATTAGTGAAAAATCACTGATAAACAGTCAGAATTGCAGCATAGGAAAACAGTGGCGATTTTGGAAGAGAAAATTTGAGGAAGTCAGAAAGTTCAATGAAACTGAACATTTTTCAAAATCTTTCTTATACGAATTTATCAAAAAACCGCAAAAAAATCAAATAAATTCACGTCTTTTGTATTTTTATTACTTTTTGAAATTTCTTTCAATTACTCATTGTGTTAGGAAGAAATTTTGAGCTTTTTAAAAAAAATTTAGTAATTATTTTCGAGTTGGATGGAATTTTAAAAAGCATGGATCTGAAAAATATATGAAGAAATGTTGGAAAAATGTTTATATAGGTACCAGAATGTTTTTCAACTGTAAATGTTTTTTAACTAAAATTTTCTCAACGTTTTTCCAACTTGAATTTAAAAAAAAAATTTAATTCATATTTTTTACGAAATTTTTTCAATTTTTTTAAAATTTCAACTTTATGTTTTTTAAAATGTCTTCTGACTAAATAATTGGAAGGAATTTTTAAGAACATGGCATTTAAAAAAAGTGGAAAAAGTCAAAATAGTAAAAATGTCGAGAAAATTTAGGTTTGAAATACGTAATTTTTATGGTTGAAAAAATTTTAAAATAGAAATTGGAAACGATTTTGAAAAAAATTCTAATAAAAGTGATTGAAGAAATTTAGAGTTGAAAAAATTTGAGCTCAGAAATTAGAATTTTGGACATGGATCGTTGAAATCCCGTTTATGGCAAAAATAATCAGGAGCTAGCCGAACTAAGTACCTTGTTTTAGAATGGAATTTAATTTAATTTACCTATTTTTCTGGACACATTTCACCAAAAAATTATGAAAAAATCACTGGAAGTGACTTCCCTAACTTTTCTGGGAAAATCGCCTCTGCAGGAAAAATCAGTGAAATTCGCTGATTTTCAGCGATTTTTCACTGATTATTCAAAGAATTTCACGGAGTTTTCAGTGAATTTTCACTGACTTTCAGCAATTTTCTTTCACTGACTTGCTTTCAGTGAAAAAATTTTCACTTCAGTGATTTTTGATAAATTTCACTGATTCAGAAATGAGAGAGTAGAAAAATTCACCTTGGCTCAATTTTTTTTTTTGGCTGTCGAATTATCTTGTAATTTTTGTCTTTTCAATACTTCGTTGGACATTCTAAAAAAATATGTTTCAAGATGAAAAAAAATTGAATTTTCTCATCGTCGAAAATTTCTCATATTTTATTTCTTTTCCCTCACTCAATCTAATATCGATATCAGTCGGTTCTGCGATGACTTGGACCTCGCCAACATTACCAAAATTACTCAAGCCGAATGATCGAATCATGGTAACTCCAGAAGAAGGTGCTTGGATCGCTTCGTTATTTTCACTGGGGGCTTGTTTCGGACCCCTGTTCATAACTCTGATCGTCGACTTAATAGGCAAGAAATTATCATTATTTTTTTGCGCCTTGGTGATATTCGTGCATTGGGTAATCATAGCGATGGTCAACTCACTACAGGCGATCTACGTGGCCAGATTTCTAGTCGGTATAGCTACAGGAATAAATTACAATCTGATACCAGTCTACATTGCTGAAATATCACCGGTAAAAGGATCAACAAATTTAATATTCTTTCTTCTATATCTCTCAAAATATCAGAAAATTTTCAGGATGACATCAGAGGACTCACAGGATCATTTTTATTACCATTTGTGTACGTTGGCTGCTGCATTTCGTACGTTGTAGGCCCCTACACGTCATTTTTAACCTTAGTTATGGTACTCGGAACGATACCATTAATTGCAATGCCACTTTTCATCTGGATACCCGAATCTCCTTATTATTTAATGTCCAAAGGACGAAAGAAACAGACTTTTGCTGCTCTGCAATACCTCAGGACATACCCAGATGATGAAAGTGTGATTCAGCAAGAAATCGATGAAATACAGGTAATAGTTTCGTAGTCCATTTCAGAAATACGACTCTGGGATTCTCATAAAAATCGATTTCAGACAATGCTGGATAAATCGAATATCGAAAAATTGCAAAATAACGAACCGTGGATCAAACGAATGACTAGTCCTGGAATTTACAAGCCTATTTATTACTCCTGCATGCTGGTTACATTTCAACAAATGTGTGGTTTCGGAGCTATTTTGTTCTACGCCGAATTTATTTTTAAAAGAGCGTCGCCATTGATGTCATCCAGCATTGCAGCCATCATTTGTGGCCTAGTGATGGTCGGTTCAGGAATCCTGATCCCTTTTATGGGGAAATTATTTAGAATCAAGAATGTGATGTATCTTTCGAGTGGCGGGTGCTTTGTATGTTTGGTGAGTACTTTGAAGATTCCGAATAATTCGTCTGAGTATCGATAATTGTATTTGCTTAATTATTGAAATTACCCATTACGTTTGCAGTTGATATTCGGAATGTACTTCAAGGCTGTAGAATTAGGCAAGAATGTCGAATACTTCAGCTGGGTTCCACTTTTTAGCCTAATCATCTATATAATTGTTTATTCTTTTGGTAAAAATTTGTGTTTTTTAAATTTAAATCCTTCCGAATTAGTTTTGCTTTAAAATGTATACTCATTTGGAAATATTTTATTTCAGGCTTCGGATCATACACTTGGGTCATCATAGCCGAGATACTCCACCCCTCGGTCAAAACATTCGCTTCAGCATTGGCTACATCTCTGGCTTGGTTTCTGAGCTTCATCGTTACCAGATATTTCGATGCAATGGTCCGTACCATGGGATCATCTGGGACATTTTGGCTATTCGATTTATTCTGTTTTATCGCCCTGATTTTTTATATCCTTCAACTCCCGGATACGCAGGGCAAATCGTTTCAAGAAATTCAAGATATGATCGCCGGCAAGCAATGTACCATTGATGATGAAGAATTGAAGTATTGAAGAATTATTATTATTTATTAATATACAAAATACTTAGTCAAATTTCGTCAGAGTTTCTCATTCGATTCAAGCATACTCAAATTACCTATTATTTTTATTCCGTAGGTGTAATTTTGTGTTTCCTTTTACTATATTTTTCCATTTATTTCGTGAATTTTAATCGAATAAAATGTTTTTAAACGATAAGGTTTGGAATTTGATTTTGCTGACCACACAAGCAACTATCGATTACCTAATTCTCTCAATTTTAAATTATCATTATTACCTATTTGATACATTACATGAAATAAATCTTCAACTGATAAAATAAGTGCATAAGTGTTCAACAAAATATTCGGATAATCGAAAATAAGAAGTTTCAGGGGAAATTCCGCTGGGAGTGCTAAATGAAATTACAAAAAATAAAAATTAGGCAACGCCCTCTGCAGGACGTGGAAAAAAGTTCAAAATTTGTAAAAGGTTCGTGAAAGACTTCGAGAGCTGTCGGAAAAGTTCAACCATTTTTGAAATATGCTCGATTTTGATGTTTATCCAAATAGTAGGTTTTTGGTAATTGGATATTCGGTTATTTGTTGAACACCAAATGCATATCCAGAAATTCTAGTTCCTAATCGAATGCTTTGATATCAATTGAGACACCCCCCCCCCCCCTTGACTCATATAAATCTTTGGAACTACTCAAAATTTATGAAGCCTAGAATTTTGAAATCGCTGAAATTATATTTTGAATAATCAAGTTAAAAATTGCATATTGACTGGGTATAATTTTTTCAATTCACCCGGAAAAATAAATAAAATCAAGATTTTTACCCAAAAGAATTCTAAGATTTTCTCAATATTTTTTCCAAAGAAAATGAGTTTTTTTCTGAATAGTATTCTAAAGGTTGATTACACCTCGGAACCAAGAAAAAAAATAGTGGAAAATATAACAAAACAGACTAAGCAACTGAAGACCTATTTCAAACTCATGAAAAAAAAAGTAGAAAAACGAACAAAATGATGATTATTTCTTTTTCAAAACACAAATAAAATCAAAAAATTTGGTTTTCCAAAACTGACCCAGTCAAATTGAAATGATCAAAATTAGAACGATTTCTCTTTCTTCTTAAAAAATGATAATGGTATCGCCTTCATGTTAAAATAATCATAAAATTCACTAAAAAAAATCAAAACTTCAAAAATTTACCGAAAAATGGTTAAAAAATTTTATATTATTGGAAATCCCGAGAAAATTGTTGAAATTATTGCATCTTGTTCTTTCAAACCTCATAAAAATTATTTCAAACGTACACCCTAATAAAAATACCTACAAAAATCATTTATAAAACTGATTGGAATGTCATGGTATCGCGAAATTTTTAAAAAACATAAAAAATGGCAGGAATAAAATGACAAAAATTCTGTTTAATTATTTTAACAACATTTTGTATGATTTCAGATAATTTTCGCGATATTTTAAGGCAATTTTCAAAACATTTTACCTTTTTTTTTTTTATCAAAACTGCAGATTTTTTACGATATTTCAAACAACATGGTGTCTATTGGATTGAAAAATGAAAATTCTTGCTATTTTCTGGATTTTTGTATTTATAGCTTCAAATTTACTCAAAAAAGATCCCCTCCCACACGTGAATTCGTTTCATAGATAATTTTATGTACTTTTTTGGTAATTTCATTATGGTAAGATCGGTAAAAAATGATATAAATTGCCGAGAAAAATGAAGACATTCAAGGTGTCTGTCTGACAAATTCTCGAAATCAACAAACAAGATTTTAGCAGGTTTTTTAAACGAATTTTGCAGAACCTTTCCCCTGAGCTCTGGAAAAACATCCTCCTTCCTACGCTCCAATATTCTCCAGACTGATAAATTTTAATTGTTTTCTAATTCCCTTCCCCTCCTCCCCTCCTCCTCAAATAGTTGTAATCCAATTGGTTCATGAATTTGCCCCCAGAGAAGCCAGGACAAAAATTTTGAGAAATAAATATAATTTTAAATACTTTCCAAAAAAATATTCTTGGAACGAATTCCATTGATTTTTTATCAATATTTAAGCCAGAAAAATTAAAATATAAAAATCATTAAATTTTGGAAAAACATAATTCAACACGAATGAAGAGAGGGTAAAATTTTCAAAAAATAGAATTTTCAAACAAAATATGTAAGTATGGACATTTTGAATGAATTTCATAACATTTTTATCCATATAAAAAATGCATCAAAATTCCAAATGTCAGAAGGAGGAATAATTTGGCTCGAACGAAGCGAAGGCAAAAATGTTTGAAAATCGAAATAGAGCAAAGCACGAATATTTTATTGCTCGAAAATAATCTAAAAACGTTTTGGGTAGGTAGGTACAAATAGTTACAAACTATAAATTTTTAACAAAGTTGAAGAATTTTCCCTCTCCCAATCATGACAGTTAAAGTATGTATCTAAAGTTGAGTTTCCTGCAAAGGTGCAGAAAGGATTTTCTAAAAAAGGTAGTCAAACTTGAAGTCAACTACAATAGTAATTCCAGACCGAAAAATCAAAATTTTGAGATTTTGATGACCGAAAAAAAGTCAAATAATGATATTTTAATGAAAAAGAAGACGGAAGTGTTGCCTACGCGAAGCGAGAGCGAAAAAATTTTAATTGAAAATTAAATTAGAAAAGGCATTTAAAATCAATCCTTTGATTAAAAAATTGAAAAATTATCAAAAAATCTTGCTATTTTCAGGTTTTCTTACTCCTAAGGTCAAATTCTTGATATTTTCTGATTTTTTGCCAATTAACACAATGAACAATTATTTTTATGCTTAAAATTTTCAACTAGCTTCATTATTAACAAATTAAAAACAAACTTCATCGTGTTTATAGACTCAAACTTGCATTAATTTCTAACTATCACAGTAAACTGAAATTTAACACACGAGATTA
The DNA here is from genome assembly GCA_033439095.1 of Pseudococcus viburni. NCBI lineage: Eukaryota > Metazoa > Arthropoda > Insecta > Hemiptera > Pseudococcidae > Pseudococcus > Pseudococcus viburni. The sequence continues at coordinate 173,101 of JAVBJF010000526.1, read as the reverse complement.
CCACTTGGGAAGTAAATATTACGAAATTTACTTTTATCAAAATCCGAAGCAATTTGTGCATTAAGATTTTCATTGAAGTAAATTCAAGTGTTTGTTTGCGAATAAAAAAGAAAAAAATGAACTAATTTCAAAAATGAGAAATAATGGACTTGCACTAAAAAAAACAACCGACATACCTTCAACTTTTATCAATCGTCGTTTCATTGTAAAACTGATAAGAGTAAGTTCAAATACCATAAAGATATTAAAAGATTTCCGCGAAAATTTACTACGTACATGGCTAGACCTACACTATAAGGTAGCAAATCGATTCCTCGGATCCTCGGACACGTCATCGTCACGAAGTAAACAAATTTTTGGTAAAATTTTCCTTTACCTACATTAAAGTATTATCACGTACATATTACGTCGGAATGTTTGTTTTTTTTTTGCAAAAAAACTTCCTCGATCCAAAGCTATATATCTGAGTTACTCGGGTAACTCTTTATTAGTTTACTTTTCGGATAGATTTCGAACCATTTCAAATGTGTGATGAGTACACCAATAAATTAGTGTCGCTTGGTTGTGCATATATTTGACGTTAATATTATTTTCTAATTTTTCGCTGATTAATGAATCAAGGCCGTACCACGCTTCAAGGAAAAACTTTTGTTGCAGAATACTTCAATAGGTTGCTGTTTATATTTGGCAAAAAATTTCCTCGGGTAGGTATAGTGATGAACTGAAGTTCGCGAAGGTTGCTCGTATCAGAGAAAATGAACAAACCGATGCCAATGTCAAAGCCACGAAAATATTCGAATTTCAATCTCTACTTGACGACATGCGCAGGTAATTTTTTTTTGCTATTTTTCTGGGTTGAAAAATTTTGTATTGATAGTTTTTCAGTGTGCTTGAGTTTGATTTCTCTTTCATAATTGTTGAGTTCAATTTGGATTATTTTTTTCGTCAATTTCGTACGTTTCTTTTCAAAAAAATTGTTTTTAATTTCTCTTTCATGATTGTTGAATTTTATTTATTTCTGAATTTTTTATTGACAATTCTGTACGTTTCTTAGCAACAAATTTTTTTAATAAAATTCTCAAAAAAATACTTATTAAATTTGAATTTCATCACTTTCAAAAATTTTAACGATCATTCGTTTTCATTCCACAGTGAACCTAATATCTGTATCAGTGGGTTCCACAATGACTTGGACATCGCCAACATTACCAAAATTACTCCAGCCAAATGATCGAATCACCATAACCCCAGAAGAAGGTGCCTGGATCGCTTCCCTGTTATCACTGGGGGCATGTTTTGGACCCCTGTTCATAACTCTGATCGTAGACTTGATTGGCAAAAAGTTATCGTTATTTTTATGCACATTGATGATTTTTATCCACTGGGTAATCATAGCGATGGTCAATTCACTGCAGGCAATTTACACGGCCAGATTTCTAGTCGGTATAGCTGCGGGAATAACTTATAATCTGATCCCAGTCTACATTGCCGAAATATCACCGGTGAGTAAATCAACACAGCTGATATTCTTTTCATTATCTTTTTATAAAATACCAGAGAATTTGCAGGATCACATTCGAGGACTAACAGGATCCTTATTGTTACTATTCATATACAGTGGTTGCTGCATTTCGTACATTATTGGACCATATACCTCCATATTGACCCTGATATTGGTACTGGCCGCCATACCACTGTTGACAATGCCATTATTTATTTGGATACCCGAATCTCCTCAATATTTATTGACCAAAGGACAAAAACAGAAGACGTACGCGACCCTGGAATGTCTCAGGGCGTATCCAGATGATCCAAGTGTGATTCAACGAGAAATGGATGATTTACAGGTACGAATAATTAACAGATCGTAATTAGTTTTGCCAAAAATGGAATTTCGACGATCTAAGTCCCAATTTATTCTGAATTCAAATTTTTTTCAACTAAATTTTTCCAATTTTTTCAATTCTGCATTTCTTCTGAACTGTATTTCAAAATATTTTCAATTTATATTTTTATAGAATTTTTTCATTTTTTTTTAGTTTCATATGCATTTTTTTTAAATAATCAAAAATGGAAAAAAATTGGAGAAAAAATTTCTAAGTCGGAAAAAAAGAAAAAAATGTTGAAAACCCAGGTTTAAAAAATTAAAGAAAAAGTTAAAAAATACAATAAACTAATAATTTTTTTCAATTTCACATTTTGTAAAAATTTGCTGAAATTTTTTCCAAGTTTTAAAAAATTTTCAACTTTATGTGCGTAAAAATCAAGGTTGAAAAATTTCAAAAAAATTTTTCATTAATTTTCTGCTGGAAAAATTTAAAAATTAGGTACAACTTAGAAAAAAAATTAGAATTGAAGAAATTTAAAAAATTTAGAGTTGAAACAATTTGAACTTGGAATAAATTTAGACTCTAACCGTCGAGATCTCATTTTTGGGGGAAAAAATTAAAAGCTAGTTGAATAATAATTTCAAATTCAACAAGAATTCGACTTCGATCCATTACTTGAAAAAAACGATTTCAGACAATGTTGGACAAATCGAACAACGAAAAATCACAAAACAACGAATCGTGGATCAAACGAATGACACATCCCAGAATTTACAAACCCATTTACTACGCCTGTACGTTAATTTTTTTCCAACAAATGACCGGCTTCGGGGCTGTTCTATTCTATACCGAGCCAATTTTCCAAAAAGCGTCACCATCGACGTCATCCAGCATAGCAGCTATCATCTGTGGCCTGGTCATGTTCGCTTCAGGAATTATAATTCCTTTCATGGGGAAATTATTCAGAATCAAGAATGTGTTATATTTTTCAACAACCGGGTGCTTTTTTTGTTTGGTGAGTACTTCAAAAAATGTCGAAATTAGTCAAAATAAATACGGTTATCTAAATTTATCTATGTTTGCAGATTACATTGGGAATATACTTCAAGGCTGTCGAAATGGGCGAATCAGTCGAAAATTTCAGCTGGGTGCCTCTTCTTAGCCTAGTCATCTACATAACTATTTATTCCATAGGTAAATCTCATTTGTAATATTTTTGCAAATTTATTCAAAATTTTAAAATTTTATATCTCATTTCAGGCCTTGGATCATACACTTGGGTCATTCTAGCCGAGATTTTCCACCCCTCTGTCAAAACCTTTGCATCAGCATTGGCTACTTCTTTGTGCTGGTTCATAAGCTTCGTCATAACTAGATATTTCGATACAATGATCGATTTACTGGGTTCATCTGGGACATTTTGGCTATTCGGCATATGCTGCTTCTTTGCCATGATTTTCCTAACGTTACAACTCCCAGATACGCAGGGGAAATCGTTTCAAGAAATTCAGGATTTGATCGCCGGTAAGCAAAACCCGATTGGTGATGAAGAAACCAAGTACTGAAGAATAATTTTAAGAAAGAAAGTCACTTTTAATACAAGTTCCTCACTCAATTTAAGCATACTTCAAGTATATATTTTCATGTTTTAACTTATATAATTTTATTTTGTGTTTACGTACATTTTTTTCTTCATTTTTTGTACATATAAAAATTAATCGAATAATATTTTTTCAACGATGATACGACGAATAAATCATAAGTTGATAGTTTTTTACTACATGATTCATATAAGTAAATGAACACATTTCAACATAATTATCGATTTTCTAATTTCGCAACATGAATATCAAAATGAAAAATAATGAGAGCGAAATGCTTATCTATAGGTAATTGGATATATTTTTTAATGGCGTTAGTACTTATTCGGATATAATTTCATTAGATTTGAATATTAATCGAAAGCTTTCCTCTCCCCTTCTCCCCCTCCCCATTGGAATCACCGATCTTTCTAATAAATAAGGCGTCTTAAAATTTTTTTGAATTTACTCTTGAAAAAGTTGAAAATAATCCTGATGTTTTACAAACTTAGTCAAATTCTTAAAAAAAAATGCACCAATAAAATAAAAACTGAACAAAAAAATACACAAAATATGAAAAATTCGAAATTGAATAAATTCATAATTTATAAAAAATATTAGAACATGGTGGCTACTAAAAAATTATTTTCCTCGACTTTTTCGAATTCTACAGACCAGTTTGTTCAAGTTTTCCATAGCATGAAATATATGAAATTAAAGCCCCTCTCTGACAAAACTGAGGAAATGAGATAGTTTTTTATTTTGCATCAAAATATTCAAACTTTTTGGAAGGAAAATGGTATCTGGAATCGTTCAATAATCTTTATTGGTTAATTCATAGAGTCTGAGTAGAACAAGAACTTTCGTACAAAAGAAAAAGCTCAAAACCTGAAAATTCATTACTTGTTCAACATTTCAGCCCTGAAGAAAAAGCAAAATCTTTAGTACAACCCACCAATTTCTCAGATTTCACATAGGTACCCTAACGAAACGAGGAACAATATTATTTTTCAAGACAAAATAATCAATTTTCAATATTTTTCGTTGTTTTGAATTAAACTTTAAGGTTTTGGAATAAAAACTCCAAAATTCTCTGATTTTCCTTTGTTTTCCAAAAAGTAGCAAACCATGCAGAAAAAATTATTGAAAATTGCAGAATTTTTGAGCCAAATGCAAAATTTTTTCAGCACCATATTTTCGACTTCCAACAAAAAAATGACAAAAAATGTTCAAGAAGGCCATAGTTGCCAGAAATTTCTTAATATATCTAATAAAGTACCTATTAAGTAGTTATAAAAAGAAAGTACCAAAAATTATCAAAACCCCACATTCCATATATTTAGGATTCGTTATCAGTCATTCCGATTCTTGACAATTTTTTAAAAAATCAAGTTGAAATTATGTTTCTATGAAAAAAATGAAAATCGCACATTGAATATTTTTGCGTTCATTTTTTAGTCATCTGAATTCATTTTTTGAATTTTTTTTTCCAAAAATTATTTACTTGAACATTTTTTTTGAAAATGAAAGCAAAATCACATTTCAGAAAAAAAATTCTTAAATCTATCTCTCTGATTCTGAATCAGTGAAAAGTCACTGATAAATAGTCAGAATTGCCGCACAGGAAAATTCAACGAAATTCACTGATTTTCAGCGAATTTTTGCTGATTTTTCAAAGATTTTCACTGATTTTTCAGCAAATTTCATAAATTTCACTGACTTTTCAGTGAATTTTCACTAATGGTAATTTTCCAGTGATTTTTCTCGCTGATTTGTTTTCAATAAAAAACATTTCACTGATTTTCTCCTGTGCTACAATTCTGATTGTTTCTCAGTGATTTTCGATAATTTTAACTGATGTATAATCGAGAGAGTAAGAAAAAAAAAATTTCAGATATTACATCGATCTCGCGAAAAATACCTATGGGAAAAATCAAGAAAATGATATCGATTACTACAAAAATTAACCAAAAAGCCTAGCCATGTCCCTTCAAAATTTGAAATTTATAAATAAGTACCTCGGTGTTTTGGGAAAAAATCATGACCTAAATTAAATTCGAGAATTAATATAGGAAATAAGAGAAATTTAGCTTAATTATAACGTACTTATACTAATTTATTTTACAACTCACTTATATTCATGTTTTCTGATCATTATGGAAAAAATTTGAAACTCACCTAAAACAAAGAAACACAATAAAATATTGATTAATAAAATTATAATTATTTCAAATAGTCAAATTATCATAGATATGTAAATAATAAGATCTGCTTATTCAAGACATTTTGGGAAAGTTTTTCCAAAATTCTTAAAAAATATGCACGACCCCCCCCCCCTTCTCATATCTGAATAAATTCTAAACACATTTCCATCATTCGATATGAATTTCTCAATTTTCCGAAAATTCAAAAATTCATTCAAAAAAATCTCGTACAGTTAAAAATTCTCAAAAATCAAAAAAATTCCCATCTAAAGCAAACTTCGTGAATACTTTTCTTTCAATTTTCAACCTTCCGCACTCGTTTTTCGATTTCTGGGAAATTTTTCAAAAAAAAACACCTTACATAGATATTGATTTCCCAACAAAACAATTTCCTAAAAATCATACAAAAATCTCTCGATCATGATTCGGGTTCACGAGGTTCTTGACACGATTTTCCCATCAAAATTGACAAATAACTCGACTTCATTCCCTTCCAAGTCTCTCTCCAGGCCATACACCATCATCACCATAAATTCCCACCATAATCCAATAATAATCAAATCATAAACGAGTAAATCACTTTAATTCACACATTCCACGTGTTTTTCTTCCTCTCGCATTCACTTGATCTCTTATCTCGATCCTCGTATACATATTTCTCGCGACCATCGAGTCCAAAGCCAGTATTTACATTATTCTTCGGTCATCATCGCGCAGATACTAATCTGCCGGCGAGCGAGTCTCTCGAGTTCACGCAGAATAACGATTCGAACAAACATCACCGCGCGCGGAAGAGGTAAAAGACCATAAGATTATATATCGTTAAAATCGATTATTATCGCGTCTTATACGCGCGTGTGGACAGACCAATCGTGTACATTACAAATAAACGACAATATAATCGAGCGACGACCGGGCCGCAATAACCAATAAAAAATCAATTACGGGTCTTTATCGCGAGCCATATTCTTTCCATTACGACGTACGATTCATTCCTTAATTCACCATTTCCATTAATAACCCTCCTCCGCTCGCCTCCTCGGGTACATTTTTCAATTATCCGCCAATCGCCAATATACGAGTATCGTCCGAACATATTCACCGCAAGAGTCACCTTTTTAAATTCCTAATCCCAATAAACATACATCCTCGTGGCCATCCAGCCAAAGTACCCTTTTTCACTTCTTCCAGTTGGAAAACCATCAAGTATTCGCCCATAGACACTAATCCTTTTGATAATTACCGATTCATTATCGATAATTGGTTCTATAAGCAGTAAAGCAGCCGTTCTTCGGTCGTATTATATTTTATACGCGCGGTAATGCGATGTAAATCGCGCACCTCGCTCGGTCCGCTCCGGCCCCAGCTCCAGACTATCCGTCCCGCTTCGCCCCTCGACAACAGGTTTACCATCACGACATATTCACACACGCGTTATTAATACGATAATTATGATCGAGCGGCGGCCGCGGTCGCGGCGTCCAGAAAAAATCTGCCTATATAAATATCTCGAGCCGGCGAAAAAAAATAGCATCGCAAGCGAAAGAAGTACTAAAAAACCGGTAATCGCGCTCTTTAAGCGTAATTAATGACCCTTGTCGAATACCACGCCGCCATAGCCGCACTCTGTCTCCGGCGATGCTTCTTCGGCAACATAACGCGTAAAAATTATTAAATGGAGGCCATGCGTAAAAATCGACCATCTTAATTTTCGCGCCCATTTACGTCGCGACGTTTTTTTCTCCCGGTACTGAAGCGAGATTCTGTTAGATCTATACGCGTACGAGAGCATTTTTTTTTCCCTCTATAGTATACCGCGCGGCACCGTATCGTATGCTTAACCGGCCGAAAGAGTTGAAAGGTTTCGACGTTCACGATTCCGTGACTCGAAGACTCGCTTTAGATACGTAGACGTACCGAGTATTCGACGTGTCCTAATTTATTTTTAGAGAAAAATCGTCGTTATATGGGCTATAAGATGAGTGCTTATTTTGGACTCGTCGGTGCGGTCTCGTTGCCCAGAGCGGGCCGAACGGTGAAAAACAATAAACCAGGAAATTCTAGCTTTAATGATTCATAAATGGTAACACTGCGTTTAATCGACGTCTGTCGACGTTACGTTATGCGTAATGCAAAGTAAGCACATAAACGATACGATCAAAGGTTAAAATGTCCAACTAACGGGTAACGCGGCGATGTTCTCGGTCTATTTTATCACCCATCACGAATCGTAAAATTTTAAAACTTCGAGTAAATCGGACTGATATAAATTACCGGCGATTTACGAGAAAGTACCCAAATTTGAAGGACCGTTGAACGCAAATTACCCGCCGAGATAAGAAATAATGCTGCCATTTCGGGTTCGCTATCTACCTCGATTTTACAAAGAACTGAATTATTCTGTAATTAATCAGAATCGCGGATAAATTAACAAAATTACCATAGAATTACTTGAATTTCCATAGAATTACTTGAATTTTCACATAATTACTGTAATTACCATATAATTACCGTAATTACCGTATAAATACCGTAATTACCCTATAATTACCGTAATTACCCTATAATTACCGTAATTACCGTAATTACCCCATAATTACCGTGATTACCCTATAATTACTGTATGATTACCGTATGATTACGTAATTACCATATATTTACTGTAATTACCATATATTTACTGCAATTACCATTGATTTATTGCAGTTACCATTGATGGCATTGTTTTACCCAAATCACCATTGCATTACTCACGTCAGATTATCATTGATTTACCAAAATTACCATTGATTTACCCAAATTACCATTGATTTACTCCAATTACCACTGATTTAAAAAACTTGAGGCAATTACCAGACAATTTACCATGTGGTTGAAATTCTCTGGGATAAAAATTTAATTTCATTGATGAACGTACAATAGATTACCGTAATTCTATGGTAAATTACAGCAAATACCTGGATATGTGATTATTTACAATGAAAGCTTGGTAATTTACTGTAAATACTAAGTAATTCATAACAAATACTTGGTCATTTACTGTAAATCTTGATAGTTCACTGCAAATACCGTGTAATTTACCGTAAATACAGTGTAATTTACCGTAAATACCGTGTAATTTGCCGTAAATACCTTGTAATTTACCGTAAATACCTTGTAATTTACCGTAAATACCTTGTAATTTACCGTAAATACCTTGTAATTTACCGTAAATACCTTGTGATTTACCGATTTACCTGATCATTTACCGTAAATACCTGGTCATTTGCCCTAAATACCTGGTCATTTACCGTAAATACCTGATAATTTACTAAGGGAATCCCAAGAGGTGGGAATCGATGCTCAACCAATACCAAAAACCAGAAACAAACCCGTATTAATACCGCCACCAAATATAAAAACCAAAGAAATCGTTTCGGTATGAGGCTTGAACTCCCCAGCACCAAACGCCTAAACCCCAAAAATGTGAGAATTGACATTTTTTAAATTAAAAATGTCAAAATTTTTGAGGTTGGGCCCTTTTTGAAACAATCGAGAATATGATATGGCCTTCAAACCAATTTTTTCTTTTAGATTCAATAATTATGAATTTTTTTGAACTGAAATCAAAATCAAAATTTTCAAATTTTTGAAGATTTGGGAGCTTTTCAGGATAAAGGTCCTGAAATCAAATTTATCAAATTTTTGGTAAAAATTCTCAATCAAAATTATTTTAAAAGGCACAAAAATGTATAAAACTGATAACCGATACCAAAACCAATATCATCAAAAATTCAGAAATCAAAATCAAAACCCATGACAATACCAAAGAATTAAAACATAAAAATAATTTTCAAAACCAATACCGATACAAAAATTTGATCCGGTTTTCAAATTTCAACCCCTGGTAAATACTTCGTAATGAATCGCGAATACTGGCTAATTTACCATAAATACTTGACAATTTCTGTAAATATTCAAATATTTACGGTAATTACCGAGTAATTTGGAGAAATATGCTGGTCAAATTCGTGGTAATTTACGCCGCGGGAGAGGGGCAATACATAACAATTTTCTATTATCGCCAAAATATTTGAGTTTATCAAAATTTACCTGGATTGAAACCAATGTGATTCCAGTAATTTCAAGAGAATTTATGTAGTTCACCTGTAATGTTCTGCATTTTCACTCCTGTCTTGACCATAATTCTTAATTTGGCTTTCATCAATGGTAAAGTTATGACGGATAATTCGGCACTAAATTAGTATTGAATGATCATTACCGGTAATTCGTGGTAATTACTGGTAAATTTGACTGAATTCGGTAATTACGATTACAACTGAGTAATTAATGGTAAAGTACTTAAATTTAACAAAATGTAATTTATAACAGTATTTGAGTAAATCTTGGTAATTACGGTAAATTTGACTGAATTTGGTAATTATTATTACTACTGGGTAATTCATGGTAAATTACTTGTAGATTTGACAAAATGAAATTTGGAACAGTATTTGAGTAAATCTAGGTAATTACGGGTAAATTTGATTAAATTTGGTAATTATGGGTAAATTTGATTGAATTAGGTAATTAGGTAATTACGGGTAAATTTGATTGAATTAGGTAATTACGGGTAAATTTGATTAAATTTGGTAATTACGGGTAAATTTGGTAATTACGGGTAAATTTGGTAATTACGGGTAAATTTGATTAAATTTGGTAATTACGGGTAAATTCGATTAAATTTAGTAATTACAAGTAAATTTGATTAAATTTGGTAATTACGGGTAAATTTGATTAAATTCGGTAATTTACAGCTTTAGCTGGGTAAATCCCGGTAATTACAGGTAAATTCGACTGAATCAGGTAATTCGCAACAATTACCAGGTAACTTACGGTAATAACGCAATCGATCGCCAAACCACACCACTAAATGGCAAAATCCATCTCGGTAATTATTCTAAAATCACTTCCCATCGTACATTACGATAAAACCTCGCTTCTAAGTCCAAAATCGCGGTAATTCACCGACAAAGGTCCCTCCCGAAGCTGCTATCACCCCTCAGGAGTAATTTTCCGCCACCCAACCTTCGGCGTTTCGTTCGTTCGCAATTTCGCCAATATTTACCACGATAAATAATCCGGCTCGCGGTATCTCGGTTATATTTATAGCTTCCTTTAATAAGCTCTCGGCGTCTTGGCTGCGTACACCTTAGTTACTTATACAGTATACCTTCCAGTCACCAGGAACCTAATTGATTTCCCATTTCGCGCTCTCTTCGCCCTTTCAATATACCAACTCCGGCAACGTGAAAAAACCGCTGGAATAAAAAAATGAAATTATGCCGGATTCTCTCCTCTTCTCCATCAGAACTCAGCGTGCTTCGCGGAGAGTATCATTTACAAGCCACGAGGCGCGCAACAACGCCGGAAATAATAAATTGATTTATATCGATAGAAATTATAACCCGGCTAATATCGCCTCTTTCGACGGTGTCGACGATGGCGATGGCGGCGAGGCTGGTTTTATCCAAGCAGCACTCCACCGATGGAGAAGGCGAAGAAGGGTCGTGCTATACGCGCAGCACAGCCACACATACCGAAAACCTCATAAATAACGCCGCCAATTGAACTTTTGGTAATTAAAATGGTTATTCGTTAAGTGCACATCCGCGATATCGTCATTTAAATCACAGAGAGAGAGCGAGACAGATGGATACGAGTCTTCAAATACATAAACTTTAATCAGCGTTGTTACAATCGAAAGATGAGAATCGTATAATCGCGGAGGGAAAACGAGACTGAGTTCCTCTTTCCCCTCTTTTTCATCCTGAAAATTCTTAATTTACTTTATTAATTGAAAAAACGTATTTTATAAACTCGTACATTGTACGATATGACCTCGTCGCCTTATTAACCACCCTCAGACTCGATCGCCATAAAATCCTTTCTTACTCGTATAATAATACGGGTTCCGAACTCCGAACGTTTCTCCAGCTCCCTTCGTATTTCGGAGCATTATAAGGAAACTTTCGTATCCGATATACTAACCACATAATAATCTGTACACGACAGGCTGGTTCGGTTGACTCCTCGCCCCAGCGAGATCGACTTTTCCGCCACTGTGGGTTATTTTCCTCATGCTCGCACACCCAGCCACAAATTATCGCCGTTCCTCGTACCGGAAAAAACAACTAAAAAAACTCTTCAAAACTACACCGCCGACCGGGGTAACTTTCCATTTATCAAATATCCAAACGTAGCAGCCAATTTTACCCATATTCGCGTAAAGGTTAACGACAGGTCGTCCTTTTTCCTTCCATCGTTTTCTTTTATTTTCCAGTTTCTCTCGCCCGTCGCCTCCGAACTCCGCACATAACTCGTATAGTAACCTAATATTTGAAATTTCATAAAACTCGCCGCCACCGCCGCGCCGCAAAAGCAAAAGTAAACTTGTACCGCGTACCCCTCGACCGAATAGGCGTTTTTATGTGCCGCATAAATTCAACTCGCGCGCCGCGCGGCCAACTAAACATACATACAACAGTTAGTATGGTTGTATAACGGCGCCGGAATGGTAATTTCTTAAACGTTGCGTACCACTTTGACATTTTTATTCCTCTTGTATCCCTCTCCCGTCTCACTCCAATCATTCGGCCTAGCTTTCTATTGCTTTTTTACTCTTCTTTTTTTCAGAAAACTGTTTTTTTTTTCTCTGTGTGGGTAAAACATCACACAGGACAACTAGCCAAACTTGTATAATGTATATTTAAGGGCGAAAAAATCAACCACAAGTTTGGGGTTGCTTTTATTGTGTTAATATGGAGGGAGCATGGGAAGGAAGGGATGAAATTATGATATTTGCTCGAATTGGTACGCTTTTAAAACTTAAAAGCGTAGAAATGTTTGTGCCTAAAATATCCTTGTCCGGTATCGAAGGTCATAGATTACGTTGACCTATGGTCAATTTTTCCATTTTAACATCGTTAGATGTGTTTCAGAGCTATAAAATCCAATTATAATTTGGGCGAAAGAGAGGCAATGGAGGAGTGAAACAAAATTTCTTGATTTTTTTTTTGCTCAAATTTCACAGAATTATTCAAAGCCATTAAATTATAAATTTTTAAAACTTGATTGTACTCAATCATTTGTCTTGTTATTTAGACTGCTTTTATGAAAACTTGCACAAAATTCCAAAAAAAAATCATACTAAACGTAGGTATGTAAAAATTATTATTAAAAATTCAATAAAATTTAATCAACCTTCAAATTGGCGCAAAAAATTGAAAAATTGACACTTCATGAATAGGCAATTAGGAAATTTTTTGAAAAATTTGAAAAGTTACATTTTGGCGAAGGAAAACTTGATTAAATAACAATAAAATTGAGTAAAATATCGCAAAAATTTCTCAAAATGCACAAGAAATTTTTGAATTTCCATTAAAACTTTTCAAAAATGGAAAAATTGAAAACACAGAAAAAAAGCGGTAAACTGATGAAAAAATGTTGAAAATGATGAAAATCTGGTCAAAAAGCGTAAAATTTAATAAAACATCTTTAACATTGCACAAAAATCATAGGTAACATTTTTTAAAAAAATTCTCACGCCTAAATCGTGAGATAAACCGACTTTTCTCGTATTTTTATGCATCAATGTATTAGCTATCAAAGATACCTATTATCTTTCGAATCTTTCTCCAAATTAGAGGGCCAGGAGGACACTGAATAGTCGAATCGCTAAAACAAGCAGATATTTGAAATCAGCACGCCCCATCAAAAACCCAACAAAAGACACATCACAAGTTATTTTTTTATTTTTTTTTTGAATTTTAATCTCATTGAAGAAAAATCGGATGAAAAAACTTGGCACATGAAAAAACTGGGCACATATTCTTGTGGTGATTCAGTTTCTGAACATTCTAAATTGACAGGTAATTTCAAAGACCTGTCTGCACTTTTTCCAAACTTGATGAGAACCGGAAACGATGAATTCGTCGCCTGAAGAAGTCCATCTCAAGTGCGTCCTGTTATTCTACGATTATGTATATTCGAATGATGCCAGACTTGAAATTTTTCGATCAATTTGATTAGAAAATTTTTGCTATGCATTTCTATTGTGAGCTTTTTCGGATACCCTGAAGACCTCTTTTTTTCCAACGTTGATGGAAACCAGAAACAATGAATTCACCACATAAAAAAGACCATCATTATCGTGGGGGTCCTGTTATTCTACCATCATGTATAGTCGAATGGTGATAGACCACGAATGACGCCAGATTTAAAATTTTTCAATCAAGTTGGTCAAATAATTTTTGCTATGCATTTTTCTTTTTTTTTTTGGACACCCTGAAGACCTCTTTTCGGACGCTATTTCCAGGCAAATTCCATTAAAAAAAATCAAAAAAAATCATTTTTCTCAAAACCGTTTCAACCAATTTCAAAAAAACTCAAAATCTCACAGGTTCAGCAATGCCCCAACAGCGCGACGTTTTCAAATTTTTCTCAAACCTCATAGTTTCGGAGTTTAATCGACCACAAATTTCATACATAAATATATATATATATATATGGATCATACTAAATCGGCATAAATGAAGGGTCGGGTAATAACAGAGGCGTCTGGTGGTTACGCAGACGTCCCCCTGTGTATACTCGCCTAAAACTGCTTTTTTCACCATGCACATGAGATCGCGATCTTTTTTTTGTGGTGACGTGGAGGCTATGTATATACCTACAATATACAGATTTTAAAGTCCATTGTAATAAAAGTCTTTATCATGTCGCGCCACCTGCTTATTCATTTGACTTGAGGGAGGCAAAGACGTATAAACACTATAAAAACTATGCTGGTTTTAAATACCACGTGTAGAAACCAACAGAAGCATATTTAAAGGTGGTGACGAAAAGGTACTGTTTATAAAAGGTGACGTCGAGGTTATGTTGGTCCATATATATATATATATTTATATATATATATAAGGAAAGGTGAAAATGAACGAATGGTACAGTTGTGTTCCAAATGACCCAAAACGCAAAGAAAACTCACCCCAGACCCCAAGTCTCACCGCGCCAACAAATTTAGTACCTGACTTTTCAAGAAAAGTCGGTAAAATTGTTGAAAAAATTTAATAGAATGAAAAAAATCATTACAATTGACCCCAAAAGTGTTTGAATGCGGTTTTAAATTAACATTTTTAAATTAGAGAAAATATCAGAAAAAATTGAAATTGTAATAAAAAATTGATCAGAATAAAAGGAAAATGATTAAATTTACATCTAACGTGAAAACTAAAATCACGTAAAAATTTAAAAAGCACTCATACTGCGCAGAAAATCCTAGAGAATTGTTGAAAATAACGTCAAAATTGATGAAATCTTCATTTTAAAAAAAAAAAACTTAAAACGCTTAAAAATTGTTTAAAATGCAAAAAAAAGTTGTTAAAAGTAGATAAAAATAGGCGTAAATGTTGAATTCGATGAAAAATCTGCAAAATTTTCGAAAAATTCAGTTCGGTTTCAAAAG
Organism: Pseudococcus viburni; assembly: GCA_033439095.1. Lineage (NCBI taxonomy): Eukaryota > Metazoa > Arthropoda > Insecta > Hemiptera > Pseudococcidae > Pseudococcus > Pseudococcus viburni. Next base: position 157,989 of record JAVBJF010000526.1, on the reverse strand, counting down.
TTTTTTTTCATTTAGAAATCGTTTTAAACAATAATTTCAACACTATAAGAATAAATTTTACATTTTTTCTACAATTTTAACAATTTTCTCAAAAATCTGAACGATTTTTACACCTTAAAAGCGAATTTCAACGAGATTTCAACTACTTGCGGGTATATCATTTCGAAAAAAAATTTCTCAATTTTAATTTAACACTTCACGACATTTCAAATTTTCACAATTTATCAAAAATTAAAACCATTTTTTACAATACCTATTTGTAATCAATTGTCAAAGATTTTCAATATTTCGTTTCCAAAGTTATACACAATTCCCTCAGTTTTTTAACCATTTTCAGAAATTTTAAATTTCATCAACAAATTTCAAGAACTGTTGTACAGTTTGAAAAAAAATTCTCGATATCATACAATTATACCTAACTCATGTAAAATTATTTTCACATAATTTCAAGTTTCTTGAAATCAACATTAACAGTTTTTTAATTTTTTGCACATTTTTCAAGCAATCACAACTTTTAAAAATTGAAACTATTTTCGTAACATTTTTGAAGCGAATATTCAAAAAAATTCACTATTTTATCCAACAATAATTCAACGACATGGATGGATTTTTGCAAAAATTCTTCCTACGAAACTTGCCCAATTTCAAATAATTTCTTTCTAATCCAATTTTAACATCCTTCTGAACTATTTTTTCAACATTTCGAGCCATTCGAAATAAATTTTAACAATTTTTGTTTAAATTGAATAGGTGAATTTTCAAACAGTTCACAATTTTTCAATGATTAAAATTATTCTTGAAATATTTTTGAACAATTTTGACGAAAATCAGACAACTGCAACATTTCCAATTGTTTGAACAAATATCAAGAATTTTATGACTTTTCAAGTATTATTTTTCAAGTAATTTTTACAACACTCGTGTCGATTGTATTCAGTAAAACATTTCTTTGACAATTTTATTTGATTTTTACAATGTTTTCAAAATTTTCAACGATATTTCAGCAACTGATCTACTTCATTTTTATTTATTTATTTATTTTGAATTATTTCTTTCAACAGCAATCGAACGAATTTTATAAGATTTTGAACAATTTTGACAATATTTGTATAGCAACCCAAGCTTTGAACCAGGAGCGTAGCTAGGGGGGAGGGAGGGTCTCGGCCTTCTTTATTGACGTCAGGAACTTAGGTGAAAAAATGTCTTCTTGGAGCATTAAAAATCAAATTTTCTCAAAGCTTCGGCCCTCACTTCGCTCGGGCATGAACGAAATCACAATTATATGAACTATTTAAATCAACTATGCAGAAAATGACTTCCTTCTAATGTTCCAAGTCTCCTCACCCACTTTGTACCCTCCCAAAAAAAGCTTCTGACGCCACTGCTTGGATTTGTGAAGTTTTTTTTTTGGTTTTTAAGATCAAAATAATTGGTATGACAATTTTTTGTTCCAAAATAACACTTTCATCAGTTTTTTTCTTTAAACATGCTATTCAAATTGCATGAGAACATTATCAAGTTTGAATTTAGTGTTTTTATAGTAAGAAAAAATTTAGTGTGGGGGATAGGGGGGGGGAGGTAAACTAAAAATTTTCCAAAAAATGTATGAAATTTTAGACCCCCTGCATAAGAAATTTCTGGCTACGCCATCGCTACTGCTTTGTACTTTAAAACTTTCTTATTCAAATAAATTTTTAGGAATTTTTTTCAAAAATATCACTGTAGCAGTCTAAATGTTAATTTTTCGCTCTGCTGAATCTTTTTCGGAGGACAAAGGCCAGAGGCCATTTTACACCAAAAATCAATTCAGAATCCACTGAGAGAGGTATCGCGTGTCAAGGTGCATGAAAAAACTTTCTCATTTATTTGCTCCTTCCCAGATACTCTTCCAAATTTTTAAAAATCGTCACATGATTGATTTAAATCGCAAAATTTGAACAGTTTCAATCATTTTTCAGTTATTTATTCATTTTTTTTTTCGTTCAGTTCAGAAAAACTCAAAATTTTCAAAATCATTTTTTTTGGTGCTCAATAAACATTTTTAGGAAGACATGCTGCTATTTTCACTAATTCCCATCTCATCAAAATTTTTCCAATTTTCGATAAAATTCGGTTCATTTTCAATCCCAAAGCCCACCCATACAACCGGTAAATCCAAAATCCGGCACAAAGAATAAACCGTTGCTTTAGTTTAAAAGAATTTTTCAAAAAAAAAAAAGGATTCACTTTGCAACTCATCTCAAGCCTTAATAATCACCATCGCTTCTTTCGCCTTTTCACCAAACCTGAACCAATTTCCGAAAACGGATCTGAACTTCTCGAAAACAAAACACTATCGTACCCTTTCCACGTACCGGTAGGTTAGGTATCTGCAGGCACAAAAAATTCAAATTACTTCTCGACGGGCTCGATTACGCTTCTTCGTTGGAAATTCTTCTACTTTGGTAAAAAAATTACTTCACTAGTCTCGTCTCTCTCGCCAACCGCTTTGTTCTCTCGACGCTCTTCTACACGCCACGTTTCATTATTGTACAATTAACCCGAATGGAAACAAATTACAAATTATACTTGAAAGCTTGGTAAATTTAATTAAAATTATTCGACTCGCGCCGCGCAGCGCCCGCGTTTCTACAATAAGGTGAAAATTTTACACGCGAACGGAATACGGAAATTAATTTTATTGACGTTTAAACTCGACGCGATGCGACGCGCGGCATCCCTTTCTGGCGGTCGCCCCCTAAGCCCTCGGATCCTCTTCGCGTATACCGTTTGACGAACGCGCTTTATACTTTGAAAGATGCCGATGCTGCGGCCATAGCCGCCACCGATGCCGTGCTTAGTCGTCGTATTTTGGCGGATGCGCGAAATTAGCTAATTATTCTATCTACGTGGATACTATAAATATAGGTATAAGGTAGAACTATTATTATAATAGTCGCAGAAGCTGTGTACGTTGGGGAGGGAAAGGAGGGGGTGAAAAAAAAATATTTTGGATTTTAACCAAATTTGGTGAGGTGGTTTACTTTGAGTGGGAAACCTCCCAAAAAAATTTTAGCCCCCTAGGGGCAAGGGGAGGTCTTCAAAGTGCACCTCCTTTTGAAAGAAAACGTTGTTTTTTGTGTTTTTTAGTCAATCAAAATTGTTTGAGAAGCCTTCGTAACACTTAAAAGATGCGATTTGAGTACAATATTTCCCCAAAAAATTTCTGAAATATACTAATTCTAGTGATTGAAAAAGAATACATAATATTTTCAGGCGAAAAATAATCAATTCGAAGTCGATATAAATTCCGTACTTTGGAATTTTATGATTTGCTGTTGGCTGCACTGGTGTATAGAAAGTTCTTTCTTTTTTTTCAAAATTCACTTTCAGTGGTGAAAAAAATTTTTGGTCAACACTACTTGATGAAAAAAAAATTCCAGCTGACAAGGGAGGTATCCCATGATCCCATCTCAATAAAGTAAAATTTTGAGCCCAAACAGAAAAAAATCGAAAGTACATCATAACAGGATCCCGTATCCAAAATTTCAGGTGCTGAAGTTCATTTCTCGATTTTTGGCGAATTTTTGAAATTTCAAAATTATCTCCGCCCACCCTGAGAAATATGAAAATTTGATTTAATCAACAAAAAAAAACTGAAATTTGGTATATACCCTATTTTGGACCACCCGAATCGATTGGAAGCGGTTTCGAGACGAACGTTTCGGAGCCACCAGAAAATTTTGAAATTTTCCAGCGCTGGAGAAAATCCCATAAAAATGTTCCATAAGCACTTCAGCACCTATGATCGCGGATTATCTTCCATTCGATTCGGGAGGTCAAAAATAGAGTATCTACCAAGTTTCAACTTTTTATCGAATTTTTAAATTTTTTCCAGGAAAATTTCTTGTCCAAAAAATGCGAATTTGAACTCAAAGTTACGAATTTTGGAAAATTGTGTTTCAATCGATCAAATAGGTCATCAATGTGGATAATCCGCAATTACAGGTGCTGAAGTGCATATGGGCCATTTTTATGAGCTTTTCAGTGATGGAAAACTGAAATGATATTAGTTCCAGTTCCAGTTCCAGTTCCAGTTCCAGTTCCAGTTCCAGTTTCAGTTTTCTAAATTTTTTAGTTCCATTTTTCAGTTCCAATTTCAGTTCCAAAATTTCAGTTTTTTAAATTTTGAAGGACAAAAAAATGCAAAATTTTCTGCTAAATTTGAACTTTGTTGTTTTTTTTTCGAATCAATGTACAATTTTTCCCTTTTTCAAGCTCAAAACAAAAGAATTCTAGAAAAGAAGTTATTAGTAATACTTTTGGAAAATGTAGCGACTAACCCCTGAATTTTTCAGCATAACATTTGAATACCTAATGTATGAGAGGACGTCTCTAATTGGATGAAATTTTCGTGTTTACAACACAATTCTTCTTTACTCACTTTTTGACATAAATTTTCAAGGTTTGAGGGGTTTCAGTAAGAATTTTTTAATTGAACGTAGTTTGGTAAATTTCAACATCAAAATTTTGACTTCTTCAAGTTATATTTTAAATATATAAATTGCAACTGCTGGAACTGGTATAAAACTGAAATTCATTCTAGTTCTAGTTCCAGTTTTTCAATTTTAGTTCCAGTTTTTTTCAATTTCCAATTCTAGTTCCAGTTCCAGTTTTTCATCACTGGAGCTTTTCTCCAGCGCTGGAAAATTCCAAAATTTTCTGGTGGCTCCAAAACGTCTCGAAACCGCTTCCATTCGATTCGGGAGGTCGAAAATAGGGTATATACCAAATTTCAGCTTTTTTCGTTGATTAGATCAAATTTTCATATTTCGCAGGGCACGGCGGAGGTACTTAATTTTGAAATTTCAAAAATTCGCCAAAAATCGAGAAATGAACTTCAGCACCTAAAATTTTGATGTACTTTCGATTTTTTTTGATTGGGCTCAAAATTTTACTTTGAGTTGGGATACCTCCCTCGTTGGTGAAAATTTCATATTATTGGAATATTGGAATCTGCAACTTTTCAACCCCATGGTAGCGGTCTGAGTTTTGATCGGAGAAGGATGGCGATGGTTTAGGGAGATGCAAAAACTCAAATCGCATCTTCAGTGCTACGAAGGTTTCTCACACAATTTTGATTGACTAGAAAACACAAAAAACAGTGTTTTTTTCAAAAAGAGGTGCACTTTGAGCACCTCCTACTCCCCTCTTCTTGTCCCTAGGGGGTCAATTTTTTTGGGGGAGGTCTCCCACTCAAAGTAACCCATTCCACCAAATTTGGTCAAAATCCAAGATATGTTTTTTTTTTTCCACTCCACCCTAGGGTACGTATTCCCCCAAAACCCTTCGGATCCGCGACACGACCTGTATACAGAGACGGTTACGAAGGGTGTAAATTTTTTAACCCATTTATGCGGACTTTGGGCAGAGCTGAAGGCGAGGGAGTCGAGATAGCGGAGAGAAATACGCGAAAAAAATATACTACGGCGAAAATGTCAAATTGAAATTTAATTGACTAATCGCCGAGAATATTTATGAGGCAGAGGTCGACCCCTTCGGCGTGTCCGTTAGATTATAACCGCACAGCATTTAGTTCTGTATACGAACGTGAGCACTGAAAAGCTCACACACATTTACTACATTTGCGGAAAGAGTCCCCCTCCCCTCTCCCTTTCGGACTAGTTCCATAAAGCAGCAAAAGTGCTCTGTGCTATCCATATATGTATAATAGACAGATTGCGATGAGCAGACGTGGTGCTTTGGAATTATGGGGGCGGGAGGAGTAGGACAGCACCTCCATCGTATGTATACGAACTGTACACATATTATACATATTATACGTGTATTTGTAAATCTTCTTCGCTTCTCTCTCATCCCCTTCCTCGATTCATTCGACGACCCCGTCACGTATATGAACGTGTGCGAAAAAAGGGATAATTTATTCATTTGGTAGAAAGCTCGCGAGTCAGGCGCGCTTATGAGAATGAGAGAAAAAAATAACCAGCGTAGAGCAGAAGGCTCGCGTTAGGCAAAGGCTTATACGTACAGGATGGCTCGAAAATTAAATCACTGAACAGCATTCGCATATAATTGGGAAGATGTGTGCATTCACGATACCTCAATCATTATTGCCAATATTTTTCAAAATAATGATTTTCTCTGATTTTTTTTCAGGTTTTTCAGACCAGTTTTTCAAATATTGGAGGTGTTTTAACAAAAATGTAAGTATTTCTTTTACAACCAGGATTAAATCAGAATATGGGAGGGAAAGGGGAGGGATGACTTTCTCTGCTTCAAAATAGGTGTTCAAGTTTTTGGTGAGGACAGAACAGGGGGATGAGGAGGATCACACAAATTTTTTGAATCCAATTTTTTATTTCACAATTTTCAAATAAAATGTTAACGTAAGTAAATTTATTTTTTCAACATTTCAAGAACAATTTTAATCGTTGAAAAATTTTGAATTGTTTGAAAATTCACATATTTTAAAAATTGTTAAAATTCATTTCCAAAGGCGTAAATTTAAAAACGGTTACATCTAAGTCCCTTTTCTATAATACAAAATTTTTTGTCTTGTCTGATTTTTTTCCCTGTACCTTCCCTTCATTTCAGAAAGACGTAAAATTGTATTCAATAGAGAAAAATTACTTGAAATTGGGTAAATTTCGTAGAAAGAATTTTGTCAAAAATCCATTCTGTCGTTGAATTATTGTTGGGTAAATTGCTTGACAATTCGCTAAAAATATAAAACCTGTAAAAATTAATTTCAAAAAGCTTGTAATTGTAAAAACAGAAATTTCACAATTCATTCCAACATTTTAGTTTAGAAAAAGAGGTGAAATTCTAAACACTCTCTTCCTACACATGCCTCGGACTGAGATTTGAAAAAGAATAGTGATTTTCAGAGGCAAATGAATCAATTTTGCAACAAATCATAGTTGGGATGAGTTTGGTTTGAAAATTCCGAAATTCTATGATTTTTGCATCACTTTTCCAGATTTATGAAATTTCTAGATTTTTCCAATTTTTCCAGAAAATAGCAACCCTGTCAGTTGTCGAGTATCCTGTTCTGGAAAAAAATAAACAAAAGTTGAATTTTTGATGAAATGGTTCAATTTTTTTGACTTTTTTTTACCATCTATTGCCATCAAAATTTTCCAAATTTTTCACGACCCCGACCCTCCCCCTTCTATTTATAAATCAGTTAGATGTAAATATTCTATGATTTGGAAAAATTCAGCTCCTTCAAAAGTGTTCGGTTGCTGCTAAATTTTCTGACTTACCTAATTTGACTCTCGATTAAAATTCCCAAATTTTTCAAATACGACTTTTACAACTATTAGATTTTCAATTTCAATAAACTAGATGTAAGGGGAGGATCCCTCTCCCCCTCGACTAAATTTCGGTCGGAAAATTTTCAAAGGTGATAAGTTGATGACTTCTAATCGAGAAATTTTTAATTTTTGAGCCTGGGGATTTGGAAGAAATTTCATATAAGTAAGAAATTTTCAATTTTTAGCTCCTTTTTCAATGATAGCTAACTTCAAATTTTTCCTGATAGGGGTTTTTCAAGTTTCCGATGATGGATTGTTACAAGTGCGATATCGAGAGGAGAAGGAAAAAAGAAGCACACATTTTTTTTTAAATTGGAATTATAATTTATTGAGTTTTCATCTCGCAACAAATGGCTAAAAAAATTGTGGGAAAAAACCGAAATTATTTTTCCCTCAATTCCCACCAGATTCAATAAAAAATTTTCAATAAGTAAAATTTAAACAAAATTTACGAACAGGCTTCGTACTGAAGTTGAAAACTAAAAATTCATACTTTTTTCGTGCTTTTTTAGATCTAAAATTTTTGAAAACCCAGGAACAATAATTGTTTTCGTTGATCAAATTTTGTTCCTTATTTTTTCAATTTCTTAAAAAAATTCGTAATTTTTGATTTTTTTTTCTAGAAATTTGTACTATTATTCTACTTCCTCAACATTCGTACTTTTTTCGTACTTTCATACTTATCGTGCTAGGTACAAAGTACAAACCTTGATAATTTTTTTTGTGATTTAGAAATCAGACCTCTCCTTCCTTCCCTTCCTCCATCACGAATCATATTAAAAATATTTTACATTTTTTTGAAAAATTGAAACTACTTGATAATTTAAATAAATTAATTTTGAACTTGACGAGTTCAAAATAAAATTGTGACTTTTACTTACGATATTCATGACAAAAACATTATGTAAATTTTCCGAAGAAATTTTTACAGCAAAAAATGAAGACAAAATCATCAGAACTTTTCAAATTCTAGAACAGCAACATTTTCAATTCCATGACCCCCCCCCCCCTCCATTTAAAACATTCTGTAAAATGCAGTTGAATATTTAAATTTAAAATAATAAAATCAAAACTACATATATGTACTTATCAAACAAGATAATTACAAAGGGGAACTACAGATATTTTCATTTCTGAATCAGAAAATCCAATCCTCAAAAATGAACAAAGGTTTGCAATCCATTTTGAAATCTCCAAAACAATTTCAATTTTTTCAAAAATTTCAATGTCTCCTAAAACTGAGAAATAATGCAACATATCCCATAGGAGCTCAATTTTTGCATATTGGAGACGATTACCATCAAATTTACCCCTCTCCCCTCCCTCAAAATTTATCACATTTAGTTAAAATGAATTTTTTTTAATTAAAAATGATGATGAATATTCTTATGAACTGAAAGCACTGAATTTTCAAAAAAAGGAGGGGTGAAACCGTTCAAAGGAATTATTAATGCATACTAATTAGTAATTACCAATCAAAGATGCAAAAGTCCAAATTAACTTTCTATAATCTTTCTACAAAAAAAATTGAGTTTTGCTGTAAGCCTCAGAACGACTCAAAAATGGATTCTTTTTTTTAGGAGGAGAAAAAGAAAGGAAACAAATATGGCGTCACAGTGAAATTTAGAAATTTTTACCCTGAAATCTAATTTTTCAATATAAATTTAATTTTACCCAATTATCTCAATATTTTTTTGAGCCAAGTATCAAAAATCCGCCAAAAATTGAAAAATGAAGCTCAATGATCGAAAATTGGCTCAATGAGGTTAAATTTTCTTGATTCGATATCTATTGACCAAACTAATTCTCTTCTGAGCAGTATTTGAAAGCTCATAAATATCATTTGCTCAAGTTTTTCAATTTTTTCAGCTCTTACAATCTACATACATTGGGAAGAAAATATTTTTGAAAATTTTTCCAAAAAATCTACTTCCCATTACTTACTTTTTTCACCAATTCGCTTTTATTTATTGAACACCCTGTACAAATACGCAAATACACGCAGACAATCGGCTCAACTCGACTCGTGTTTCGCCGTAGAAACCAACCCTGGCCTTTCGGTCTTCGGCGATCCTCTCGAAAGGATACCACGGTATTTAAAATTCAAATTCTATACCTTCGTATAATACACATCGCACCTATACTCGTTATCATATCGTCTTCTTTTTCACATCACCTACGCCACCTCTCAACATCACACAAATGATAATCGCTTACACACGAAACAAGAGGCACACGGGTCGAATATACGCGAGATAAAAAAGAACCAAATCGAAGATCATCGAATGCGTACACGTTTATTTTTTCATAATTTCCACAACATCGCCAAAGAGGCAAAGGACCCATAATACAATACGAAGAGTAAGGGAGAAGAGACTATCGTTATTATAGAGACCCGTACGCGTGCGTTTTTTTCTCTTCGCTTTTTTTTACGAGATGATAATAAAAATTTATAAACGTTGGAAAAATATTCTTTTGTCATGTCGAAAAGTGTAGTAGTACTCGTTAAAATGTTGGAATTTCATTAATTCACGACGCTGCTGCGGCGTGCTGAGCCTACACGATGCTAAGAAACTTATTCGCGATTCTGTTCCTTTTTCGTATCTCACTCTTTATGACGACGAGGTACAAACAATGAAAGAAAGAAGAGCTTTTTATAATATTTTCCTCGGCGTATACCTTAACCCCCCTCCCCTCACCTCTTCATTTTAAATTTCGTTTCGAAAACCGCCTTCTATTAGGCTGATGCAGCTGACCAGAGAGAGAATGGGTTTTATTTTATTTTGATAAAAAGATGACGGCGTGACCAAAATCACGATGTGGTGTCGAGATGATTGTCTTTGATGGTCTGCGATAGTAAAATGGACTTCTGAAATAATTCTAGATGAAGCGGGAAAAAAAGCAGAGAGAAAGGGGTAAGAAGCGAAATGTAAAGGTTGAAGATGAAAAGCTACAAAAAAATCAAATCTTCTGATATTTTGACATTTTTTACTCGCATCGAATTTTTTATCGAGTAATTGGATTTCTCAAGGACACTGAGATTGTTCCAGAAAAGAAAAATTGCTTTTCATCGCGTTCGTTAGAAGACTTCGGTTTTAATTTCGAATAAAAATTGCGTAGACGTTGAAAAAGCTGGAAAATTGTTAGAAAATTTCATCAGATACGCTGAAAATCATTAACAAATATAACGAGGAGAGAAAATCGATGCAATTTTTTCGTTCGTAATAAAAAAATAAAAGTTACATCAAATTTCATTAAAATGGCCGAAATCGCCCTCGTATACACGTTTGAATAAACTTTCGTCGAAAACTTTTTCATTAGGTATAATTTTTTTAGTCGGTTAATTTTCGAACTTGCACTCAAATTTTTTTCAAAAAAATTTCCATAAACTGGACCCAAATCAAAAAACTTTTCCATTGCAGCCTCAAAACGAATACCACTAATGAAACTTTTTTCCAAAAAAATGAACGAAATTTGCATAATTTAATTTTTTTTTTGTATTTTGAGGAAAAAAAATTATCAAAAATTTTCGAGAATGGAAAAACAAAGATGGCGTGATAAGGATTCTTGAATAATTAAGAGAAAAAGTTCGCCTTCAGTCTTAGTTGCAGTATATGGCGTTAAATAAATAAGAGAAAATAGGTTTCTTTTTCTACCCCCTCCTCACCCCTCAACTAAGAGAGAGAAAATTTTCCAAAATGAAAAAAAATCCCCGATTTATTAATAAAAATTAACATTACTAACTTCATCATTTGGGCGAAAAATTTACTTTAAATTAAATAGTAAAAAGTTTTCTACTCTCTCGAATTTATTTGATTTTCTTTCACCCTCCCTCCCTCTTCCCCTCACCGAAAAACCGTTATTTTCGATTATTAAAATCAGTAAAAATAACGCAGAAAATTTTGACAATTACTTTTTCATAAAATTGACGCTAAAAAGTAATTTTTCAACTTCATACATTATTTGAGCTAGCTATTTTGAATGTTTGATATTCGAAAGGCAATTTCGAGCAAGTTTCGTGACATTCATGACCTTTATTTTTCATTATCCTGATTTTCCACAAGTAGAGCGACTGACTGACTAAATTGCCAGAAATATTCTGAAATTGTCATAAATTGATTATCAACGTCATTCAGAATTACGAATTGATGAAGGGAAGAGAAGGGGAGTACATTCAGGAACTGCACAATTTCAAATTTCATATAAACGAATTTTTCACTCGAATAATTTCTATTTTTACCTCGACAAACGATCTCCAGAATATTATTCAGACGACAAAAATTTATAAATGAGGGGAAAGAGGGGAGAGGAGGGAAGGGGAGGAAGGTGGAGTATTCAGAAATTACACAATTTCAAATTTCGCATTTGAATAATTTTCATTTCTCACTTTGACGAAAAAAAATTTCTAGAATTTTATTCATAGGAAAAAAATTACAAATTTAGAGGGAGAGAAGAGAACAGGAAAATAACTTCGAAAATTACACGATTTTAAAAAGTTAAACTTCGCATAATAATTTTTTCATTAATAGTTTACATTTCTATTTTGAGACTTAACAAAAAAAAACTATTGAAGGAGAGGCGGGGAAGGGAGGAAAAATGAAAAAAAACACGAAATGGAGAGGAGGGGAAGGAAGGAAAAATGAAAAAAAACACGAAATGGAGAGGAGAAGAAAAAAGTTTAATTCGAATAACTCCAGATTTTTGTAATTTTAAGTAGGTATATTTTTCAAAAAAAAAAAGAGAAAAAAATGATCAAAACCTTTACAATTTAAACCAGAGAATGAAACCAATCTACAACTAAAAATCAATCAATTTTCACAAAAAATACGGATTTCGAAACAAAAATCATGGATAATTTTGAGAAATTTCTCATCATTTTTTTTCGAAGTGTTAAAGAAGCAACATGAAGAATTACTGATTATGATTTAATTACCCATCACTCGGCCAAAATTAGTTTTTTAGGTCAGAAAAAATTGAAAATTTTGTTCATAATTTTAAATTACGTACTGGCCATATTTTGACAAAAAATTAAAAATGACTGAAATTTTGGAGAGAATAAAAATCTTAAAATTCAATTTGAAACCCCATCAAGGAAAAATTTTCAATTAATACCTAATAATAAATAGAACTTCTGAACAATCTCTCAAAAACTAAAATTTTAATACCTAGAAAAGACTCAATTTCTTTTTTCATCACAATTCTAGAAATAGACTCATGGTCATGACCCAATTCCAAAAATAAATCCCAGTCGAAAAAACACATTAAAATTTCAAAAATGTCCAATACCAGCACTTACCTTCCTTCTCTGTCGCCACCTTTCCATCACAAATTTACAAATAAACAGATGAAAAAATTGACAAAACAGAAAAAAGAGTAAATAAATTAATAAAATAATTATAGGTTTAAATTATTTGAATTGGCCATTTCATTCCATTTGTACAAAAAAATAAAATAAAATACTTATTAATTATTGATTTTTCAATTAGAAAAATGACAACCAAAGAAGAAAGGGTAGACCCTAGACAAGTTAAAAGAAAACACAACGTCAGGTAATTGGATGTCTTTACCTTTCTCATTCAATGGCATCAAATTTTAAAATCGCAATTCAGCTAATTATTAAACTCATCAGATTAGTTTTCAACGAAATTGTAATTTAAACCTATAATTTTTATCATTTTGTTGCAAAATTTCACCTGAAAGATAAGATTCGATGCAAATGAGCGTATTAGATACGAATACGAACGACATTCCAAGAACAAAAAAAAGAGAAAACAAACACGGACGAAATAAAATACTAATTAAAAGTCCTAATCATTGTAACTCGACTATCTAATGAATAATCAAATTTCTGCTCAAATAGTCAACAATTCGTAGTAATAAAATACATAATTCAAGCAGATGCTCGAATGAAAAAAATAACTCATACGACTTCATTAAAATTTAAGGCTGAGGTGGGTGTTTGTGGAGGTCAAAACATCGATTTAAAAAAAAATGCTCACAGTAATTCGCCATGCACAGAAGAATATTGAAACCGACAATTACCTCAATTTAAATCAACCTATCGCCAATAAAAATTAGAAATTCCAGAAAATAAATGGTTTGAAACAGGGGTTTGACAAACCGGCTTCCTAAAAAAGTTACGACTGAGGTGAAATTTAATTTTATTAAATACTGCCTTACTTTTGGCTCACAATTTTACACAACGATCTGGGCATTCATTTTTTAATTTTTAATAACGATGGGAAAAGTTCGAATTTCGACTCAATTCAGTACAGCAAAATTGGAGACTGGCCGAAAATGAATTTTTATATGTTTTCTGAATCTATATACTTATGATTTGCACACCGTACGAGAAAATATGGTAAAATTTGGAAAAAGTTATGAAAAGGTGTTTTTCAGCCTTAAAAAGCTCAATTTTTTGTAAATTGAAATTTTTTCTTTTAAAAGTTCTTTCCTGTAAAGTTAGTTTTTCATGTTTTTCTCCCATTTTCTTTAAAACTATTCGACCGATTTTCTTTCTTTTTTTTATTGTGTTCAGGAGAGTTTATTTTTATAATGAATTGATGAAATTTTTGGGATAAAGAAAGGGTTTCCCAAAACCCTCCTGTTAAAACATGGTTGGGATGTTCCTGAATTGAACTGTAAAAACCTGAACTTCGTAGGTCATGTGGTTTCTGAGAAAATGGGACCTAAAGTGAGATCTCTGTTTTTCCATGTTTAATTACTACCCTTTTCTCAATTTCCAAAAACATGTTTTTTTACATTTGTGAAAGGTTGCTATTCTATCCTTCATGAACTATAGGCATTTTTTATTCCGGTATATCAAGTTTCTCACTTTTGAGAAATACATATAAATTTAGATCAATTTCTCATTTTTTTCAAAATTTCTTTGGATAAAATTTTTTACCATTTTTCTACTACTTGAAAATAACTCCTCTTCTACGCTGGACATTCAACAAAATTTCTTATTTGAATAATTTCCATTTCTCACTCTGTCGAAACAAATTTTCCAGAATTTTATTCATAGGAAAAAATTATAAATTTAGAAGAAGAGAAGAGAGCAGGAAAGTAAATTCGAAAATTATACGATTTTAAACTTTACATAATAATTTTTTCATTAATAGTTTACTACTCTATTTTGACTTTTGACAAAAAAAAAAAAAAACGATTGAAGGAGACTGAGGATGAGGAAGGAAGGAAAAATGAGCCAATTTCTGGATTACATGGCACGACTTTGAATTTCTCATTCGAATTTTTTCATTTAAAGAATTCCCATTTTTCATTTTGACAAAAATTAGCTGTAGATAATTCACAGATTCTCATTTTTAGAAAAAAAACACACAAAATGAAGAGGAGGGAAGAAAAAAAAAAGGTTTTTAATTCGAATAACTCCAGATTTTTGTATTTTAAGATTCTATTCTGACGAAAAAAATTTTTCTTGACAAATTTATTAGGTACCTATATTTTTCAAAAAAACTACTCGAAAATCATTTTTCTTCTACGCTGTGCATTCAACTAAAAAATTTTAGAACCAGCCCCCCCCCCCGAATCAATTATCAAAAAAATTAACAAAAAATTGCGAAATACGAATTCAACTCTCCCAACACCACTGCACTTTCCTTATAAATGAAAAAAAAATTTACAACAAAGTTATCGTAATCAATGCATTTTCACGAATAAATATCATTCTTATCGTGTAAATCGTTTGTATCTAATTAGCTCTTTTTCATTCATTTAGCCTTAATTACTTCCCATTAATTCGATAATAAAAGTTCAATATTAACGACTCATCAGTTCGATGAACCGATCAATTCTCAGATAAGGGTTTAACAATATTTAAATCCATCGTTATCACTTATCACAATACGTGAAGTATTTGCTACCTTCAAAGTCTCAAAATACCTTTCTTGCTCACTTTCCCATCTAAAAAACACTGAAATTTCTTCTCCATCATCGACCTTACCTTCAAATTCGACCAAAATTTTTTCCTTCTTCGATCACGTATCACCGAGAAAATTCAACCAACACCTTGTTCACATATTCACACCGCGAAAAATTCAACTCCACTTACGTCTTAATACGCGAAAAATTCTCGCAACGACCAGAGCGAGCGAAAAAAACACACGTAAAAAACACGCCACCGAGCAAGTCGAACTAAACCGCACGGTGTTCCAGTCTTCGGCGTTGGCTTTGGGGGCCGGAGATGGCGGGGTGGTCTCGTTTATGACACAGCCATCGTGTCACGTCGTCATGGTACATATCGCGCAAACGTTGAAAATTCTCATGCCTTTCGCGTTCGTTTCATCGTCGAGAGGCTCCTCACATCGAGCCAAAAAACTGTAACAGAAACCCTCCTCTTCTGAGCATCAAAAGGCCAAGACGATTGAACTTGAGATAAGTAAAATTTTTCGCCCGGATTGGTCCAAGGAATTTGCTTTTTTCGCGCACCACGCAGACGAGATTTCCGTCGCTTTCTGGCTTTTTTAATTAAAACCTTTTTTCCAACGTCGATCGAAGAAAACCCCCTTTTGTTCCGCAGCGGGAAATATTACCAATAAATCAACCGAAGCTTTGATTTGATTTTTTCTTTATTCTTCTTCGTCCATTCGCAGGCATTTTTTACATTTCGTAAACTCGAACCAGCTTGAAATCGTCGTCCACCAAATTACCTCACTTCGAAGCCAATTCGCTCCTTTTTTCCACATCGAGAGAAGGAAAAAAAATCACCAGAAAACGACGTCGTATTCGTCGAATAAACTCGAGATATTTCCACGTTAAACGACGGCCAGAGAGGAAAAAAGCCCCCCTGTCCCCCTCGCCTCTTTACACGTATACTTGATTAACTTGCAAGAAGTTTTTCATCGTTTTAGCAACATTCAAACGCGGTTGCTTCTTTTTTAAAATGGGTCATTCCGCGTCAATTCTTCGAAATAGACCGATTTCTCGACCTAAGGTCGTCGTCTTCGTCTCATCTCCCGCCCACCCCTCGTCTCCTACAATTTAGTCTTCTCGAATGGAAAAATTCTCCTTTCGATACCATTCAAAGGATGCGAAAAAAAACAAACTCCGAAATTGTCGTCATTTTTTCCCAAAAAGGGTACTTAGAGATTTGAAATTAAATAAGCTCGTAAATTCTTCAACTCGTTCGCGTATCTCGTCGACTATGTTTTATTCGTTTCCACGTTGCTCGGTGCGAACGAAATATCATATCAAAGCTCCATCTTTCCTCCTTGCCGGTGACCAAATTAACGAAAAAAAATCTCCGCTTTTCATTTTGCAAACCCAAGCTTAACGTAATTTCCTTTCTATCTAAGAAACCTACGAAGACCAGGCGTTTGAAAAAAATAAACTCGAATATTAAATTCCCAGAGTTAAAAGGTATAAGCATAAGATTTCGTAGCGGTGCGACGATATTCGAAATGCCATCTTGCGAAATGTCTACTCGACCTCCGGTCCACGACCTAAAAGATATCTTTCCTTGGCAAAAAATTCAACTCGGACAAGGTAAAAATAAATTCGCCTTTCGGTAATGGAAAAAATCTAAGCTTACGTCTCGTTGGTGTTTTTTTTTTCAGTCTACGAGTTTTTCCGCATTTTCCACACTAAATTGTCAAATATGTTAAAAATGATGAGATTTTTCCTCCTTTCGTATTTTTTTTTCCAGATGAGAATTTCGTTACATGTATTTTTTCTTCTTTACCTTACTTTTTGGCAGTTTTTGCGGAGGATGGAGTTTTTGAGATGTTTTCTCTGGGAACATGGGAAGAATACCAGAACGACAGACGCAGACTGGAATATATTTTTGCGAATTGAAAGAGAAAACGTTCGATGGGTGAATAATTATATACGATCTTTGAGAGACGCGACGTTTTATTTTTATAAAATGAATACTATTTTCGGCGTTTGATTATCAATCGAACGACTTCCAATCGAATATCAAAAACGCCTACGATAATTATCGCCAGGAATATTCGACTAATGGACACCCACTCGATATCGAAGTATAAAAAATATTAACAGCGAGTTATTAAATAAATATTTTTTCCAACTTTGTGAAAATATTTGTAAAATTTAATTTTAATATCTTATGGAAGCAGCTTGACGTAAAATTTGTTTTAGATTAAAATTGTTTCGATAGAAAAGTGAATCGACTGAATTCGATTGTGATGGTTTGATCGAGTAAAATTCAGATTTCAGCATTCAATGATTGATTTCTGAAAATTAATAAAAAATATAAATAAAAAGTGAATCGAATGAATTCGATTGTGATGGTTTGATCGAGTAAAATTAATATTTCAGCATTCAATGATTGATTTATGAAAATTAATAAAAAATATAAATATGAAGACCTCACGGGAAGAACGGGTTAATTGAGAGTTTTTTCAAAAATGACTTTTTTGTGCCATTGTGTACAATAAACCATGTGCTTTTATGTGGTTTATATGAAAAATGTCGAACTGTTCAAATTTTGTCAATAAAAGCAAAAAAGAATTTTCAAGAAATTA
Organism: Pseudococcus viburni; assembly: GCA_033439095.1. Lineage (NCBI taxonomy): Eukaryota > Metazoa > Arthropoda > Insecta > Hemiptera > Pseudococcidae > Pseudococcus > Pseudococcus viburni. The sequence goes on along the minus strand of JAVBJF010000526.1, from coordinate 140,168 downwards.
AAAACACGGAAAGAACGGGTTAACTAATCTAAACAAAGAAAAAAATGTGCAAAAAGCTGATTTTTGTTTTTTAAATAGTTGATTTATTGTTGTGAACATGAAAAAAAAAATCATAATTTAACAAAAGATAACTCATAGGTGGAAAAAACTGATTAATTTCAGAGAAAAAATATGTTAATTTCAAGAAAACACGGAAAGAACGGGTTAACTGTGTCGCTTTACGGAAAGAACGGGTTAATTGAGGCACTTACACGGAAAGAACGGGTTAACTTCTCAGAATGTTGTTCAAACACATTGTGTGTTGAGTGACTTTGAAGCTTTTAAAAATCTTTTGAGCAATATTTACCGATATAAAATGATTCTAATTGACATTTTGAAAGTAATAAAATCAAAACGAAACTTGAAAATCCATTTTTATTCAGTTCCACTTCAACATTATCTTTAAAACGTTCTCCTGCAAAATTTATAAAATTTCAGTTAACCCGTTCTTCCCGTGAGGTCTTCATATAAATTCGATAACTTTAGATTGATTACACAGGGCGACACGAATTTTGTTTTTGGGTTCTCATTGCCAAATTTGGGTTGCTTTTATGTAACTAATAAAGGAAAAAATATTTTTTTTGACCAAAGTTTGCTTTGGGGGGTGAGGGGGGCAAAAAACTGATTTTTCGAGGTCAATAAGCCTGAGCATTACAAAAAAAATTGAAAAAAATTTTTTTGGACCAATCTTGTATAGGAAATTTTACGGCAAATCCAATGCCGCAAACCGCCGAGCTCCGTCTCTTTTTTAAAAAAAGTTACAGCTCATTCTTTCCAAAATTTTGTGAAAAAATCGCATTTTTTTGTTTTTTTTTCGCAAAGAAGTGAAATTTGAGAGAAAAGTAAGGATTTTAAGGCCATAATGACCATGGTGAGAGTTGTAGGAAATTTCACGGCGAATCGAATGCCGCAAACCGCGGACCTCTATCTCTTTTTAAAAAAAAGTTATAGCTCATCCTTAAAACCCTTAGTTTTCTCTCAAATTTCACTTTTTCGCAAAAAAGGCACAAAAAATGTGATTTTTTCCACAGAATTTTGTAAAGAATGAGCTGTAACTTTTTTTAAATAAGAGATAGAGGTCCGCGGTTTGCGACATTCGATTTTCCGTGAAATTTCCTACAACTCTCATCATGGTCATTATGGCCTTAAAATTTTGGAAAGAATGAGCTGTAACTTTTTTTAAAAAAGAGACGGAGGTCTGCGGGTTGCGGCATTGGATTCGCCGTGAAATTTCCTACAAGATTAGTCCAAAAAAATTTTTTTCAATTTTTTTTGTAATGCTCAGGCTTATTGACCTCGAAAAATCATTTTTTAGCCCCCCCACCCCCCCCCCCCCCAAAGCAAACTTTGGAAGCCAGGATTGAGCAAGGTGATGTATTTTGATGTCTAGAAACAGAATTTCGGCATGAGAACCGAGAAACAGAGCAAAAAATTTTTTTGTCGCCCTGTGTTATCGATTAATTCAATTATTTTACAAGTTCTGACAAATTTAGATTGAAGTTTATTTCATTATGAATATATGTATGTACCTGATTTTGAGAAAATGGCAGAAAATATCATAGAATAATTGATTACTTGTATCAAAATCAAAATTGCCAAAAACAACGACGAAATTAATAAATATTAGTAGAAAAAAATGAAACATCGAAAATTGAAAATTTTTCAAAAAAATTAATTTGGAATTTGACTCCTCTATTGACAAGTCAACTCAATGAACCCAGGCATCATAGCGATATTCCGAAGAAAAAAGTGACTTTTAGTGACCTTTTTTGAGAAAAAAGTGACCTAAAATTCAATGGGGGGGGATTTACAGTTTTTGGAGGGATTTTTTTACAGGCAGATTTTCAAAGAAAATCTGTAACTTTCGGTAAAAATTGAATATCTTTGATAAAAATCCATCATTTTCAACAAAATTTGATAATTTTTCGGTATTGATGGATCATTTTAGACAAAAATCGATGATTTAATAAATTAATTTTTAACCGTCGATATTTCAATGTGAAAATTTTCAGTCCCTTTTCGCGACACTATGGTCGATAATTTTCGACGAAATTCGATCATCATTCGAAAAAAAATCAATTTTTAAATTGAATAGTTCATCTTGAGAATCATATTTTCCATCAAACCTCATTCGAATCATCTGTTCGAATAAATAATTTGCGAACAATAATTTGTAACTTTTTTAAGCCATCAAAAAATTACTTCACAATTCATACGTGGTATATTTTCAATTCATAAATGATTTATCAATCGCAGTCGTTCGTAGGAATGACAAATCGACAGTTCGAAACAATATTTCGAGAACGATTATTCTTCTTTTTGAAAATGAATATTACTTCGCAGTTCATACCTGCTGTGGTGGATTTTCAGTTCTCAGATGATTCATTACACAGGTTGGCATTTTTAAACTTTTGAAATGGTGTTTGAGGTTTGATGGGTGATTTCTATAGTATTTTTCGCGCTGATCACGAAAAAAGAAGTGAAAAAATCCCATCGCCCAAGGATTTTTCACAATTTGAATTTTTTGTTCAACAGTTTTTCTACTTTTTTTGATGACTTTTGACACTTCAAGTCGATTTTCTAAGAAAAGGAAGGGTTCTGCGGAAAAAATGAATAGAACATAAATTGTAGAGCATCAAATTTCCTATCCGTAAAGTCCAATTAGTTTTTTCTTAGGAGGCTTAGGTTTCGAGATATTTTAGCTCACATTTCAGAATTCAACTTTTTTAAATTGAAAATATCTCAAAAGCTAAGCCTCCTATAAGATAGAACTAATCGAACTCTACAAGAAGGAAATTTGACGCTCTACAATTTCCGTTCTATTAATTTTTTTTGTAGACCCCTTCCTTTCCCCATAAAATCGACTTCAAGGGTCAAAAATTACATCAAAACGTGTAAAACAAATTTTCAACAAAAATTTTTCCAATTATAAACAATCTTGGCGTAATCGAGAAAAACTGTAATCATATTCGAACTCGACTCTAAAAAATAGATTAGAATCACCTACCAGCGAAACTACTGATGGAGAAATTTTAAATTCAGCGCTACATTTTAGACTAAAAACAGTACATAATTAAAAGAGGAAAAAGAAAATGCTGTTTTAAATTTAATGAATAATTATTATATTATTTTTCACGCTGATCACGAGAAATATTGTGAAAAAATTCCAAGACGGCAGGTTTTTTTACAATTGGAAAATTTTTCGTTGAAAATTTGTTTTACACTTTTTGATGTAATTTTTGACCTTTAAAGTCGATTTTCTGGGGAAAGAAATGGCTCTACGAAAAAAATGAATAGAACATAAATTGTAGAGCATCAAATTTTCTACCTATAGTGTTCAATTCGTTTTTTCTTAGGAGGCTTAGTTTCTGAGATATTTTCGATTTAAAAAAACAGTTGAACTTTGAGCTAAGATATCTCGAAAGCTAAGCCTCCTAAGAAAAAACTAATTGGACTTTTCAGATAGAAAATTTGACGCTCTACAATTTATGTTCTATTCATTTTTTCCGCAGAACCCTTCCTTTTCTCAGAAAATCGACTCGAAGTGTCAAAAGTTATCAAAAAACTTGGAAAACCCATCAAACGAAAAATTCAGATTGTGAAAAATCTTTGAATGATGAAATTTTTTCACTATTTTTCTCGTTATCAGCGCGAAAAATACTATGAAAATCATCCATCAAACCTCAAACAGCATTTTCCACGTCGACCTGTGTTATTTATCGTACACACAAGCATGATTTGTGCCAATAGCCATAATTCGCGGTTTCATGCCACATTTAGTATGACATTTCAAAACGAATAAAAAACAGATAATCAAAGTGGTAGTATATCATTCTACACATTACGATCCCTCGATTTTTTTCCCACCTGATTAAATATCTCACCGTGTGTACAATGCTTGAATTATTTGAAGTCGAATAATTCAAGTTTTGTAAAAAAAAAATCACGAGTTTATCATAAAATCGAGAAAACCAAACAGTGCAGTGTTCGTAAAGAGACCTATGCAAACGTTATTGTCAAAAATGTTCAACTGTTTGATATTATTATCTGTACTCGGGTGTTATTGCGTGGTATTAGTTGTCGGATATCCTTTAGAGAGAAAAACTGTGTCGATCGATGATTATGAAAAGTGGGTTTAATTAAAAACTTTGAATTTTTATTTTTTGCTTTTTTAAAGTGTTGAAAAAGCGTTAGAAAAATCAATGTTCTTTCATTTTCTCAATTTCCAATCCCAAAAATCCAATCGAAAGGAACGCGATTTAATTCAATTAAAATAATTTAAAACGCATTAAAAAATTATTTAAATCGCTAAATTTTGAATCAATAATCGAGTTATACTTAAAATCCTATAAAAAGAATTTAATTTAACACCCAAACTTAATAAAATAATATAAAAAATTTCAAGTAACTATCTTAACTTCAATTGAAATTAATTACGTTTTTCTGTTTAGATATGGCGAATTATGCTCAATTTCAGAATTAAGTGAACTGGTTCCAAAACTATGTCAAAAAGTGGGCGCCGATGATGGCCAATGTATGACAAACATCCTTGTGAAATTGCAAAATGAAAATGTCGTGGAGGAAAAATTTCGTACCATTGCAGTATGCTCTAAGAACAAGGAACGAATCAAATGCTTATCTGGAGCCGATAAGAACACAGAAGTGTTGGTATGGAACTATAAAGAATTTTTTCGTGGAGGGATGCCACCGAGGATGGCCTGTACTCCAATTCAAGTTACAGATATTTTACGCCCGTATGTGACCACGAATGATGCAGGTTGCACCAACTGTTTTGGATGGATTGGTCTTTGATTATTTCTCAATTTTTATCGAATAAGGATGACGATGTGGTTTCGAAATTTTGAGGGGTTTAATAAAGATGACCGGTGATTTCGATATTATATTTCGAAAAAATTATTCGATTGTAAAAAAATTACGAAGCGAGAACAAATTTTTAAGGAAAGTCGACAAAGTCGTATACAGCGCACAGTGGGCCAGGCTCGTTTTGCTCAGAAACTCTGAGAGGTCGGCAAAAAATTCGTTTTCTTATGTTTTCATGGTCGCAGATTACGAATTTCGTATTTAAAAAATGGTAGGAGTGGAGGGTGGGGCAGGGGAGGGGGTTTGAATTGAAATTTCACAATGATAATGTCCAAAATGTACATATAATATATCAAATTATACATTTAACTAATTGTAGATTACGAATTTTGTACTCAAAAAATTGTAGGAGTGGGAGAAAAGCGAAATTTCAATTTAAACTCCACTTACTGCCCTAACCCTCTCCCTCTAAAATTTTATGAGTACGAAATTCGTAATCTACGATCTCGAAAATGAATATTGTGATATTTTATACGATACGATAGCACACCATACCGAAAATCCCGACCTTTTTTTACTCGAATCCAATAACTAGAATGATTTTTTCCAAAATACACACTCGTACAAACACCCAAAAATTTATCAAATTATTTAAAAACATTTTTTCAATTCAAATTTTTTCCAAGTTTTCAAATTTTCTCATTTTTTTACAAGTTTTTAAACTTCGTTAATTTTTTTTAGATACTTCCAAGTTCAAATTTTTTCAAAATTACACGTATCTATTTTCCCACGTTTTTCAAGTTTTTTAAGCTTCAAAAGAAAGACGTCAACGAAAAATAAATATCTAATAATAGTAGGTAGGTAGTCTAAATTTTTTGACGTTTTATGTTGGAAATTGGAACCTTGGAATCAGAATTCGTTGAGTTTGAAGCTATTACAACTTGGAAAAAATATGCACAATTTTCTCGAAGTAACAATTCGGCTCAAAAAATTTCGGGATACTTCAATTGGGGTAAATATCTTTTGAGAAAGTGGATTCAGGAAAATGTACGGTAATTGGAAAGGAAACATTATTTTTGAACATTCTGTTGAAATCCAAAAATTTTTAATTTTGGTGTAGAATTTCTTTGTACCCGAATCTACTGAAACTATATCGTCATCTTTATTCTTTTTTTTATTATTAAAATTCTTCAATTTTTTCCAATTTCTGTTCTTATTATTTAAAATAATTATTTTGTTTTTTTTAAAACATAACCTAAAATGTATTCATATTTTTACATTATGTTACAATTATTAGAGCGACAGTGTTGCCAATATTGCAAATTTAAATCACTTTTTTTGATCAACCTTCATAATTTTTCATAAAAATGCCAATACAGTTGAAAAAAATCACGCTATATTCCAATTTTAGCAAGCAGTGTTGCCAACAGTACAATTTCAAACACCAATTTCATACCTTTAAAAATCATATTTAGCAACACTAAAAAATAAAAAAACGTTACACTTCGCAAAAATTAACCCCCAGCCCTAATAAGACATTTTTATGCCCAAAGTCATCAAACTTTGTCGAAAATAATCAATTTCTATCATTTCGTCAAAAATTATCAATTTATATCAAAATTGCAGGAAAATATTTTTTTTCATTAAAATATCGATCACTGATAATATGAAAAATTAAAGAATTTTTCAAAAACGATCTATATAAATGAAAAATTGATAATTTTCGACGAAATTCGATCATTTTTCGATAAAAATGGATAATTTCCGATAAACTATGATAATTTTTGATGGAAATCAATATTATCGTTATTTATCGTTACCTAAGTATAATCGAAAATTAAAAAAAAAAAACAATTTTCAAGGATTAACTATCGAAAAAAATCGGTAATTTTCGATAAAAATTAAAAACCTTCGATAGCAGTTGATAATTTTCAACAAAATTTAATAATTTTTCGATATTGATGAATCATTTTCTAACGAAATCGATGATTTAATAAATTCATTTTAACCATCGATATTTCAATTTGAAAATTTTCGACACTTTTCACGACACTAGATATGATAATTTTTGACAAAATTTGATCATCATTCGATAATCATTTTCGATAATATTGGATTACTCGAAAAACCAATTTTTAATTTGAATACTTCCATTATTTTTTTTGTTTGGGCACTTTGCGATGAAAATTGATCATTTTTAACATAATTGGATAATTTAAGTAATAAATTGTGATTTTTAATGCAATTGATTTTTTAAAAATACTTTGATCGATAATTAATAAAATTGTACACAAATAAAAAATTTCAGGGCGTTTACAATAAGAATCAATCACTTTTGACGTATTTTGATTATCATTCGATGATAAGATCATTTTTGACGAAATTCAGGCATCGTAGCGAAATTTTTGAAGAAAAAAGTATATCTTTCAGTGACTTTTTTTGAGCAAAAAGTGACCAAAAAGTGACCAAAAATTAAATTTTTTCTAGGGCCAAATTTTTACAGTTTCCGGGGGGGGGGGGGAATTTTTTGTAGTTCTCTGCAAACATTTCAAAAATAAATCAACTGAAAAGATGTGAATAATTTCATTTATTAAATTCCTTCGTCAAAACAACAAACAAACTAGCAAAAATCAATTTTTATTTATTTCTTAAAGAATTTTGAAAAATAACAATTTCTACGTGAAAATTTGAATTTTTGCTAGGAAGTGCGAGAAAAAGTGATTTTTGAGGGGAAAAAGTAACCAAAGTGACCTTTTAGACGTGAAATGTAACCAAAATTGACTGAAGTCGAAAAATGTGACAAACACCCTAAAAAAAGGACCCGTGATGATGCCGGCGAAATTGGATAAAATATTAACAACGAACAACTTTCGACGGAAATCGATATTTTCGAGAATCAGAGATCGTATCGAACAGAAAATGACGATAACATCGAATTTTCAAAAAAACTGAATTCTAATATGAAAAAATAATCCAATAGGTAATCCAAATTCCAATTTTTTCCATGGTATTTCTGTATTTCATTTTTTTCAAAAAAAAAAAACAAGTTGTAAAAACGCCAAGTTATTGGATTGTTTATGCAATATACAATCTCGAGAATTTTTCGTAAATAACTTCTTGATCAGCTTTTATTTTTCTTTTGAATTTTTGTTCCTCGTCCTTCAAAATTCAATATTTCTATTTAAAAAAAAAAAAAAAAAAAAAAAAATGGAGCTATGTCACACTGGAATATTGTTAGGTACTTCAACTTTTTATTTTCTTCGAATAATTTCATAATTCGTCACTTTGCAACAAAAACCATCAAAACTTCTCTTATCTGGCAATAAAAATATCATTAATTTACTCGACAATAAATTCCAAACCCCAATCCTCAGCTCCCAATTCCTCCATTTCCAATTCATACTTCATACCACACCAAAATACTCGACAATCACCACAACACAAACACAAAGCTCTATAATCATAGAACTCTAATTCCAAAGCAATTTCTACCAAGCTTATCTCATCTCACACTTATGAAAAATTCAAACTCGAGCAGAAGCACTCCGGTAATAATACAGTAATTCGTGTCTTATCCGTGGTACTTATAAAGTACATAGGACGAATTACCTCGCACAAGTACAACACTTAAGATGAATAATAGAAACACTTATTCGAGGCCAAGATGGAAACTACTCGAAAATGACATAAAATAACCAAACCGTCGGTCGCGGATGGCTCGAATGAAATTTTAAAACAAATTCTCATCGCGGTAGGTACTCGAGTATCCATGGTAATTTTCAAACGATAATGAAAAACGAGCCGTTCAACTGATAAGCTTGGTCATTGACTTTCGAACGTTTATAAACAATACCGCGATCGTATTGACATCCCGAGACTGGCAATTAAAATAGTAAATTAATACTATCGATGTGCGGCGAGAAGAGGTAGAGGTACAGCTTTGTGAAAAATCAGATAAAACCCGAGATGACTGGATACTCGAACTCGATATGGAACCATCATGGAAGCTCGGCTGTGGAATTCCAGCAACGTTGTTTATCACCGGAATGCGAATCAATTTGTTGCGGATGGTTTAACATGCGATGATTTGCATTTGATTGGGTATTAACGAGCTATATGCATGAAATAAGATTAATTGCGAGATATTTCCTATAATTTAGGAAGATGCACGGTTGTAGATGAGGTCTTGCGAAGATTCGGCTATTGCGATAAGTCAAATGTGTACACAAAGTAATCGCGAGATGAGATAACATCGCACGTTGAACGGATATTTTCGAGTAAACTGTAACTTTACCAAGATGACAAGATATTTCGACATATTTCAGATGTTATTCTATATAAGATGAGAATAGATCTGGACTCACCTTTGGAAAAAATCGTCCATTCCAGTAACATCCTCCTTGGCTAGGAATCGAACCGGGATACTTCACTGAGCACACTCATGCACTTTTATACACCGAACACAATCACAAAAATAATTTCAAAAAATAAATTATAACAAAGGGAAAAAAATAATATCAAAATATGAAATTACTTATTACAAAAACCGAAAAATAAACACACAACAAAAAAACACCGGAACGATTTTCAAAAGTTGACAAATAACACAATGCCCGAAATAAACTTATTAAACCGTTTTCGAGTATTAATTAGCGAAAAGACCGATAAATTAATGGAAAATGAATATTATTTTATAGAAAAGTAGCAATAAACAATCGCACCATCGTAAAATTTCGGCCGCTCTTGTTCGAAGTCTACATCAAAATCATTGCTTTTCTGTTTCGTTCTCTTTCTTTCATCTTTTATTAGTCTTCGTCTTCTTTCTTTGTTTTCTTTCTTATTGCTTACTACCACTTGAGGATTGTGGTTACACATATGAAGCCTACGCCCTGACCCGCACCGCGCTACAAAACGTAAATCACGATCAATATGGATGAAAGAGAATGGATAAACGAGGGGAAAGAAAATGGAGAAGAATGGTTACCGGAAGCGTCGCTAGGAGCGCTGTTGAAAGAGCGGAGGCATTTTTACAACAGGATAACAAGTCGAACAGGCAAATTTAGGTAGGTAGGTAAATTCAGTAGGTAGTCGAGTTTTATTTTTTATTTTATTTATTTTAATTAAATTTTTTGATTTTTTTGATTTTTTGAGTTTATTTCTTCGAAACTGAATTATTTTTATGTAGACACTAGACAGTCGAGTTTATTTCTATTTTGAATTTTTTTAATTTAATTTTTTTTTTGGTTTTTTACGGTTTCTTTTTATTTTTCAAATTTATTTCTCCGAAATTGAATTATTTTTATCACTTTTTTAACCCTTCAGGAGAATTTATTCGATAAAAAAAATAAACTGAAAACATTTTCCACGAAATAAATTACACAACAACATCAAAAAGTATATTGCATTAGTTTATCCGGTTTTTAAATTACACAAAAAAGAAAAAAGAAACAGTTTTACGATCTCCAAAAGCTTAGTTAATTTAATTTACAAAACAATAACAACAAAACAAAAGGAATCTAACAAATTTTTTTAAACACTTTACGTACACCGCACAAAAAATGAACAATATAAACAATATTATAATTATTAATTACCATTACCAACCACTTCACGTGGTATAAGTAAAGTACGAGTTTGTAAAAAAATTCTCTAACAAAACAGAATAGAATACTTAACTAGAAAAAATGTGTTATATTAGACAACTAACGTGCCAATTCACTAAAAAATTTACATTGTAGAAGGTACGTATTTTCTAATGCTACGTCCCAGTCGTATGGACAAAATTAGATGTCACAGTCGTAGCAAAAAATAATACTGAATTACTATGTACAAATTCATTATCAAGTATTCGTTATTTACTTACAAATTGTTTATTTTTAGTAAAAATAGGTAATATTTTACATTTTTGTTAAGAAGATTTTTGTTAATCGTTTCTTTCAAGATCGAAAAATTTTCAAAACGAATTTTTTTAAGGTAAAAAAAATCATTCGGGGTACATTAGAATATTTATAGTGCTGTGCTACCTGAAATTTTAAGTCGTTCCAAAGACACGTAAAAAGAGATGAAGCTTTCAAATTTGCAGTATTCCATTGATTCGGAAATCATGATTTTCAAAATTTTTCTGGCTCTTGAGATGGTAGAGAAGAGTTGAATCAAATTGTAAAAATGAAGTCTAAAAAAGAAGGTTGTAAAAAATCGCTCAAAAGTTGCACAAAAAGAGATTAAGCTTTCAGGTTTGCAGCATTCGATCCTTCTGAGTTTTTAGAATCGGAAAACGTTTTTTCAACCCTTTCTTGCTTTCAAGGACAGAATTGAACTAATTTCCAAAGTACAACAAAAAAAATTTCAAACAAAAATTATCCTAAAAACATTGAAAAATGACTTAAAGGGGTGGTTGGGTTCAAACTCTTGAATTAATTTCGAGGGGTATTTTGACCTAAAATGCACAAGTCGACCCTGAGGGAGGGAGAGGATGAAATGGTAGACCGGAATTGAAACCGATTCAGACTTCAGAGGTGCCCAAAATTAGAAAATTTTTGAAATAAGTTTAGTGATTCTCAGAAAGACCGTTTTGAAACCCAGTTCAGTACCTAGTTCCCGAAAAGAGATTTTCGAAACCAGTTCAATGGTTCTTCAGAGGGACAGATTTTAAAACGATTCCACAATTCCCAAAAAGGGATTCTTCTCAAAAGTTCATCGAATTTCAAAAAGTGAATTTAAAAAAAAATAGCAAACAAAAAAATTTTAACATCCAAATTATTTTTTTGATCAAGTTTTATCCACTTATTTATCCGGAACCAATGGAATGATTCCTAAAATTAACATAACATGAAAATATGCATCTAAAAAAACATTTCTTTAAAAAAAACCGGATCAGTGGTTCCCAAATGGACTTCTTTCAAAAATGAATTAGCAAAAAAATCTAATATTTAAAAATGGACTGCAGTTCATTAGTAATGGGCATTTTTTTTTGAAAAATTATCAACTGTATTGAGTGAAGAAAATTTTGAAAATTGCTTCAAAGTTTTGAATCTATTTTTTCTGCGGGGGAGGGGGGGGGGGTTTGCAAAATCCATGTTTTTGACTTTTCAAATTCATTTCTAGAGGCATTTTGAATCTAAAGTCGAAAGTCAATTTTCTGAAGTGAAGTGAAGTGAAGTGAAGTGAAGTGGAGTGGAGTGGAGTGGTACAAAAATTAAAAATTTTTTCCTCAAATGGTTTTCAATTTCAGCCCCTCCCTCTCATAACGAAAAGTCGAATTTTGGCTTTGTGATCGAAATAACCCAGAAATGGATTCAAGGAGTAAAAAATATGAATTTTGATACTTTGTTCCATTAAATTGAAAATTTTTCAATTCATATCAGAACGTTTACCATTTCCTCCCTCCCCTTCCTTCCGCGGTCGACTTTTAGTTTGGAGTCAAAAAACTCCAGAAATGGATTCAGAGCTTTGCAATTTTCTTGGAGCCATTAAAAAAAATTCCAATTATTTATTTAGTTTTTTTTTATCATTTTTTTTATAGTGCCTGAATTTTCATGAGACTTCGAAAATTCTGTAACACTATAAATTGCCCACCCCGAATTAAACCTGTAAATATTTCTTTATTCGGGTATTTTCCTAGTAAAATTATCAATTAATGAGATCAAACCAATTTTATTGGCTATTCGAAAAAAAATTTCAATGATCTCTGTATATTTTTCAACATTTTCTACATCCTGACTTCTGCATTTCTATCGACACATTGGATAATAAATATTCTACGAATTCTGCTGTTTATTTATAGGCGAATTTCCAGCTCTGGAAGGAGGCGTATGCGATCCGTTGGAATTAGGAGGTCCCATACCATCAGCACTCTCCATACCTTCACTCGTATGAACTACCGTATTGAAATACCTTTCTGAAACAATTGAAAAAAATCACCAATTACAACTTCAATCCATCCATCTCCTTATTCTAATCGAAATCTACTCACCGTCATCCATCAAGGTAGCATTAGCTTCGGCAGTGGCCCCGGACATCAACGGAGTCATCATGTAATCCTCGTCCAATCCGATAAACGGCGGAGCCGAAGACGAATTTTGAGTAGTCCACCGTGGAGGCTGCACCGACTGAGGATGTCTGGACGTTCGGGGCGAATTCACCGTCACAGGAGTGGAAAATAAACTAAGATTGGTCGGACTTATGACGCCAGACATGCCACCCACCGACGTGATGCTAGGATAGCTAAATAACTAAGGTAAAAAACAAACATACGCAAGTTAATCGTCTGGCAATCTGTGTTTTCTTTCAACTGGGTCGAATAAACTAAAGATTGTGTTAGAACACATCAAACGCATGCTGGTCTTTTTCACTATTTATTCCGAATCGATATTCGAGATCGTTCTCCAGCATCTAAGGCGATCTAAAATATCCAAACATAAGCTTCTCTATCATTAGTACGTTTAAAAAAAGTTATTTTCAAAATCAACAAGCGCAGTTATTCACGTAAACTACAAAAACCGTTAGGTACGTATCGAGTTAGTTCGCCGGAATACTTAACGTTGTTTTCAAAATTAGGGTTTTTTAGATGAACGCATCACAAGTACATCGAGTAACATAAAAAATCAAACTTTATTGCAAACTACATTTTAAAAAACAGCAGATTTCTTAATATATAAATACATTAATGTAATATCACATGGAATTTATGTAAATTACATTTCATATAAATTAAAATTCCAAAAATATACAAAGCATAATATAATAATACTGATTTAAAAGAAAAAAAAAAGAAACTAACATCGAGTAACAAGTAGGTAAGTATACATACTTTGTTTCAATAATTTTAATATTGCAACCGATTTTTTTTACTTTTGGACGAAGTTCTCGTAATTTTTTAATATTATTGCTTCGAGAAAAATATAGGCACGTATTGAACTAAACATCCGAATTTTCTCTCTGGCAAATAGCGAATCTATTAAATTTAATTTTTCTGAGATCATATACATTGGAGTAATATACATGGAAATAAAAATAAATAACGTTTCGTATCGACTAATTTAAGTAAGTAAACTAAAATCAATTTAATTTTAAAAATATAAGTAGAATCTTCGTCATTGCATCGTGGAACATGTAAAATGTAAATTAAAATACTCCAATTGTATAATTTTCTAACCTCTTATAATGATAAGAAACTACCTAATCTATATGGCACCAATGAAATCATTCGCAATTGTCTTGAAATTTCAACATTAACGTATTAAAAATCGAAATGAAAAAGTTTCATATTTGTAAATATAAATAAAACATAAGGCAATAGTTGGTGTATTGATTTTTAACAAGGTTGGGCTCCGGAATAATTTTATTTTCAGGTTTCATTCGATTTTTGAAATAATAACGTAAATTTATAACTTGATGAAGGTCGAAAGATGGGCGAGGGGGAGGGGAAGGGAAAACGGAACCAATAAAAAATTAAAATAAATATAATCTGCTAAAAAAGTAACCTTTCAAAACAAGAATTGGAAAAAAATTAAGAATTAATTTTTGATACAACCAATTTTTTAAAAAGCTTCGAAATTAAATAAAAATGAATGACTGAATCGAGAAAACCAAATTCAGCCCAGATTATGAGAAAATTTATAATATTTTTTTTTATAAAAACGCATAAGCATCTAAATTGTTTCAAATTTGAATAATATGTATGTCAAGAAAGCAAAGAACCAAGATAACTGGAACATTTGGAATACCTAATTTAAACAATTTTTGAACTTCGCAGCTTAAAAAGTAATTATGAATTTCATATAATTCCATATTGCAAGGGGGGGGGGGTAAAGGGAATTGAGGGAAAAACAAACTAGTAAAATGCGAGGATAATTTATTCTGAAAATAAAATTAGGAAAAAATGAAAGTAATTTAAAAAGAGCCAATTCATGTACCTGGAAGTAATGTATGCTCCCAAAAATTATTCTTTATACGATTTTTTTGAAGGGGGGGGGGGGGAGTTGATAAAACCGAGTAAATTATAAGTATGAATAATTTTAGCCAGAAAAAAATAAACATTTATCTTATTTGTCAAGTAAGTAGATAATTTTCAAAGAAATAATTTTTTCTTAAAAAACATTTTTATATGAAAACATCATTGAAAATAAATTTTGATATCAAATAAAAATGAAAAATTGTATCTCAAACTTTTTTTTACAATTGAGGTGATGAAAATCAAAAAAAAAATCAAAAAAACCAAAACATTTTTGCATTAATTCTAAAGATTTACAAACTTTGTAGCTTTTATATTTCTTTCCAAAAACATTGAATTTAAAAAAAAGAAGTATAAATTAATTAAAATACGTAGTAAAATCGTGAACAGATCTTCTTTTAAAATGGCTAGTTCAACCAGATACCTCTTTTTGATATCGAATTGCAAATTCCAATTTAAAAAAATAAAATAAAATATATTTCCAATCTCCTTTCAATTTTCCAAAGGAAAAAAATCGGTTTTAAAATCGTCGAATAAAAAGGAGAGATGAGAGAAACGGGGGAGGAAAAAAAGGCTCGTATTTGATATAAAATTCAGGGAAGGAGGTGAGGGGGGGAGAGGGTTGTAACACAAAATTTTATATCGTTTCCTTTTTCGATCTCACACTTATATTCACAAATTAAAAATAATTTTTCTGCCCCCAAAAAAAACAAAAAATTTCAAAAATTCAATTCAAACAAATCATTTGGAAACATGCAATGCAAATTATATGACTTTCATTTCTAAAAAAAACAATTTTCACGTGAATTTTGAAAAAAATACGCAAAATACTTGGAATAAGTCTCCTTAGAAGATAATTGTCAATAATTCAAAAAAATCAAAGATGGGAAATTTCAGAAAGAAATTCTTGAAATAAGTACTAAATTACTTGGCCACTTGGAAATAAAAATTAATTCGTTTGTCAGAAAGAATTTCTGATTTTAAAGTGAAAATTTGATACAAAATCATTCAATTTGTCAAAAATAAATTCCATTTATTTTCAATTCTTCTTTTTCTGATTTTCTCGATGGCAAAAATTTTGCATTAAAAAATTAAAGCTGATTCGTATCGTAATTAGATAATATTAATTTAGAAATCTGTGAAAGACGGAAGGGTGAAGGGGGAAGGGGCCGAAGGGGGTTGAGGGGTTCGAAAAGCAAAACTTGACAACATTGTCAACTATTTTGATTCAATACACAAATTTCAGTATTCTTCAAAAAAACATTTCTCAGTCAAAAATACAAAAATTATTCAAAAATCTAAATTGAAAAAAAATAAACATCCGAAACAAATCATATCATTTCTCCAGTTTTCAAAAAATTATAGAAACTTCAAAAAAAAATCATCAAAAATACTTGAAAACTATTCCCCCACTTCTCCTCAAATCAAAACCCAGAATAAAATTGTAAAAATTTCAAATCAAATCAAAATATAAAAATTTTCAGGAAAACTCCTTAGTATAGTAATTTTAAAAATGAAAACCTTTCGATTAAGTATTCAGTAACAATTTCTAGTTTTAAGATATAAAATTGACGGAAAATCATAAATCAATGATAATTTGTCAAAAATAAATATCATTCATTTTAAATTCTTCTTTTACTTCCTCAAACGACAAAAATTTACATAGGAACAAAATTTTTCTAAAGTTGATCAATATCGTAATGAGGAACTGAGAATCAAAACTCACTTCTGCCACAATTTTTTTTTCGTTTTTATGGCGGATTTTGAAGAAGTTTTACTTTTATCCTAAACCGCTCTCTTCGGGCAAAAAATTGCAGTTGAAATCATGGTTTGGAATTAAAACTCACATTTGCCATCTACAAACAAATTTCGTATAACCAATAAGTAGAGATTGAAAAAAGAAACATTTTGTCTCTTGAAATTTTTGCCCAAAATCAATCGTCTTCGAGTTATGAACCGGTTTCGAAATGCATTATTTTGAAATGCATTTTAAAATTGGTTCATAACTCGAAGACAATTGATTTAGAGCAAAAATGTCAAGAGAAAAAAAATCTTTCTTTTATCAATCGCTACTAATTTGGTTGTACGAAATTTGTGGTAGCTGTAAAAAAAATGCATCTTGGAGTCAAAACTCACTTTTGCCATTTTTCTCGCTTCATTATAAGAAGAGTATGTAATCGAAATTTTTTTTTTAGAGAATCTTATTTTCAGGTCCTACTTTACTTACAATATACGACGATTTTAGCACACTCGATGGTCGGTACCTTTACTAAAACAGTTTTTTACGTTTTTCTAAAAATCACTTATGGTGGCAAAAGTGAGTTTTGATTTTCAGCTCCTCATATTATAAATGTTCAAAAATAATTTATCAAACGTACTCACGATTCGACCTTTTTTTTTTGATATGAAAAAATCAACAACAGAAAAAGTAAGGGGGAATAATTTATCTAAAATCCATCCCACCGAAAATTTCCTCCCCCTCCTTTCTTTTCCCCCTCCCCTTCCTCAAAATTAAAAAAATTTCAAATAAAAAAAATAATCTTCAACCAAGTATTCAAAATTACAAAATAGTATACTTTTTCCTGGAATCCCCCCTTCCCAACCATAAATTATCCCATTCAGAGCACCTACCTACACCAACTACTGCTTCGACTTACAAATACACCTATCAGAACACCTACTATCTCGAAAAACAGAACCAAACAATTTGAAAACAAAAACTGGATGGGAAAATCACAATAAAAATAGCAAAAGCTTGGTAAGCTTGACAAAAATTGACCAGGGCCTTTTAAAACAAAGCACCACGATCTGTGCGTAACCGACAAACAGAGCTACGACACCCTACCAATTATTTTTAAAAAAATACATAATAAACCTATCCGAGAAAGATATCTTTCCGAGAGACAAAAAAATGGCAAATCCTACTTTTGTACTTAAAACCATCACTAACGTAATAAATGAGATGTAGGTACGTATTTTACATTGCAATCGTCATCGTTCGAGAGAAAAAAAAATTCAAAAAAACACGCAAAATTAAACATTAATAGAGAAAAAAAATTACGTAAAAAATAAAAAACGAAAAAAAAAACAAAAGGAGAAAAAAAACAAAAACAAACATTGAATTTGTTAAACAAATAAAAGCAAACTATCTAGCTAAGCTACGGTTAACACGTATTAAAAATATACATAGCCATCGGCATCGTTTACAACAACAACAACAAAGACAGAAACAGACGATTGGAAACAGAATAGAGAGAAAAAAACGTAAAAGATAGACAGAGACAGGAGAAAAGGGGAAACGAAGGCGAATTTAAAAAGGTAGGTATATCTAATCAAATCACACAATCATTTCGATTAGTAATTGGATGGATTGAAATCATGTGCAGGGCTGAAACTATAGTGTACCTGTCCTGGCTGCGGGTGAATATGGGAAAAATGATATTCACGACTAGTAACGGCGAACGGACTGGACACTATGCTGCGACCAGAACCAGATGTAGGAGTTACAAGCTGCACATCAGATTGTCCAACTTGATTAGACGGCGGAGAACCCCCTCGGTCAACCATACCCGGTGACGGTTCACCTGCAATCGGAGGTGAAATAGATGTAGGTGGTGAATTTGCGGTCGTAATTGTCAGTTCACCTACGTCAAAGAATTTTTTTCTCTTTATTTTATTCGTTCAATCAAGCTAATTAATAGTTCGAGAGAAGATGCTTATACACGAAAGAGTAAAGTGTCGAAGAATAAAAAAAAAGAATAGAAAACAAGAATGCGCTTAATTGCCTTCGGAGGTGGTTAATTTTATGCATCAGGCGCGAATCGTCGTCGGTGTCGCACCAGCAAATTCACTTGCTGGTGCGACACTCGGGCATCGGTATGCTCGTCACGAGCTACCGTACAATGCGCACAACCACCTCTGAAGCTGTCTTAGTACGTAATTTTCTAATTTTATATTGAAATAGTAACAAAAAATTTCCATATACCAGTTGATCGAATTATGGTTACTGGGCGAGCCATCGGCGGCGGAGGTGGCGGCGGTAGCATCGAACTCGAGTAATACGTTAACTTCGTCGGGCTTCGCGATGGACCAGCCTAGGTGCACAAAATTACAATTTCCATGATTAAATTATTGCTGATGCGAACGATTCGAGTGTTTTGAATAGTTTGGGGGGAGGTGAGGGGGTTTGGGGTGATTTTTTTCAAATTTATGGGATTTGAGAGAGACGATGAGAACGTACAGACATTTGCGAGGGTCAAAATTTAAACCGATTGTTTCTTTCATTAATGAAGAATCGATAAATACTTGATTTAATTTTTTTAATTTTTATAAAAATTTGAAGAATAGTGGAAAATAATATAGAAAAATTGTAAAATTCACAAAAAATTGAGAAAAATGTTGCAAAAAAAATCGCAAAAAGGCAAAAATTGAAAAAACGAAAAGAAAAAATTTCAATTTTTGAAAATAATTTCACAGGTTGACATGGAAAATGCTGTTTGAGGTTTGATGGGTGATTTTTATAGTATTTTTCGCGCTGATCACGAGAAAACAACAGTGGAAAAATTCCATCACCCAAGGATTTTTCACAATTTGAATTATTCGTTACTTAATGAGTTTTCTACGTTTTTTGATAACTTTTGACAATACAAGTCAATTTTCTGAGAAAAGGAAGGGTTCTACGAAAAAATGAATAGAACATAAATTGTAGAGCGTCCAATTTCCTATCTGTAAAGTTTGATTAGTTTTTTCTTAGGAGGCTTAGCTTTCGAGATATTTCAGCTCAAAGTTCAAAGTTCAATTTTTTTAAATTGAAAATGTCTCAAAAACTAAGCCTCCTAAAAAAACGAATTGAACTTTACATGTAGGAAATTTGACGCTCTACAATTTATATTCTATTTATTTTTTTCGTATGACCCTTTATTTCCCCAGAAAATCGGTTTTAAGGGTCAAAAGTTACATAGAAAAATTGTAAAACAAATTTTCAACAAAAAATCTTCCAATTATAAAAAATTCTGGCGTAATCGAGAAAAACTGTAATCATATTCGAACTCGGTATACTAAAAAAAAGATTAAAATCACCTGCTAGCGAAACTTGGGATTTTTCAAAATTGGAAGATTTTTCGTTGAAAATTTGTTTTACACTTTAAGATGTAATTTTTGACCCTTAAAATCGATTTTCTGGGGGAAGAAAAGGTCGTACGAAAAAAATGAATAGAATATAAATTGTAGAGCGTCAAATTTCCTACATGTAAAGTTCAATTAGTTTTTTCTCAAGAGCCTTACTTTTTGAAACATTTTCAATTAAAAAAAATTGAACTTTGAGCTAAAATATCTCGAAAGCTAAGCCTCCTAAGAAAAAAACTAACTGGACTTTACCGATAGGAAATTTGACGCTGTACAATTTATGTTCCATTCATTTTTTTTTGTAGAACCCTTCCTTTTTTCAAAAAATCGACTTGAAGTGTCAAAGTTATCAAAAAACGTAGAAACCCCGTTATAACGAAAAATTCAAATTATGAAAACTCATTAAGTGATGGAATTTTTTCGCTGCTTTTTTCTCTGATCAGCGCGAAAAATACTATAAAAATCACCCATCAAACCTCAAACAGCATTTCAAAAGTTTAAAAATGTACCTGTGTTTTTATTTATTTTTTTCAAATACATCGTTAAATTTAGGGGTGTTTTTTTGTCAACTAATTTTTTTTTCAAAAACACTCTCAAATTCATAAAAAATATTTTTTCCAAATTGATTTGCCATAGGTTCAGTATGAAGGGAGAGTGGGGGTGAAGGAGGAGGAGAAGGAGGAAAGGAAGAATAGAAAATTTTTAAGAGGTTGCAAAAATTTCCACACACTTTTATTTTTGAAAACTTTTTAGGTACCAGATCAACTCTTGAAGATTTCGTATTTTTACCCCCCCCCCCCCCATCCCCCTCCCCTTATCAAATTTAAGTAATCAAATTGATGATAATTAATGAGAACTTAAATTTTTTGAGATTTGGATTGATTTTTTTCCACACAAAAATAAAAGGAAGAAAAAAATACCGAAAATTTTTAATAAACCTCCCAAACTTTGAAATATGAAATTTTTTGAAAATAAATTACTTCCATCGAAAAAAAATTATTTCTTTGTGATTTTTAAAAAATTATTTTGTGAATCATCAATCTCATTTTTAGTTTTTCGAGTTTTAGAAAAGGAAACAGGGACACACACGTCCACAAAAATACACAATTACACATCTACGTTGCAATTCTACCTCTACGATAATTTCAATCAATCGGAAACGAATTCAACGCTCAAGGTAGGAATGGAAAAATAATAGGTAAGGTTTTTATAACCATTCAAATCCAATCAAAAAAGAAAGAAAAAAGTAAATCAAATCAAATCGACAGGTAGGTATGGTGATTGGTGATGTGATTAGTATCGGAGCATGTTACACAGCAAATCCTCATCATTTAATCAAGTCACACCGCTCGTTAATCACTTACTTGAGTTCCTTGCGTGCTCTCGGCCTCTTGGCAAACGAAGGTGACGAAATCTGAAAGCGTATCGTGCCCGTTCTCTGGATACTTGACCGGACTGTGCTGTTCGGATCCGTAATATGCCGAGGCAGCTGCCAAAGAGGCTACGCTGTGTTGAGCTGATAATCCTGCGAAGTGAAGAAAATCAGAATTTATCGATGAATTTTTCAATTCGAACTGAAGCATGTGGTGTATTTTGGTTGTAGGTTAATACCTTTAATAAAAAATGCCGCAACCTGAATAACTCAAAAATAGGCAGAATTTTCTGATATGATACTCGTAGAAGCATTTGATTTTTTAGATGATTTTATGAATCTAAAGTAGTACAATTTTCACACTAATTTTGATAAAGAAATACAATTTTTATATTCTTGAAAATTCCAACAAAAAAATGTTGATTTTTTTCAAAGAAAGTCATTCCCAAGTCAATTTCATTTGGAAATTCTAATGAAAATTTTGAAATTTTGTATTCAATGAGTAAACAGTGATTCTTTCATCATTGACTTGAACAATTTTTTCAATTTTCATCAAAAAATTTACCATTTAAAAAAATTTACTAGAAAATAGTTTTGAAAAGGACGTGAATTTGGGAATGAAGTCCATTTTAATGGAAGGGGGTGGCAGGTGAATTTTTATTTTTCAATTATTTTTACTGACTTCATCTTTATTCTAACGAAAAAATCAAAAAACACACACACTAAAACACTGAAAAAACATATTATGTAATAATAAATTTTATCCAAAAAATACAATTTTTTGCAACATTTATTATTTTTTATTTTTTTGAGAGAACCATTTTTTTCAAAAGTATCACTTTTTTTCTAGTTTAGAACCAAAAACCAGGATTTTCACATTTAAAAAAGTCTTTCCATTCAAGGATATCATTTTTATCGAATAAATGTTAAATTTTGTACTGTCTTTCAAATTCATATCAATTCAATTGCACTGGAAAATTCAAAATTAGTTCAAAATTTCGCATAAAAAATACCCAGTTCTGATTAAAAATGATCATTTTTCATAATTTCTCCAAGAGTTTCAATCATAAAATTCTAACCTTAATTTTTTTAGTTTTCAGTGGAAAATGCTCATTTTCTCGACAATTATCGTATCTAACTCACAAGAAAATTTTTTTTACAGGGTTGTAGATCACAAAAAACTTTTACAGCCAAAATTTTAGCCCCTGAAGTTGACGGAGGGGGGGATGAGGGTCTGAATTTCAAAAAATCGCCTAATTTACCGAAAAAATTAGGGTGAATTATCACTCATACCTTATTAGACGATTTTTCGAAATTCGGACCCTCATACCTCCCCTCTCCCCAAGTCAACTTTGGGGACTAAAATTTTGGCTTTGGAAGTGTGGAGGTTTCTTGTGATGCTCTACAAGCCTGCGGATTTTTTTTATTTTGGCTCGTCACACCTCGTGCATTTTCCTTGTTAGTTCAGATTAAAGATTTGAAATCAACCGAATATTTTACTTTACAGTGCCAGGTTCTGATCTCTCAGAGAACATTTTCAATAGGTATACCTACGAGTAAGTAAAGTACCTAATAGGATGCAGCAATTTTCAACTTTTTTCGAATTTTGAGAAGCCTATGCCAAAAAGTAGTTGTGAAATGACCTCAAAAAGATGTGGAAAAAATTTGAATTTTTTTTTGGTCGGCCCCCCAAGCCTAAATTTCAAAATATCATTTTTACTAAGTTTTTTTTTGATTTTTTTTGTTTTTTGTGAATGATTAGTCGCACTATGACTATTAAAGAGAAAAGTTTTTATTTTTAGCAACCCAAGAAAATCATGTAAATGTCTCCCCCTTCCCCCCCAAAAAATCGATGATTTTTCTCGATTTTTTTGGGGGGGGGGAGGGGGAGACATTTACATGATTTTCTTGGGTTGCTAAAAATGCTTTTTTTGGGAGATATTTTGGAAGTGAATACAAAAAATAATTACATAGGCTTTGGTCGATTTTATAAGATTGATTAGATGAACCCACCCTGACCCTATTTCCTTCTTTGGAGAATTATCAAATTACTGCGAAATAACTTCAAATTACAAAGTAATATCATCGAATTACCTTGATGGAAAAAGAATTGAGATATTCTAAAAAACAAGGAAATGAGGTTGGAGTTATCTACGTCCATCTATAAAATCAAAATTAACCTCACAAAAACAGCCAAAGTTTATGTAATTATTTTTTGTACACGTTTCTAAAATAGGTATCTCTAAAAACAGCGATTTTGGCTATGAACGAAATTCATGTAAATAGCCCTCCCCCCCCCCAAAAAAAAATCAAGAAAAATCAGGAAAATTTTTCCTTTCTATAATGGCCATAATACAACCAACAATTCACGAGAAAGCACAAAAAAAATTTAAATTTTGAAACTTTGAGCTTCTGTCGGGGTTATTGATCATTAAAAAATTGCAAATTTTTATCACGTCTTTTTGCAGCCATTTCACAACTATTTTTGGCATCTAAATTTACACGACGTTTCAAATTTCGATTAAGAAATGCAAATTTTTCTTCAAAATTGAGACTCTTCCTTTCTTTTCTTTCAAAAATTCGAAATCAGCTAAAAATTTTTTCCCCTAAAAATGTTTATTTCTGAAATTTGAGAATATTTTTTCAATTTTTTTTCAAAAAATTTGAGAAGATTTTTTCAATTTTTTTTCAAAAAATTTGATTCTATAATTTTTTTCAATTTTGCTCAGCGAATCTTAAATTTTTCACATTTATTCAAATTTTGATTCAAAAAATCCGAATTTTTCAAGATTTTCCCATTTTTTACCAAACAATTTTGATAACTTCAATTTTCAACATTTTTTACTCGAATTTCAATCAGAAAATGAGCAGATTTTCTCCAGAACTTTGGCATCAGTTCACTTAATTTTGATCATTATAAAATCAACTCGAAATTTATCAATCAAACATCTCCTACTTACCATGTTCAACATCGGAAGAATGCCAGCTCGCTTGGCTGGACAGCGAAGCCGGACTTTGCCCATAAAATGCTACCTCGGTATTGGTTTTATCTCTGGCATTGAGCTCCATTTCTTCCTCGGCCGAGCTCAGCCTTCTCATTCGTTTATTACGAATTTCATTAGGACTCTGGGTTCTCTGCAACGACATAGGACCTGCGAAAAAGCATTCATCATCGTCATCTTCTCCAACGTTTCCCCTTCATCTTCACCTTTCGCTCTCCCTGTTCAGAAAAATTAGATAGATGGAGGTACTCACTATAACCAGTTGAAGGAGGCATCATAGCCGTATGATCGGACACCGGAGGCGTATAACTATTACAATAATATCCCGGATTTTCGATTTTAATTACATTTAAAGGCGCCTGCATACCGTTAGGATTTTGAACAATGGATGCTGCAAAAACACAAAACAAAACGACACAAATTACAAACGTTCCAAGCATTTTTTTTTTCTGCTCTAGTTCTATAGCCTAAAAACTATAAACTAATTCAAACTTTCAACTATTCCATTTACGTACCTAATCCTACATCTACCTTACCCTCAAATGGTATTCGTATAAAATTTATAGTTATGCGTTGAAAATACACATTTAAGTTGAAAAAAAAAATAGTTGGTAAAATAAAAAGGCCAAGAATGAGCATCGTCGACAACGCGTATATAATATTGGCCTTTAGGATTACGTCCATTTCGGACACGTTTGCTAAATGTGCTGTGCGTAATTGATGATATAGGGTATCTAGTACGTTATCGCGCAATATATTCTTTATTAAAGGCCCAACTAAGACGGTTTTTACGTTCCAGCCGCACACAAGTGTTTTTATCTTGTTCGCCTTATATTCACACATTCGCCTAAAGACGACAATTTTCGCAGCGCGAATATCTTCATCGCCATTTATTCGTGTAGAATTTATTATCGCGAATAATTTTTATGTTTTTGGAAAAAATATACGATGGTGGATAAAATGTAGGGCAGAAGGGAGGGGGTGAAGATGAATATGTAAGAGGCGAGAAGACCTGGCGGCGTTTTTGAATTGGAAATGATTTGCGGGTCCGGAGCGAGCGATAAAATTGGTGAGGATTTTCAAGGTTGGGTTGTGAAGAGAATATCTATTACGAATATTTACGAAAGTTGAGCTTTTTTATTACGAGATCTGGACAGGAAAAGCACATTATGGGGATATTTTTCAACTGTAGAAATACAATTGAGACATTAAGAAGTTATTTCGACCTTGAAGAATTTTAAATATTCAACAAACTGGGATTCGAAATAATATAACCATCGAATTAGTTTCAAAAATAAAATTTAAAAATCACTAGAAAATGGAAAAATGTGACCTAAATTAACGAAGATTAATTGCAAAATCTTGAAATGTTCTCTCCTTGCTTCTTCCCTCTTGAATTCGATCAAATCAATCAAATGAAAATTCCCTTTGAGAGAATTTTTTTCTATACGCCATTGAATTGTTGATAAAGTATTTTAAATTTTGCGAAAAAAGAAAAAATATTGATAAAAAAGTATCAGAATATCTCGTTGATTTCATCAATCGAATTCACAAAATTTCGAAAAATGTTGGATTTCTAAAGTCTGCAAAAATTTGAAATACTTACCTACTTGTCCTCAACAGTTTCATAAATTTTGAAAAGAAATTCAAAAGTATTGACAAATTCGTGAAATTTTAACAATTTGAGATTCAGTCCTAAAATCGACACAAGTCATGAAAAAGATCGATCAATAAAAATACATGGAAATGGCTCGAAAAGGTTTTAAACTTCATAACCATCCAAATATGTACTTCTACAAAATTTTAAAAATCATTCACATTAGCACAAAAATCGCGGAAAATAATAACAATATTTTCACTAAAAATGATTCAAATCGTTGAAAATCTTCACTGTCAAAATCATTTCTTGAAGTGAAAACGTCTCAAAATATCAATATTTAGAAATATAATTCAAAAAAAAACGTAAAAAATTATTGAAAAACAGAAAGAAACACCGTAAAAGTGGGGGAAATACATAAAAAAAAGCTTTAAAATACTTTTAAAATAATTCAAATTGTTAAAAAATTGTCAAAAATTCTGGATGTATGCGATGCAAAAATTGATAAAAATAGAAAAATAATCCAAAAAATCTTAAAATTGCTTGAAATATTTTTAAAAGCATCAAAGGTATCGTAGTTCAGAAATTTGTTAAAATTACTTATAATTTTTTAGAAAAAATTTAATTAAGCACATTAAAATGTTCAAAATCACTCAAAAAGTGGGTAAAACTTGTTTAAAATATCAAAAAATTGCAAAAATTCTCAAAAACTTCTTCAAAATTGCTCAAAACACACTTAAAATTCGTAAACATTGTATGTAATATCAAATAAACCGAAAAACAGTTGAATTCACATCAAAAATAGTTAAAAACCTTATTAAAATAGTTCAAATAAAAATTAATTAAACTCTTCAAAATTCATTAAGTACATTTACTTGAAAATTTCAAAAAAAACGAGTCCAAAATTCAAAAAAAATTGCGAAATATTTTGAGATAGATACAAAAATATAACGAAATTTTTTCAAATACCAACTTTTCGAACATTTTCAGTGACATTTTGAAAATTTTAAATGCCATTTTAAACATTTTCCAGTAAAATTTAACAATATTATCTGATTTTTAAACCACTTCTATGATGTTTCAACAAAAATTTATAACAATTCACTCAAATTTCAAATATTTTAGATGATATTTTTGAGAAATTTAACCACATTCGATAATTTTTATGTCATTTCAAGCAAATTTTTCGATATTTTACACAATTTTACAGCTGACTTACATAACTAGTTTCTTTCGATTCTAATTTGAATTTTTGGTAGAATTCAATAATTTTTCCAACTTTTAAAACGATTTTTTCAAAAAAAAAATTGAGAAATGCGTATTAAATATTTCAACGATTTTTACATTATTTTAAACAAAACTCGACGACCAATTTCAATCATTTTTATGACACAGCGAAGTACCAAATGTGGATCGGGGCCCGTTTGTGGATCAAGCCACATAACAAGGAGTGGGGGGGGGAATCAGGCGTGTGTATGAACCACCAGATTACCCATTAAATATTATCTTTAATTGGTGTTTTTTTTTTCATTACGAAGCAGAAAAAAAAAGATTTTAAAGGCATTTTTTGAAGCGAAAAATAAATATTATAGAAAAAATTTACCGTCAGTATTTAAAAAAAAATTAAATTCGTAATATTGATGTAGAGGGAAGTGACTTTCCATAGGATTTTTTTTTTGAAAAATTATAATTCTCTGCAAGTGGTTTGATCCACAAACAGGACCCCCTGGAAAATTCGAAAAAATGGATGTTTTGGAAGAAAATCCCCACAAGCAAAGGACTCATGACAAAAATCTGAAATAAAGGCACATTGGTAGTAAAAACTCCACTCTTTCAGATGCCGCATTCAGTTTTACCTGAAACTCAAAATTTCAGGATCTTTTGGGCGATCGTAAAAGCCTGATCTACAAATGGTACTTCGCTGTACCTATTTCAATTTTTTCCCCAATATTTTAAATTTTTTTCGAGATTCACAAAAATTTGACTATTTCAACAATTCTTACGAGTCAAAACAATTTTTTCAATTTTACGTACATTCGTGATATTCTAAGAATTTTTTTCGATATTTCACGAATTTTTTCAAGATTTACATGCAAAGATTTCACTATTTTTAAAATCAAGGGGAAAGGGGGGAGTCTATTCAAAAAAAGGATAAAAATCAAAAGTCCAGAAAAATTCTAATTTTTATGAAATTTTCAATCTAAAAAAAAATATAAAGACATCCTTCGCAATAATGCCAAATTTGAAATCAATTTTTACGTCATTTTTCAAAATTTATTCATATTTTTCAGTTTTAAAATTTTTTTTTTTAGTAATTTTAGCCCATAAAAATATTTTTTTCTCGCCATTTTTCTTATTTTTCAATATTCATATTTAGTCACAGACATTTTCCTAGCTCTTCACTCATTTCTAACAAAATTTTTACGAACTTTTCTGCTCATAATTTTGAGCAATTTTTTTTCAAAAAAGCAGATGTTTTCGAAAATTTATGCACAGAATTGAAAAAATAGGAATTTTCGACCACAGAATTCTCCGAAGCAACTTTTTCTAAAGGAAAAAATCAAATCCTTTCTTATTTTTTGCCTCTTATTTGAAAAATGTTTATTGCTCGACTCGCAATTCATCCAGCTGCATATATTCGCCATTAATCCACATCCCCCCCTCTCTCTCCATCTACACTTTTTTCCAAGCCACAAAAAACCACATCTCCTCCACCAAAACGCATTACAACTCCAACAAGAAAAGAAAAAAAGGCAATTCAAACCATCACCATCACACATAAATCTCAGCAAGAAAACCACCATCCAGTACATCGAACCAAACCTCTAAATGAGGCATTCACCTTGCCAGCAATTTCGAAAAATCGAGCTGAATATGAGCTTAAATGGGCAATACTATCTGGGCGCAATCATCAACATCATCAAAACAATATTCGCGATTGCATTGCAGAAAAAGAGAGAAAGATTTAAATATGAAATGGCACTGCGTAGTCTGTACCGTATCCCATTCCTTTCCTCCCAGTAATATTTTTTGCTCTCTCGCAAATACGATAAAAATAAGGAAAAACATCGAAATTTTATGGAAATAGTGTATAAAATTATGTGCTCTATGGTACGACCTCGTAGCGTAATAGTAACTACCCTATGTCTTTTGTTATCGTCTCCTCCATATACGACAAGGCAAGACGAAACGAAGAAATGAGAAAGAGTTCATTTTCAAAACAAGAATAACTATTTATGCCGTCTAACCCTTGTTTATAGACGCAGACATAATCCACTCGAAAGCCTAAAAAGCCAGACGACAATGTTATATTTTTATCCAAGTGTCTCGTCGACTCGTCCACCCATAAATGGATACAATTTTCTAATAACGTTAGCTTATTTTCTCGTTAGATGTACTTTGAAATTATACCGACGATCGGATGAGAATCTTACAATTATTTGCAGTCGAGATGAAAATTATATCGAGTACAAGCTTTCGGAAAAAAGAAATTATCTAATTTTATGTAATTTTAGGTATATCTACTTGTATAATATTGAAATTTACTGCATGTAAAAGGGAATATCGTACCTTTAGAAAGCCTCCACAGCTCTTTGGAAGAAAATACTCCGGTTGCTAGAATGGTGTCATTGCATACAACTCCGTTGTACGGATTATGCGAGTAGCCTGCAACACAGACCATAAGAAATTTTGATTTTAATTAATTTCATAGACACAATATTTTAAAAAAAGGAGGAAAAGAGAAAGAACGAAGTCAGAAACGCATTCCAACCGAAATATTTTTCACAATCGCGGCTGTGTACTTGACTCTTCGATACCCCCTCCCCTGGCACACAGTAAGTCTCAATATTACAGCATAAAATTAGCTAAGTATCGAATAAGTTCGCACGTCACCTTCGTGCTTCTTATTCTCATAAATAAATATTAAATTTCATTAACTTATTAAATAATATAAGTACAAAAACAACAAAAAAACACAATATTTACACCAAATCTCTCCACAATTCTCGTCGTATCGAAAAAATCAGTCTCGATCCGAGTTCGTAGTTAAAATGTGTACAAATAAATGAAACAGAAAGAGTAAAATTATAAGTATTCGTGCTGGGAAAACTTTCTCATCGTACAGGGCGAGAGTATTATTTGGTTAAACTTTTAGGGGTAGTTTTTACGTACTATACGACGATAAGCGGACGCGTGGTGGTTATGTTATGCACCATTTGGCAGCATCATTCTTACAGCATTTATAGCTGTATTAGCAGCCTATTTAAGTTAAATAACCAGATAAAACCGATGAAATAAACTATCGAATATCGCTTAAAATATCATCTTTTATCTTTTTATATACGTACGCCCTGTTGTTGCGCCATGTCGAGTATGGGAGGCGGATCGAGTCGAGATGTGTTTCGCAAATCGTCTAGAATCTGAGAAAGGCGAAGGAATAGTCGGAAATGTGAATGGAATGTTGAATGGGTGGACGAATGAAATGGGCAGGAGAATTTTTATTTGAAAAAACTGCCCAAAAAATTCGTTTTTCGTTTTTTTTTTAGGAAAAAAATTAGCAATTCGAGCGAATCGTTCGCGAACGATTGAAATGTGAATCGTGGATGAAAAATTCGAATCATTGAACGAAATTTTTCAAGAATAATGAAAAGTATTAGAGATGTGAAAAAAATTAAATTTGTAAATGATAAATGTGCATATAACTTTAAATAGAGTCAATTACATCGTTCGCGAACAATTTCAATCAGTCGTCGATGAAAAAATCCGAATAAATATTGAATAAAATTTTCACTCATCGCATCAAGGATAAAATAAAGCAAAAGTTGAAAAATAAAATTGAACGATTTATCACATACATTTATGCACGAGTCGTTCATGAACGATTCGAATCAATAACCAATAAAAAGTTGAAACATCGAAATTCCATGATAAATTACTGAAAAGCTCAATTTTATTAAAAATTTTAATGGAAGTAAACGATTCCAAATGAATCAGAATCATTCGTGAACGACTTGAATGAATCATTGGAAAAAAAATTGAGCCATCGAAAAATCATGGAATATTGGAATTGTATCAAATAAGAGCAAGATTTAATCTACATAGAACCTCGATTAATGGAAATTAATGATTCATCATGAAACTGAATCGTTCGCGAACGACTCGAACGAGTCATTGAGAAAAATTCGAATCAGTGAAAACGATAAAAGTGTAGTGAAACCCCCAAATTTATCGAAAATAACGATCAATGGAGGTGAACGATTCATAATAACTTAGAATCGTTCGCGAACGACTCGAATGAATCATTGAAAAAATTCGAATTCGCAAAAACTATACGGTAAGAGAATGAACAGCATGATTTTATCGGAGATCTCGGTCAGTGGAGGCGAACGATTTATGATTCAAAAGCGTTCGCGAATGATTCGAGAGTCGAATCATCAAACGAATCATTTTGGAACATGAAAGTATAGATTCATACAGAATACACGAATTAGCAATGACAGAATGTTTCAAACGAAGGATGAATCATGAAAATGAATCGTTCACGAACGACTCGTTCGATTGAGTCATTAATAAACGATTTGAATCAACAAACGAATCACTCGAAAGTTTAAAAATAGAAATACCAGTTTCGTGGAGAAACCCACAGAAAAAAATGAATGGCGAGTACGTTAAGATTTGCATTGATGAATCGTTCGGGAACTATTCTAAAATAACGCTCATAATCAAATCTCGAAGCAAATTTCCGAGTCAGAAAAATCGCGAGCATGACATCAATATATCAACAAAAAAAGCTTTCAAAATGAACGAATAATTTCCCAATTAACTGAAAAAAAAACGAATCGTGAACGAGTGAATCGTCAAAGCGATCAAAACCTGTTTTCAAAGAATCGTCGTTCTCGAACGACCAAAAAATGAACACCTAAATATGAAAATTCAATTTTCAAAACGATTTCTTGCAAAGATATAAAATCTTTCCATAGAATAATTTTCTCATAAAATGAATCAGTCGTTCGCAAACGATGTTTTAAATCAATTTTTCAGTTCAATATGCTCATTTTTTAAATTCAAGTAGAATCTTCATCTGACAAGACATCCAATTGATGAACTGATTCGTTTCAAGGATTCTTGAACGAGCAGATATTCATCAGAATACCTAAAAACCAAATTACCTCATCTTTGAATGAATATTCGTTCGCGAACGAAATAAATTTTTTTTGTAAAATCATTCAATTGCAATGCGAACAGCTACCAGAATTTTTCAATAAAAAGTTATATTCTTCAATGAATAAGTCGACTTTTTTTATAACATCCTCTAGCCATAAAACTGACCAAAATTTGAAAAAAAATTTAAATAGCTTCGAATTTCACCATTTTTAGTTAAAAAAAATTTGATCCCATTCAATCGATATTTCATTAGGTACCTAAGTTTTTAGCAAATTTCAGATTTTTCTCCAGCAAGATAAATTTTTTAAAACGAGTAAATTCATTTACAAATTATGGAAATTTTTGATTTTTTTATTTTCAAATAAACCAACAGCATTCCAGAAAAAAATGAAGTTCAGGATCGAATCGAATAGGGGTAGGCACATGGCACAGAGACAACCAGCCCTTTCCAAAAACGGTAAAATGAGATTTTCAATCGGAAAAATTGGGATAGAATTGGAAAACTTTCAAAAAAGATAACTTTTTGAAAAAATATTGTTTTAAATTGTCGGAGGAATGAGCACAAATTGTCTTACAACAGTTACAACCGAAAAAATCAAAAATAATACTATTTCAGTCAGAAATTTTTGATTTCTCAATCCCCTATTCCCTTAATAGCCCACTTCTTGTCCAAGTTGATATGAGAGATTTTTTCGACTGGAAACGATTTCTTCACTTTTTCTCACTCTGACAGACGAAATTTTTCATTTGAAAAAAAAGTTACACCTTTAGAAATGTTTTCTGTCTCGAATGTCATTTTTTCTGAAAGAACATTGTAGGTATCATATTTTTGAGAAAAAAGGTCGTCAAGTTCTCAATTCTTTTGACCTGTGAATAAAATTTCTCTCGCATTATTAGAAGGCAAAGCTGCTCCTTCTACCCCTGCTCAGTTCGACCCTGAAATCAACGCTGCAAAAAACAGGGATAAAAGCTAGCGAAAATCTTAAAGGGAAAAGCTGAAAGTCGGCCAAATTTCAGCTCTAGAAATTTTTTCTCAAGATTCGAATTTTTTTAGCTAAAAATTTTCTCTCAAATTATTTTTCAGCTATAAAATTTTTAGAATGAAATTTTTTTGAAAAAATTTGGTTTGGAAAACGTTTTAAGAAACTCACGGTGAAAAAAATTCGAGAGAATGTCAAGTTTAAAAAAAATTTAAAATCAACGAATAACGAATGGGATTTTACGATAAAATATCAATAATTAAATGAAAGAATTTTAGAGCAGAAATGATTTTAGTAAATGAAAATTGAAAAAAATCTTGGAGCTAAAAAATTAAGATGAAAAAATTTTGATACGAGAAAAAAATATTGGAGTTTGAAAAATTGAAATTTTGAGAAAAAATTTCGAAATCTAGAAAAATTAAATTTTTGAGAAAACAGTATACACATGGATGATGATTTTCATCATTGTACTTGTGCTGTCAAGATGTTATAAATCAGAAGTTTTAAGATGAAAGTCAAAAATTTCAAGGTGAACATTTGATAAAAAAAAATAGCTATAAGCTGAAACACGAAAAAGCTAAAACTAACCAAAAGCTAGCTGCATGAATCAAAAAACTAAAAGCTAAATCCAAAAGTTTTATTTTTGAAATTTTCAGCCGAAAGCCAAAACCAGAAGTTTTATTTTACAGCTTTTCATCCCTGGCAAAAAAGATACACGAGCAACACAATTTCACAAATCGTTCGAAATGAATTCATTCGAAACGATCTAATCAATCGAAATTACCCTCAATCTTCAAATTTTTCATCCCTCTTCTGAAAAAAGTGCCCAAAAAATTTTATTTTTCAGCCCCCTCCCTCCCTCCCTCCCTCCCTCCCTCCCAAAAAATACCCAAGAAATTTCCTACTTAAAATTTCAAATCAATTCAACCAATTCTTCGAAAAAAAAACCTGTCAATATTTTTTCCCACCCTTCGAATTACTTCCAATCAATCGACCACTTACAAAACCTCAAACTTCCCAAAACCATAAGTGAATTCAACACCAGCGCTCGCCCTTCTCTATACAAACAACTTTAGCTCAAAATCAATACCCAGTTTAATATATAGGTTAATTAAAACACGCGTTAATTAAATACTTATCCGAATTTAATCGAAATAAATCCTTCAACGAGAGGACCCTTTCGAAAAACATTACTGCGTAGCCTTTTGCTGGCTTTTCGTTAAATTAATAAACACATCGTATAGGTCGGTTAAAACACTCACCATGCACAATGTACCTACCTACGAGTTATTTCGAAGCCTATAAAGGGTTAAATTGCAACAAAAGCCAATCTGCGTAAAAAAAATAGTCACAAATGAGACCTTTCCCTTGAAAAAAAATCTCGAATAAAAATTCTACCAAAAATTCTAATTTTTCCCTAAAAATTAAAAAAAAAATCTTCAATTACACATCGAAATCGAACACACGTTAATTATTCTCAAACCTCCCAACGAACCCCCTCATTTTCACGCACCATAACGAGACCCAAAACCCCAACACGACTACGCAGGGCATCAGGGCAAAGGGTACGACACTAAACCGGAAGAAAAAACCTCCTCTATAACGAAACAATAACTTTCATTCTGTGTTATTTCTTTTCAGCATGTTTAATTGTTTAATTCTGCAAAACGGCGTTTAATTGACCGTGAAGTTTGCCTCGTTAAAGGAAATCGAGGGGATAACGTTGAATTTTGGCCAGATGTCAAACGTAATTAAGTAAAAGGTATTATATTCGGCGAAACCGAGCGAAAACCAAATCTTAAGTAAAATTCTTCGACGAAAAACGATAAGTTATTCCAAATAATAAGGTGAAACATAATTCGCCTCCGGTGTTTTTTTTTCTCCTTCGCGAACGTTTTTTCCCTTCCACACCCTCCGCATCGCATTGTATTCCACATTCCGCGGAGGCGTTAAAGAGCACCCAAAAAAAGCGATATTTTTTCACTCTCCTTCTCTTTCTCAAATAATAATACAATAAAATGCATCGGTGGTGGGTTATTTATAGCGTAATCGTGGATTTTAACGTTTTGCGGTATAGTATCTTAATGGATTGGCTTTCAGCATATGCGCATTTTACCATAAAAACAAACTCATACGGCGCGTTTCAATTTAGTACACAATTTCGCAGCACCCCCCGCCCCTCCCATCCATCCAATTCTGATTAAAAACTTACCAGAAGCGAAGATTCCGAATTCCTCGTCC
Source organism: Pseudococcus viburni (assembly GCA_033439095.1). Lineage (NCBI taxonomy): Eukaryota > Metazoa > Arthropoda > Insecta > Hemiptera > Pseudococcidae > Pseudococcus > Pseudococcus viburni. The sequence goes on along the minus strand of JAVBJF010000526.1, from coordinate 104,875 downwards.
CTGCTGGATTTTCCACCGAGGAAAAAAAATTAAATAAAAAGGGTGATTGCGTTATGCCATCCAAAGACATTCTTTTGCCGCGTCGAAGAGCTCGTATAGTATATTTTAACGCCGCCAGCAGGGGTTAAGAGAGCTTCGGTCAAAGAGCACAGAGTTCTTCTATTGTCGCCTATTTATTCTGTCCCATTAATCTGACACCCGATAGATAAATCGGCGAAAGAAATTGCAATACAAGCGCTACCACGAGCAGCTCGCACGCCGTAGAAGCGTACACACCAGACGAATGTATCAACGAATAACTACAATAGCTGAAATGTTTATACGAGGGAAGATAAGATTAAAAGCTGCCTTTTTATACAGATTATAAACAACGAGGCGATATCACATTTGCCTCTCTTCTTCTGCATGCCTTGTGTACTACTTTGACTTCGATTCGTGTGCCTCTATGCTTATGTCTTGTAATGTCTATATGTGTGGATTTTTTTCTCTCTGACACTCTGATTCTAAGTTTCTTCCGATTGGGGTTTGATGAACGATTTTTATGTAGTAGACGAGCATCTGACACGTTCTGAATTACATTTCCCTTCAAAAATTCGTTCGAAATGAGAATAAAGGTGAACAAATTCAACTGATGAAAGAGTGCCCTAAAAAAATGTAGAGCTTTACAGCCTAGAAACCTTCCAATAATAAAAAAGGGTCTAAAAAATTCAATCAAATTACAAATTTTCAACCAGAAATCTAGTCTATACTGTCCAACTGGCAAAAAGTGCTCTAGAAATCGAAATCAGCGTGCTTTTTTGGAGCGCAAAAAAATCAGTTGGCTTATTGTGGGTATGGGTCTCATAGGATGAAAAAAGTGAATTTTGGATTTTTGCCCTTGCACAATAGGGAGCTGGGGCCTAAAAACCCCTATTTTTACCCCAATTTTCAACTTGACCGGGTGCAAAAAAATTTTTTACAGTGTGATAGCAGACACTCCCCCGACTCCAAATATATGTCACAACCCTTGGGCCACTTCCACAATGGGGCGCTAGGCCCCCCAAAGTGCGATTTTCCGGCAAATTTGACCATTTTTGGCACAATAATGCCTCTGTATGCGACATGTGCTCTGAGGCGCAAAAAAAATTAAACGAAGTGTATACCCACATTCATTCCGCATCCGATGAGCCAAAGTTTAAGGAAAATGGTTTGCATAATACGTCGTTGTGGAATTTCAAAGTTGAGAAAATGTGCGATTTTCACCCCTTTTCATCATAAATTAAGTTATCAAAAAAATTCTGAAATTTGGGTTGCGAACTATCAAAATGGGTTTAAATTTTACAAGCAGAACGAAATTATTAGTGAAAATTGAATTTAAGCAATTTTGACCCTTTTTGAGCCTCAAATTGAGCCCCATTTTTGAGTATTTCCCAAAAATTGGCATTGTGACCTATGAAAGAGGGCTAGAATTTCGTCAAAAATTCAAAAATGTTATCCAAAACCATTTTTGAGCAACTTTTGAGAATTTTGAGTCTAAAATAGGATCAAGTTCTGAGTATTTTCCAAAAATTGGTATGTGACCTATCGAAATGGGATAAAATTTCTTCAAAATTCAAAAATATCATCCAAAACTATTTTTGAGCAAATTTTGAAAATTTTGAGCTTCAAATAGGATCATTTTCTGAGTATTTTCGAAAAATTGGCATGTTACCTCCCAATTTTTTGAAAATACTAAAAAATTTGCTCAATTTGAGACTCAAATTTTTTGAAAATTGCTCAGAAATAGTTTTAGATGACATATTTGAATTGTTGGCGAATCCATCCCTCTTTTATAGGTCACATACCAATTTTTGGAAAATACTCAGAACTTGATCCTATTTTGGGCTCAAAATTCTCAAAAGTTGCTCAAAAATGGTTTTGGATAACATTTTTGAATTTTTGACGAAATTCCATACCACTTTCATATGTTACATGCCAATTTTTGGAAAATACTCAAAAACGGGGCTCAATTTGAGGCTCAAAAAAGGTCAAAATTGCTTAAATTCAATTTTCACTAATAATTTCGTTCTGCTTGTAAAATTTTAACCCATTTTGATAGGTCGCAACCCGAGTTTCAGAATTTTTTTGATAACTTAATTTATGATGAAAAGGGGTGAAAATCACACATTTTCTCAACTTTGAAATTCCACCACGGCGTATTGTGCAAACCATTTTCCTTAAACTTTGGCTCATCGGATGCGGAATGAATGTGGGTATACACTTGGTTTAGTTTTTTTTTGCGCCCCAGACCACATGTCGCATACAGAGGCATTATTGTGCCAAAAATGGTCAAATTTGCCGGAAAATCGCACTTTGGGGGGCCTAGCGCCCCATTGTGGAAGTGGCCCAAGGGTTGTGACATATATTTGGAGTCGGGGGAGTGTCTGCTATTATACTGTGAAAAAATGTTTTGCGCCCGGTCAAGTTGAAAAATAGGGAAAAAAGAGGGGTTTTTAGGCCCCAGCTCCCTATTGTGCAAGGGCAAAAATCCAAACTTCACTTTTTTCATACTATGAGACCCATACCCACAATAAGCCAACTGATTTTTTTGCGACCCAAAAAAGCACGCTCAATGAACACTTTTCGCCAGTTGGACTGTAGACTAATCGTTTTATTTTTCGTCAAAATGTATCATTTCATGTTATTTCAACATATTTGCAAAATTTTAATTAAATTTTATTAAAAGGTGAATGTGTTTTCAGGTAAACAGGAAAAATACACACAAAAATTTTTTTGAGAAAAATTTCAAAGTTTTTGAGCACCCTCTCCCCCTCCCACAAAAAAACATCAGATATAAAATCGCTCATAAATTCACTAAATTCAGTGCCATTTGACTGGAATTTTGAACTGGGAAACTCGCAAAAAACATAAAATCACTCATAAATTTTCAGCAAATTTTTCTTCGGTGCCATTTGACTGGAATTTTGAGCTGGGTAACTATACACAAATTTCAAGACAATAGTACATTTATTTCTATTAGTTCCAAAAAATTCTTCACTGATCCTCAAAATTCGATATTTTTAGAAAACATCACGAACTTTTTTTTCAACATTTTAACAAGAAGTTATGAACAATTCGAAGACAAAAAACATAGGTAGGGGTTAGGAGACAAAATTCACATTTGCCAAAAAAATCGATATTGATTTTATGACTGATTCTGATCTAGAATTCAATGCTCTGCAATATGGCATGAACGATTTTTCCCTTACTTCACGTTTTCAAGGCTAAAATTACCGTCAAAAACATGGCTTAGAATCAAAACTTACATTTTCCATCTGCAAAAAAATTTCGGAGAACCAAATTTGTAGAGCTTGAAAAAATAATCATTTTTTGTCTCTTGACATGTTTGCCCTAATTCAATTGTCTTCGAGTTCTGAACCAATTTTTAAAATGCATTCCAAAATTAATGCATTTCGAAATTTTTGAAAGAGACAAAAAATATTTCTTCTTTCATGTTCTACAAATTTGGTTCCACGAAATTTTTTATAGTTGTAAAAGAAATTCAAAAAAATGCAGGTTTGAGACAAACCTCACACTTTGCTCTTCCCCTCCATTTTAAGATGAACGGGTGTTCGAAAAAAATCGTTTTTTCAGAGAATCCTATAAAGTTGTTAATTACGAATAAAAATTTTGAAATATCACAAAATTGTGCAAAATCGCGTAAGAATCGATGAAACATTTTACTCAAACTGATTTGAAATTGATTTAAAACAGTACAAAACTCGACAAAATTTATAAAACTTGTTTAAATTTGCCAAAAAATCGTTGAAAACTTTATAAGAATGTTTTGAAATAGGGTACAAAAATGAAAGGGATGTTTTTCCAAATCAGGTTCATGTCCAAAAATCGTGTACCCATAAAAAATAGCTCAAGTATAATTTTTTGTTTCATGCTAGAAGCTTCTTCGTCATCCCCTGTAGTATTAAAAAAGAAGAAAAAAATAAAAATTTACACCTATAGTCTGTTTCATTTAATGTTAGCCCTAAACACTTCAAACTTGCACCAACCCGAATAAATCAATCTTAGCAGAAACACGAAATTGTGTAAGGGAGGAGCTGAAATTTCGAGAAAAAATGGAAATGGGTGTGGTGGTGGTGGTGGTGGTGGAGGAGTTGGTGGGATTTTAAAATAAATTTCTCTATATTTTATTCACTTTTACGCATTTTTTACAAATCCAATGTTGTTTACTCATTCTCTATCAATTTATACGAAAATATTTCAATAGTTTATAATCATGAATGGCGCAATGTTAGTTTTGCTTTGAGGAAGGAAGTAGATAAATATACAATTTTGATAAAAAAAAAATTAAAAAATGTGAATCGTAAACTCATTGTAACCGAAAAAAATCTTTCACCAATTTACGTAAAACTTCGTTCTCGCAATAACTTGCGTGTGATCAATAGAACTAGTGACAATTTGCCTAGTACCTAGAATTTTAAATCGCATTCGTTTCTCGTTTGGAAAAGAACATAAAATTGAATCGAAGATGATGTTCAATATGAATATTTTTGGTCAGTAAGTTATATCCTCAAACATCTACTTCATTTAAATTATTGCCAATCCATTTTTTTATTCCTTAAGTACACGCTTCGTATAATTTTATTCATTCGGTTAAAATATTGTAGTTTTCTCAAACGTGTCAAATTATCGATATTTGGTGTTTATTATTTTTTATAGGATTGCTCCTGATAATTACTTTGGCCTGTGCAGTGGCTATGGATCAGTCCAACGATGGCCCATCTGTTCCCCTGATGGATTCTAAAGAAGATCGATACAAGAGGGATATCGAAGATGATACCAATCCTCAAGAACCTCCTATCTCAGCCGAGATAATATATTCCAGAGAGAGTGTAGCTGATTGCCCACAAACCTTTAAATTTCATATTGGTGTGATTATGACTGCTGCTTGGGTAATGCATCGTGCCTTAGTTTAGACCAGAATTATTAGTCAGGTTTCAATTGAACAAAAAAGGCTTCCACGCGGGATTCTTGTTAAAATTGATTTTATGATTGATTCTTGTTTTAGACACTAAAACAAATAAATTTAGCTTAGATGCCTATTTTTCCCCTCCCCTTTTTCCCAGGGTCCACCCCCCAACATTTCAAACGCGTGTACCGCCTAATCTATGGGTTGTAATGAAAAAAATGTTCAAACAAAAGTTGTTCCTCAACACGTTTCGTACATTTTCGTTTCTCATCAAAATCAATTTTGGAGCAACTCCTTCCCCCCAAATTTGAAAATAAACCAGTTTTCAGAAAACTTCAAAATCACGTTTTCTTCATTTTAAGCTAAAAGTTTCAGAGATACGGCAAAATTTGTAACCACAAAAAGTATTCAGAATTGAATTTCCTCTCCAATGAGCTTTATCACGATCATTTTCACCAACTTTTCCCGATAGGGTGGATCTCTCCCCCTCCCCGTATCTCAAAAGTTGGACCCCTGAAAAAAACTCGAACGATTTTTGTTCTTAAATATCTAATGCATACTTTCATTTATTATCGGTATTCATTTTGGAACAAATTTTGCTCGCGGGTCCAACTTCTGTGAAAACGAGGAAGGGGGAGAGCTCCACTCTGTCAGGAAAAGTTGGTGAAAATGGTTGTGATAAAGCTCCTTGGAAAGGAAATTCAATTCTGAATACTTTTTGTGATTACAAATTTTGTCGTATCTCCGAAACTATTCGTTTAAAATGAAGGGAAAACGTGATTTTGAGGTTTTCTCAAAAACATGTTTTGTTTCCAAATTTGGGGAACAGGAGTTGCTCCAAAACGGATTTTGATGAGAAATTAAAATGTACGGAACGTGTTGAGGAACAACTTTTGTTTGAAAAATTTTTCATTACGACCCATAGATTGGGCGGTACCTGCGTTTGAAATGTTGTGGGTGGACCCTGGGAAAAAGGGGAGGGAAAAAGGGGAGGGGAAAAATAGGCATCTAAGCTAAATTTATTTGTTTTAGTGTCTAAAACAAGAATCAATCATAAAATCAATTTTAACAAGAATCCCGCGCGGATGTTCAATTGTTCAATTAAGACCTGACTATATTATAGATATTGAAAGCGTTTAATTAAATACCGCTCATATGTATTTTTTTGATAAGTTTGAACAAATATTTAATAAAAATTCTATTTCAATGGCTTATTTTTTGATTCATTTTGAATAATTTTTTAAACGTGGATCTATAACGAATTTGATTTTTTTTTTCAATTTGAGAATTTTCCAAACTTCCTGGACAGGAGAATTAATCAAACCAAACAAATTGAAAAAATTATACACTGAGTAAGTATATTTTGAATTTATGAGAGTTGGAAAATTCCATAGACTTACCTAATAATAAGAAAATTCTACGAAAGTATACATAATTATTATTTTTTGCACCCTAATTAGTAAGATATTTAGGCATCTATCGCGTTGATCTTGATACCATCTAAACTCGTGGGTCATTGCGAAATCTCATCAACTAGTATAATTATTATCGACATTTTTGTTTTATTTTTATTTTTGGGAAACAAACAATACGCGTCATTTAATCGGTAAAATGCTCGATTCACTTTGAAATAAAACTATACATGAGTAATTTAGATAAAAAATCGATTGCTTTGTTAAATTAACGAACAATATACATCATCAATCTATCCAAAACCTTGGTCGCCCGATAACTTTCGTAAAATTGGTATCTATTGCAATATAATTTCTTAAAATCAAAATCGTGTTTCGTGTATTTTCGTCGTTCACAAAAGAAACCCCAAACAATTCGAAGATGATACTTGACATGAAAATTTTCGGTAAGTCATTTTCAATTTTATAATTTTTCATCCATAGGAGCATCCAAAGGGGTGCTCAAGGGACTTGAGCGGTCGAGCCCTCCTCTTAAACTCGCCAAGGAGATTTTTCATCGTTAAAATATCAAAAAGAAGTAACACGTTTTTTCAAGGAAATATTGCCTTCATTTCACTTGGGCAGTATTTTACTTAATCTATATTTTCTTGAATTGAGCATATTTCTCTAAATCTGAATCAGTTAGATGAAATTTTGCCTTTTCGAATTAGTGAAGCAAACGTCACTAAAAATAAGTGATTTCTTTACCTACTGATTTTGTAGTCGAAAATCACTGATTTCTCAGTCAATTCCCAATTTGTCAAAAAATCAGTAATTTTTACTGAAAGATGGAGAAATATCACTGATTTATAAATTTATTTTTCTGATTCAAAATAGCAGAATTCTACCAAGTTTGACTGATTCAGATTTAGAGAGTACCTATGTTGATTGTTTGTTCCAAAAAAAACTCACAATTTTTCAATATTTCAATTTTTTTGCTCTAGGCTAGTGCATGATGTAAATGCATCCACCCATCTACTGAAAATATCCTGGCTATATTGATTACTGAATGAAACAGATGACTCAATTTTTTCATTGAATTTTGGCACCCCCCCCATGTTTTCATCGAGCATCCGTTTGAATTTATTTATTTGATATTTCCCATTAATAAATGCTCCACAGATCTTAAATCCAAAGTGCATAATTAAAATTGAATCGATTGATTTTTTTTGTAGGATTGCTCCTGATCGTTGCACTGGCTTGTGCGGTGGCAATGGAACAGCCCAACGATGACCCATCTGTTCCTCTGATGGCTCCGGTAGATGCTCGATTCAAAAGAGACGTCGAAGAAAACGCCAATCCTGGCGAACCTCATTCTACAACCGTGCTTAGATCTGCAGCTGATTACCCACCAACCTCAAAATTTCATATCGGTGTGATTCTGACTGCCGCTTGGGTAATGCATCGTGTCTTGGTTTAGAATAATTTTAAAATTGTATTATTATTCGAAAAAAATCATTAATGTAGAATTCAAGAGCCAATTCATTGGATGTATAATTCAGATACAGCTGTATATTTTTTAAAGTACCTATCTACTTATAGACTTGAGTAAATTTTTAAAAATAAGTAAGTATGAAAAACGTGTACGCATTTTGTGACTGAAGTATTGTAAAATATCAAATACCATGAAAAAATCGTCGAAAATCATTAAAATTGTTCAAACCAATAAAATTATAAAAATTGATCTCATAAAAAATATTTCAACTTTATTCTCAAAAAATAGTAAAAACCGGATAAATTGTGAAATACTCAGGCTTGAATCGAGGGGGGAGGGAAGGGGAGTCGGGGGAATCTCCCCCAGGTCGAAAATAGTTTGTAAAATGTTGAAATGGACTTTTCTACTTTTCAAATATAATTTATTTTAGAAAATTCTTTTTCACTCCGCTTAGGCGGTTTGTTTGCCTTCCTTTCCATAAAATATATCTGTAATTAGAAAAATTCTTTCAAAAACCACATCATTTTTCAATTTTTCATCACACAAAATTTGCTTTTTCCAATTTTCCCCATATTTCGATCTCTTCTACAGTAAATCACTCATGGAAAGATCTCTGTTTCCCCTTATTTCTCAAAAAAAAAAAAAATCAAAAGAGGAAGGAAATTGGATGGATTTTTAAACGTTTAATTTATGCACAAAATTTTTGCCAAATTTTTGAAAATTCATCCAATTTTCTTCCCTTTTTTCTTAAAAAAATGCTGAAACCATAAAATTTGTTCGAAATCTTCAAATTCGTTGAAACCACGCAAACCTTTCTTTTTGCCATTTTTGACATATTTCGATCCCTTCTACAGAAAATTACTGATGGAAAGGCCTCTCTTTCCCCTTCCTCAAAAGAAACAAATCAAAAAGGGAAGGAAACTGGATGAATTTTAAAAATTTTAATTTATACACAAAATTTTTGTCAAACTTTTAAAAATTTGTCCAATTTCCTTCCCCTTTTTTTTGAAAAATGCTAAAAACCACAAAATTCGTTTAAAATCATCAAAAATTTATTAAAAAATTTGAAAATTACGACATTCCACTTAAAATTGTTGAAAACCATGAAAATTGTTGAAAATTTTCAAAATTTTATAAACATGCCTTCAAATATTATTTCTTTTCCAAAGGGTATAGCAAGAGCAACAGCAAGATAAGGCCCGATAAGGGGTGTTTTTGGCCCCAGGCTCGATTTTCAATCCAATTCCCCCAGATTGTGTATCTTGATGAAAAAAAATTCTGGAAAAAATTTTGGCCCCCAACCCCTTCCCTTTCGAAGCTATGGCCATTTTATTGCATTATTTTCAAGAATTTTCAATTCCAACGAAAGTGAATGAAATTTTCTGTTATTTGGCACAAAGTTACATCTAGTAGAGGTCCATTTACGATAATTTTTTTAAATCAATTTTGGTGCACTCCTTCATGATATTTTAGCCATTTTAAATTTTCAACTGTAAAAAAGACCTTAACAGCAAAGTTCGACTAATTTTTGAAAATATCCTAAAAACGTGTTTTTTGACGTAGATTTACGTCACATTCAGTTTTGGCGATTGAGGTGGCGCAAGGGCCAAAAATTACAAAAACCTTTACAGAAATGTAGTTATTTCTGCTGATTTTTCAAATCTTGAGCATTTTATACGAAAAAAATCACCAAATGAAAAAGCTAACGTCGGATTCGTGTTAAGCAGATCAAAATACCCCGATAAACACCCTTTACGTGATCATTTTATTTTAAATCTCGAAATTCGCTTTTTTCACTGATTTTTCGCGACAATAAAACTAAATTTCGAGATTTAAAGTAAAATGATCGTTAAAAGGGTGTTTATCGGGGTATTTTGTACTGCTGAACACGAATACGGGATTAGTTTTTTCATTTGTTCATTCATTTCCCTATGAAATGCTCAAAGTTTGAAAAATCTACCAAAATAACATTTTTTACGTTTTTTGCAATTTTTGGCCTCTGTGCCACCTCAATCGCTAAAACTGAATAAATGACGAGAATCTACGTCAAGAAACACGTTTTTAGGATATTTTCAAAAATTAGTCGAACTTTGCTGTGAAGGTCTTTTTTACATGTTGAAAATTACAAATGGCCAAAACCTCATGAAGGAGTGCACCAAAATTGATGAAAAAATTATCGTGAATAGACCTCAACTAGACTTAACTTTGTGCCAAATTACAGAAAATTTCATTCACTTCCGTTGGAATTAAAAATTCTTGAAAATAATGCAATAAAATGGCCATAGCTCCAAAAGGGAGGGGGTTGGGGGGCCAACATTTTTTCCAGAATTTTTTTTCATCAAGGTACACAATCTGGGGGCATTGGATTGAAAATCGGGCCTGGGAGCAAAAACACCCCTTATCCGGCTATACCCTTTGCGAATAATTTTTAAAAATTTCAGCAACTTTAATGGATTTAAAGATATATTTAATAATTTTGCTGGAATAATTTTATCACTCTACCTCACCATAACTTTTCTCTTCCTCTCCCTGATCTAAACCCATCTCCCCCTCGACCTGAAAATCTCACCTCAAAATTACGACCCCAACCAGGTACCCACATGCACTAAAAATCGACACCATACCATTTTTCATCCCTCCTCCCCCACCGCAGACGTAATTACTACGCCACGAGAGCAAATTTTGTCGCGAGAATACTATTCCGACGACGTAACCATATCTGCGTTAGCTTTATTATTATTTTTTCCTCTCAGCTTTTTGTAAGGCTTAGCGAACACACTGCTGATTCCCCAAATTGCCCATTTTGTTTTCAAAATAGGAAATCCATTTTCTTATCTTGATTAGCTATAATTTGCACTCCTTTTTTTCTTCTCTTTTTCTTCCCTACGAATCGCACACAGACAGAGACGGAGACTTACAATAAAAGAACAACGCTTCCTCGTACTAAATGATTGCATTTTAAGCCAGGGCTTGCCAAGTTTTTCTGTTCTTGGTCTTTTTTTTTCTCGCTGTTTCTTCGAAATATCGTCGACGTCCTGGCCGAAGGATGCATCTCCGAATGAAAATTACCTCTTATTGTGTTCCTCCAGAGCTGGCGATTAATTAAATGGAAAAACAATGAAATTATTTAGCGAGAAAATCGTCTAGTGAAATAAAAGAGACCCGAACCGGGGATAACGAAATATGGACAATACTTTCTCCAAACACTAAATTAATTTCGGCGAAAAAAATCCTCACGTCGGATTCCACCCCTTGAAATATTTTTTGAATCACTTGCGAAAGGAAAAAAACTGCGGAAAGGACCGAACCAGGGGTGCAGTACTTAACGCTATTAAAAATGCGGGGAAAAACTCGTCCGAGCTTGAAATATACGCCAACGAATAGCACACCAAACCGTACCGTACGTTTTGTTTTTATATTTAACTGAACACATTAAAGTAAATATTATTATGCGTAAAATTTGCCATAAATTGCAAAAAACGCATCGATTTTCCTTTTTCAACATAGTTTTTGCAAATTACCTCCCATTTATTGCGACGAAACCTTATCTTCGGAGCTTTTTTCCCCAGCTGCCGGCGAGATCCCTTTTCAGCACGTCGATTTTTGCCACCGTTCTTTTCACCGACAGCCAGATTTTTCCGCAGATGGAAACGTGTCGGTGTATGGATGGAGAAAAAGGCGCCGTGGAATAATAAAAAATTACCAACGCGTGATCTCGTTTATAATTCATTAGCGTTTAGCGTACGATACCTATACCGCCGTCGTCAACAGGTAAGTGACATGAACACGTATTTTCTTTCCTGCGCTCCATGTTACGAATTAGTTTTACAACGCGATTTATTGCCTACTGCACAAGGCACAACGTAGGATTTATAATATACCGGCCGATTGTCATTATGAAGCCATCTTTGTACATCGAGACGATGCTTGCATTGAAATTCAAATGAAATAATCTCGATTGAATAACCTCCCATGTGCACTTGTGCAGTGCTGAGAATATTCAAACGATGTAGGTTCGGATACCTACGAATTTGCAGGCATTTTTCAAGCCCTAAGAAACGATTTCAAAATTTTGATTTTTTTTTTTTTGAGAAAAATATCCCAATTGGGGTCAATTTTTTGAAACACGTTTGGTCACATTGACTGAATTTTACACGAAAAGTAAAAATCTGCAGAAGAAGCCTCGATTTTCAATAATGAGAAAAAATGTAATTATGGGAAAGAAGAAGCATTTCCTGAGTTGAATGATGAAAAATATTAAGATTTGTATAATTAGGTACTGTTTCCTCATCAAGCATTCTAACAATTTTGAATTTGATGGGCTGATTCGATCTAGAAGAATTTTCCATTGGATTGAAAAGGTAATACCTAACTCAAGATGCCCACTTCTAATTGGAATGCGAGAGACATTTTTGGAAAGAAAAAATTTAAATACGTCTTTTGATAAAATTTTAACAATCAAAGTTCATTTTTCAAATTTTGGCAAATTTTTAAGTATTTGCAACGTCTCAGAATACAAATATGTATCTGAATGAACCAATGAGCAAAAGTTTGAATGAGCAAACTTGAAAATTACAATATATTTTTGGAGTAAAACAGACCAAAAAAACTATAAATTTAACTGATAATTTTTTTTATTTATTCATGAACCTAAACTGTTTGATTTGAGGATAAAGTTGGGTCATTATTTTTTTAAACGCGAGTGACGTAAAAGATTCGAATTCTTTGAAGGTTTTCTACGTATTTTTTTTCGCATAACGCCTCGATCATTTTCAAACAGAGGAACTACCCCTCTTGATTTTTTTCTCGATTTTAAATTTGAAGAGGCTAAATAACATTTGGAATGAAAAATTAAACAAAAAATTTTACAAGTTTTTTCAACTTTAAATTCTGTTTTAGTCACTTCAATTTTTATTCCCAAACAAAGGCAAAAGATTTGAAAAAAAATCTGCTGTAAGATTGATGAAAATAAGGCTCTCACCGTAATATTACCCCCCCTCCTCTACCGAATCAAAATTTTACTGTTTCCAGCCATTCTGAAGCCTTCAGCACGATTTGGTTCTCCAGAAGGAGCCCAAATCAACTTCAGCAGCCAAAATTTGCAATTTTTTGAGGGGTGTAACTGTATTACATTTTGTATAAAACGTGGAGGGAAATCCTTCCAAGTTAACTTTATTTTACCCCCTCCCTCCCCCCCGAATAATTCCAACGTTGGTTCAAGCCTAATTTCAAATTTAAAAATTGGGAAAATTTCATTTTGCAGTACTTAATATTGAAAAAAGACATCTCAACTAAACAAATTTTATTCTCAACATCTTTTTCTTTTTCACCGAGGTTATAGGGTATATCTGAAGGATTTTTTTTTTAGGCCCGCGTTCGATTTTTAGAATTTTAATGAATTTTCACAGATTTTAATGGAACGCACAGTAAGAGAATGGCACTACCTTCTTCTCACTGAGAATAAGTAAGTAAATTCACTATTCAAAATTTGAGCCAGAAAAATTTAGAAATTTGCATTCCATGAAAACAAAGCGAATAAAAATTATTTGAGTCAAAAATTTCGATTTTTAGCCCATTCCTCCATATTTCTTCCCAATAATTTCAACTTTGATTCATAAGTATGCCAGATGTTTTGTAGAAAAAAAGATAAGAAAAATAGCATTATTTTGAATCAAACAGTTAAAAAAATTCAATTCAAATATTGAAAATCTTAAACTTTTTAGCCTTTTCTCTTCTCCCCTTTCCGAATTATACCAAATTTTGATTAAAAATTGAAAAAATAGCATTTTACATAAAAAAATTGACATTGAAAATTTTTGATTTTTAGTTTCCTCTTGATTCCAACCTCGGTTTATGCCAAGTTTTTGGTCAAAAATTAAGGAAAATATCATTTTGAAGCAAAAAATTGAAAAAAATTAATCTAATTTAAGACCTCAAGTTTTTAAGCTCTTCTGCTTCTCTAATTTCGGAATCAGTCTGTCTTTTACCAAAGAAATGGGGAAAAATTGCATTCTGAGTAGATACGAAAATAGAGAAAAATCCATTCAAATAGCCCCCCCCCCATCTTTTCAATTTCAACTTCGACTATGTTCGATTTGGATTTGTAGCAGTTTTACAAAATTGTACAAAAGAGTTAGATTTGCTCGAAGAAAGATTTGTTAAATTTGTCTGTATAGTTTTAAAAATCTTGAAAAAAAACTGAAAAACTGATTTTAAAAAATGGAAAATGTTCTGGAGGCTTCAGAACTACATATCGATAAATATTTGGTTTAAGGCCATAAAACATTCAAAAAAAAATCAATTACTCAGGTATTTTTATTTGAATAATTAGGTAACGACAAATTCATATACTGTACGATCTGAAATTAATCAGAATATAAATTTTCCCAAACTTGAAATTTTAGATCAAATCCTGTAAACATGCTCGAAATAAGGTTACTCCACTTTGAATAACGACAATTCCCTTATAAAAGTAGAGAAAAATTGGAAAAAATACCACAATTTTTTTTCCTTAACACAGGTTTTTTTCTGTCAATGGATTAGAATTACGAGGTCCATTGGTCCAATTCAACAATAAACAGAGCTAATGAGTTTTTCAATTTTGCTCAAGGAGATCTCGAATAAGAATTTCTTGATTTTTTTTTTAAAAGCTTGGTGCATTTTAGAATGACAAATGACTCCAAAATGACGAAAAAAAAACGTTATTGGTCATTGCACAAGATGCAGCACACCTTTTTAATTAAATTCTGCAGATTTTTTGAAAAAACGAGCTCCGGGTACTTAGATGAAAAACACTCCTAAATCGCTATTTTAGTACCCATACAATGTTCCGAAGCGAAAAAATTCTCCAAACTAACATTAAACCGAAAAAAAAAAAAATAGAAATCCGCTGTTAAAACAAACACCGCTGCACGTTCTCGACGTGGGAGTTTACTTAGACCATACTCTGTTATTATTTATTACCACAGAACGTGTGCCACTGTTTACATAGGTTCCTATATGGGAACCACGTGTCGATAATGATGCTGAAATTATCGCCTTGTAGGGCTCCTCTGCACCAACCATCTTCCCCAACCGAGACGTTCAGCGGTTAACATAATCGACTCCTTGATCTAATTTCATCTCGACGACTCGTCATAGCCATAAATCACCCTTTTTGCCAATATTTCTCGCAACGCTATCCCCCACGAGGAAAAAATTCTTCGCTGAATGCAGAATGCAGACTCTAAGGACATAAAATTTCTCAAGGTAACGCATTGACACAAAAATTCCACTTCCGGCAACTACATACTCATCCAATTCATTGCCAACAAAATGATAAATTCGAATCGTCGAAGATCAGTATGAAATTCGTTATTCGACTCGAATCTACCAAACACCTCTTCAAATTCTATTAGTCCACATTAAATCAACTTCTTGTAACTCGATAATATATAGCTTAATGGCGACGTGAATATGGTACCGTCGACGTGCCGAAGAAGAAATGAAATATACGCGATACAATTTGTAGGGAAAAAATTATGGCATTGTTTGGAGGTTATACCCTGATTGATTTACGGTTTACGTAATAATAAGGTAGGTAGGGCTTGTACATTAAAACGACGTAATTTTTCCAAGTAGTAAGAGTAGGTAGATGAGGATTTTTTTTGGTACATTTATAATACGCGTTGTGTGTGGTCTATATGCATACGTGCGAGGCGTTAAATTCGAGAATCGTAATCGGGTTAGACTGAACATCAAACACGAGCGTGCGACAAACAATTTTTAGGTTTAAATGAGTGTAAGTAGTGAAAAAAATCGCTCTAATTTGTTAACTAAAAAAGAAAAATTACGTAGGTAAATTTAGGTATACGCAAACCGAGCTTACCTTTTTCATTATTGTTGTCATAAATGCCACTTAAAGTTTCTGCAAACGAGAGAAACAAAAAAATAACTAAAGTAAATACTACGTTCTAGAATGACAAAAGCCGCTTGTATGCACGATACGAGGTGTGGTGAGCGTGATTTCAGAATGATTAGAACGATAATTCCCTTTACGAACGTGCATTCGAAAAATTCAGCCTGGCAGAGAATACATTTTTCGGTTGAGAATGAAAATCATTTTAATGAACGACTTTTACCAAGATTTATTTCACCAAAAATCTGACACGATTTGGGTAATTTTTTTTGGAAATATTGACTTTCGTTCGCGAAAGATTCACCTATAGCCGAATGAATCGTTCAAATATTGGAGATGAATCGTTCACGAACGAATTCCTTGGTGGTCGATTCTTTTGAAAATCCCAAAAAAATGGGCTAAAAATTATACTTTTCTAATGGGAAGAGGGTCGTTCGCGAATGATTCACAAATTACTGAACGAATCATATACAAGCGTCTTTATGTAAGAGATTCCCAAAAAATTCAAGTCAAGGAACAAGAATCATATCAGAATCATTTTTAAAAGTCTCAATTTGGTTACGAATGCTTTACTGACAAAAACATCGTTCGTGAACGATTCAGTGATGAGAGAATCATTCACGATCAAAAATTATACCTTGAAAAAAAGTGTACAAAAATTATATAATTTTTCAAACAATTCATTTTTTCTCACGTGATTCGTTCGTGAACGACAAAAAACTTGATTGTACTAATTAAATATTTTTGGATGATTTTTTTGCAAATGGGTCAACTATACAACTATGTCTCAAAAAATTGTTTGATTTAAAGTCTCTTATTTTATGAGAGAGGAGGGGTAAGGTTCTGGATTTTACTCTTGAATCATGAAAAATTAAATGGGTTTTTGGACGAATCTTCAATGAATTGTTTACAAAGAAATTCGTTTTTTTAAAAAGACTCAAACTGAATCACCGAGATTCGTATACAGAAATTTAAACCCAAAATTCCAGTTTTTTCGAACTAATTTCTGAACGAATTCTTTTTCTAAAATCCCCCCCCCCTCCCCCCCAAAAAAACCAAGCAATTTCAAAATTGATTCGATCAGAGAAAATCGAGTGCAAACATTTTGAGAAAAAATTATGAATTTTCCAAAGGAACTTGTATCAATTATTTTAGATGATCAATTTCAGTCAAAAATTCGTGCTCTTAAATTTTTTTTATGAAAATTAATGCTAATTTTGTGTTTGTAATTTTTTTCTCTGCACAAAAAGCAATCATTGAAAAATCATCAAAGTTTTGAAAATCGTTCTCGAAAGATGTGATCGTACGCGAATATCTGCAGTAAATCGTTCGTGAACGATTCATTTTTTGCGAACAATTCCATCTAAGTAAGATTAAGTTTTTAGTGAATCGTTCGAGAACGAAACACTAAATTCCATCAAACACAAATTTCACTTCGAAATAAATCGAAATATTTGATTTCAATTTTAATTTTTAAATTCGTTCACGAATGATCAGATCAGACTGGAATAATTCTTTAAATAATCGTTCGCGATCGACATAATTTTTTTGCATAGAAAAATATAAGTCTACAAATAGCAAATTTTTCAAAGAAAAAATCACTCCACGCCACTGTTTGCAACTAAATTGCAATATCGTTCGCGAACGATTCAATCAAACCAACCATCGAACCGTATACGAACAAAAAATATATTTTTACGAATCACAAATTCTTGATTGAATGATTTTGATAGGAATTGAAAAAATTTTTAATTCGTTCACAAACGATTCAGTGATGCTCGAATTATTCCTCAAACGAATAATTCACGAACGACATTTCAAATTCCGTAAAATGAAGTATAATTGTACAAACCTTTAATTTTTTGAATTACCTGATCATTTTCATATCAATTATCGCAATATGCCAGAAATTTTAGAATCGTTTGTGAACGATTCGATTAAACTTGAATTATTTTCAAATAAATCGTTCTTGAACGACATTAAAATTTCACAAATCACAAATTCTGAAATAATAATTTTATAACGATTTTGAAAAATAAATTGACGATTCCAAAATAAAAATTTAATTCGTTCGCGAACGATTCAACTATGCTCGAATGATTTCTCAGATAAATCATTCGCGAACGACATTTGAAATTCTGTAAAATGAAGTATCATTTTATCAACTTTCAATTTTTTGAAAAAATCATTTCATATCAATTTTCGCAATATACCAGAAATTTTAAAGTCGTTCGTGAACGATTCGATCAAACCTGAATTATACTCAAATGAATCATTCCTGAACGACATTGAAATTTCATATATCACAAATTCTCGAATCTCGAATAAAAATTTTATGGCAATTTTGAAGAATTGACTGATATTTCCAAAATCGTTCGCGAACGATTCGATCAAATAATTACTATCGAAATAATTCATAATTTCATTTGAGACTCATTTGAAGTTTGAACAAATTGTTCACGAACGACTTTTGAATTTTATTGGAAAAATTGACATGGAATGAATTGCAGAAAAATTTGTGTTTTATGGAATATGATTCAAAGTTAAGAAATGCTCGCGAACGAATTATCTAAAGAATTTTTTTAATTTCAATCAAATCGTTCGCGAACGAATTTTAAAGTATCAATTTATTCTTCAAAAAATTTTTGAATAAATGATTTTGATTTGTATTTTTTTAAAAAAATTAGTTCGTTCGCGAACGATTCAACGATGCTTGAATGATTCCTCAGATGAATCATTCGCGAACGACATTTAAAATTCTGTAAAATGAAGCATCATTTTATAAACTTTTAATTCTTTGAAAAATATCAATTTTCGCAATATACCAGAAATTTTAAAGTCGTTCGTGAACGATTTGATCAAACTTGAATTATAAAATGAATCGTTCTTGAACGACATTGAAATTTCATTTGCCACAAACACTCGAATAATAATTTTACGGCAATTTTGAAGAATAAATTGATACTTTAAAATTCGTTCGCGAACGATTTGATTGAAATAAAAAAATTCTTTAGATAATTCGTTCGCGAGCATTTCTTAATTTTGAATCATATTCCATAAAACACAAATTTTTCTGCAATTCATTCCATGTCAATTTTTCCAATAAAATTCAAAAGTCGTTCGTGAACGATTTGTTCAAACTTGAAATGAGTCTCAAATGAAATTATGAATTATTTTAGGTAGTCATCGCAATTTTTCAAAGAATTCATTCAATAGCAAATTTTGGAGAAACAACTCTATTCAATTCGTTCGCGAACGATTCATTCTAAACAGAATTTAATTTATTTTTCATTTTTTCCATAGGAAGAATCAATTCGAAAAAAGCTCAACAAATCAAAAAATTCCCTAAAAAAATGTCAAATAGAAACAACGCATCTCAAAAACTTCTCAACTAATAATCCAAAACATTCCACAACTGTCTGGAAAACATCGTTCTATTCATCTTCGAACCAGCAAAACCACACCGTTTAGCCTAAAATAACTACTTAATCGCTCGACTTACTAACAAATGATAACAACATCAAGCATTAGGCGTGTAATCTAGAATAAAAGGGTAGTTTTAAAACAGGATTGATTGTCATTTGTCACCAACACCGACCGGGTGCTTTTCCAGCCTGTTTCACTTGTTGCATCCACCACTCTGCCCCACATAGGTATTCATTTTACGTTCGCATCAAGGGGTAAAATCTCTCAGCTCATGAATGACGACCTCGAAAAGGTAATTTACAACACGGATCTATCTCTCTACACCACGTACATCGCCCAATACCGCGTTTTCTTTTAGAATTTTCGCACAATAATTTAAGACGGAAACATACAGCAATTGGCATTCAAGAAGCGAGCAAATAATATACAAAGCAACAAGCTCGCAATGAACGAGGGTCTGTCACGCGGCCAGTTCTCACGCTGATGGTCCGATTAATACCACCGCAGAACGATTGTTTATGAAACGAGAATCCGAAATACATAAAGTCAACGTCTCCCATAAACAATCAACCATTACGAAAAATGTTGAAAAACAAAACGCGGATCTTCATAGTAGGTCATTTTTTTCTTCAACGCGAATCGATATTCCAGCCAAATATTCAATCACGTAAAATCGATTCGTTGCGATATTTATTTATCCATTTCAAAAGTCACGTTTAATAAGCGAGCCCGAGCCGAAGCCCAGCGATATATCCGCGTTCGACGATGGGCCAGCACCCAGAGCTTTCTCAGGTGATTGGCGAACGGTGATTTACATAAGTCGTCCGGTGTCCAGCGGATTATCAACGGAAGGGAGGTACGAGGAGAGTTTAAAATACCGATATTTGTATTCCTCCGTGTGTATAATATTTCGCTGGCTTGCGAGTATGTGTGAGGATAACGAGGAGACCGCCATCTAGTGATTTTTTTCCCATCCGTACGTGGACGACATTCAAACGACGAATTATTTTGCACCGTATACACTTTGAAAATTGATGTAACACGTACAACAAACGAATACAAATATCCGTCGTACGTACTCGAGTATAATTTGTATGGAATATTTAAGAGTTCTTACTCCACTCTGGGGTTTCCCTTCGCTTCAAATCGCTCAGCAGTCTCCTCAAGGCAGATTTGTATACAAATACCTCGAAAAAGAATTTCCCAACATTGAAAACAGAAAAAACACATCTCCATACATTTGTATCTCGTATCGTTGGTGAAATTGTGCAGGTGCTTGGAAAGAGCTAAAGATAAACAATTCTTAGGACTTCTGTACTTTGCTAATTTTACGCTGACGTCACGCTCGCCGCCACCAAATTATTTATAGATTGCTCAACTTCAACTCTTTCTCGTCTATAAACATTGAACGGAACGGACCACGAAGGAGAAAAATCCACTCTAACGTAGTATCCCGAACGTCTTCGAGATATAAAAAATCATTAAAAAATAACCTTCCCTTTTGCAAAGTTGAAAATTATTATTCCTTCGATCCTTTCCTTCCACCAGTGCTGTTCAGTGAGTAATGACGCATATCAAAAAACCTCCTTATATAGCATTTCACCGCGGAAAATTTATTTGCGCCGCGGGTGCAGTAACAATACGAAACCGAGACCGAGCTTCGACTCCGTAAGTAATTTTCCCAGCTGAGTTGTACAGCTATGACGATATAAGAAGAGGAGAAAATCACAACACCGCACCGTATTAACGGGTCAGTATATTGTGGCGAAGACGTCGTGCTGAGGTGATGGGTATACCGTTTAAAATGAGCTGAAATGAGGATCCGAATTCGGATGAGCTATGAGGGGCATTTTCCGAAAATTTTGAGATGATTTATTGAACCTTACGAGTCGAATATTTCATTACGCAAAATCGAAATATTTCCAGTAAATGTGCATTTTAAATGCTTTAAAGCCGAGTTCTTTGATTTTTTTGTGACTAAATTCGACAGAATTTTCTAACCCACAAAATAACACTAGTTGACAAAAAAGTTTTTTGCTCTGTGTTTCAGTTCTAATATCTAAATTCTGATCCCAGATATCGAAATACACCAGCATACTCATTCGTGGCTTTCAAAGTTCGCTTTGGTGGTGGTGGTGGGGGGGGGAGTGAAAAATAAGGGTTTCCAAAAACAATAAACACGGGCTTGAAAAAAAATTAAAAATTTTTTTAGCCCAGTCTTGTAGGAAATTTTACGGAAAATCGAATGGAACAAACCGCAGACCTCTATCTAATTTAGAAAAAAAGTTACAATTTGAACTTTCCTAAATTCTGTGAAAAAATATCAGTTTGTTGTGCCTTACTTACCAAAAAGTGGCATTTCTGAGCAAACTAAGCGTCCTACGACAAAAATGACGAGAACCAAAATTGTAGAGAATAAAATTTCTTATCAGGTGGTAGCAGTTAAATTTTTCTGAGATGCATAGTTTTCAAGACATTTTTAAGTGAAGTTGAACATTGATGGAGGAAATTAAGAAAAAAAAACAATTTTTGTCTGCCAACTTTACTCAAACATATCTTGAAAAATGTGCTTCCCAGAAAAATCTAACTGCTCCGACCAGATAGGAAATTTTATTCTCTATAATTTCGGTTCTCATCATTTTTGTCGTAGGACGCTTAGTTTGCTCAGAAATCTCACTTTTTGGTAAGCAAGGCACAAAAATATTAGATTTTTTTTTCGAAATGAGATAGAGGTCTGCGGTTTGTTCCATTCGATTTGCCGTGAAATTTCCTAAAAGACTAGGCCAAAAAACAATTTGAAATTTTATTTTCTCAAGCCCATGTTTATTGTTCTCGAAAAACCTTATTTTTCAACCCCCCCATCCCCCATCCCCAAAAGCAAAATTTGGTCAAAAAAATTATGTTTCCCTTCATTAGTTACATAAAAGAAACCAAAATTTGGCAATCGGAACCCAGACACAAAAATCGTGCCAATCTGCATAATAGGTAATTGAAACTTGATCCAAAGTTCGAAAAAATTCATAAAAATTATGGAGATTATTTAAAACTTGAAATGACATTTTTTTTTAGGGCGAAAAATTGTTACTAAACATGAAAAAAAATCAGAAATCTTTTCGAAATAATTATTGAATTTTAATACCACAAATTAGGTACATATTTAAAAACGCATCAATATTCAATTCTTTTTTTCCCTGTAATTGAATCATAAACGAACATATTCGACATTCCAAAACAAAAGTAATAAAAAAATTTATTTCAACCCCCCCCCCCCCAAACAGGGTTTTCAACAGAAAAATTTAAGAGAAATACTTCTCCAAAAAAATTGTACTGAAATTTAAAAAAAAAATTATGAAAAATTCAAACTTTTTTAAAAAGAAATCACAAAATTTCAAAATTTGAGTTTAGGATGAACTTGAATTATTGATTACATACTACTCAAAAATTTCGTTCAATTCTCCAATAGGGACAAAATGGCAATCGGCTCCATCTTCAAGATCAAATTCTAAATTCCAATTTCCTTATACAAATTATCGATGCAATTCGAAACAATCAATTGCAAATTTTTGCACCATTTCCAATTTAAAGATCTGAGAAAATATAAAATTGGTAAATTCTGTAAACAATTTTATAGCACCACTGACTAGATTTTTTTAACGAATCGTAAAAACATGTTTAATCTCATAAAAACCCGAAGTTCAATTCTGGAAAACTTGAAATAGGTAAATATATTTTGTTAATTTCGTAACGTGACAAAATGTAGTTCCTTGGCCGGATCAAATGAGCAGAGAGACGAAGACAAGGAAAAGTTTGATACAAAATGGGAAAATTTCAAGTCTAGTTTGAAAAAAATAACGTTTAGTCGAAACATTTCGAAAATTTTGCTTCTCAAATAAGCTAACTCTGATCGGTCTCTTCATGATCCAAAAAAATTTTGCAAAATTTTTTGGTCTGAAACATTTTTTACAAGATTGCAAAATTTTGTCATGTAGGCGTAAAAATTTGTCAAATTTCATCAAAGTGTGCACAAAGTAACATGAAAAAATTACATTAATTTTACAAAATTCTGTTGAAAAATTTTGTACACCAAAAAGATTTGCACAACTATTGTAAAAATATTCACACAATTATTGAAATTTTTACGAAACTAATTTTGTACAAAAATTTAGCACAACCTATTTCTGGATTTCACAAAATTACTTACTTAGCTTAATAATGTTGTACAATTTTTTTCAACCTTTTAGATCAATATTTCACTTATTAACTAAGTTTTGCACAATTTTCACATTTTAGCGGAAATATTGCACTATTTCAAACACTTTCGAACAATTTCAGTTGAAATTTTTCAATAAAATTTCAATTCTTTTTGCAAAATTTACACATTTTGCACCAATGTTGCATTATATGGCACAATTTAAATTTTAAAATAATTTGAACCTATTGGGATTATTTCCATCAATTTTGCAAAGTTTCAAGTGAACACGATTTAAACTTTTTTGAACAATTTTGAATTTTCCCACAATTCAGATTTATTTGCATCATTCACCTTTTTACACAAAATTTGAGGCTGGCACAATTTCGACCTATTTTGAGCACTTTCCAATTTTAACACAATTTAAATTAACACTGGATATTTTCATTTTTGAAAAAAATTCAATTTAGCACATGTAATAAGTACATATTTTAAAGAGTTTTTAAGAAAATAAAATTACCATAATTTCATTAATGTTTGTGCAAATTTCAATTTGGCATAATTTCGAATTTCGACTTATCATAATCATTTAAATTTTTTCCACAATTTTTTGGTTAACGTAATATTCTTAAACTATTTTGTGTAAATCTGGCAGAATTACATTATTTTGAGCAATTTTACCCTCATAATTTTCATATATTTTAACTTTAACTCATTCTCCACACCATTTTTTGGCACAAGGCACAATCCATTTCACAAAATTAATTTGCAAACTTTTTACGATTACATCAGAATATTGAGTATATTTTGCACAAATGCATTATTATTTTACACAATTTTAACCTAATAGTTATTTTCACAAAATACTGAAACTTCAACTCGACAACTTCATTGATTTTTTTTTGATTTTTTGACAACTTTTTAAAATTGTCTCTATCTTTGACAACTGTTCAGTTTTCAGACCTTGCACCAGAGAAAATAAATCAGTATTATCGAGAAAATTTTTTAAATCCTTTACTTTTTCCAATACGAACTCGGACACCTGTCACTTTCAATCATTTTTCTATAGCTTTTTACAATTTCACTAAAAATTTCAGATGTTTCTGCTTGTATTTCCTCAGATCTTTTTTTCATTCAACTAACAATTTCAAACCGATGGCTTCCCTTCTTCCTCATACAACGACCATTATCCAATCCTATTCAACCCAAGCCATCAATCATACCTACTCATCCATCACCAATTCTCCAACCTCCTCGCTACTTCCAGCCTCACATTCGCTCACTGGCTGGACGCTCGCTCAGCACGTGATCTCCAACACTGGTATCACATCTCTACGCAGCAGTCTGCAAATTCTAAATTTAACCTACACCATTTCACCGGGACGATCCGGGTCCGGGTCCAGGGGCACGTAGTTTTTTTAAAACAATAAAACCCACCGTCGTCGACGTCGTCATCGAGTAAATACCCGATCTCGCGGAGGATAGTGAAAGGTGAAGCGAGGTGGAGTGCGACAGAGGCGCTGAAAATAGGAAAACGGTTACCATTATCGCTGTCGTGTTCAACTGGTATTACAATACAATATCTTTTAATATTGTTTTGGCAATCGCTACTGACGCCTACGATAACGTTTTAATTACGCTTTCGTGATAATAGCCATCGCTTCATATTTTACCAACCATCGCAGCGGATCGGTGCGTTCTTTTATTTATTACACGATACGAGAGAGGTGGAGAGGTGTAGGGTCAAGTCAGCTCTGATTAAGGTCGAAGAGTAGTTCGAAAATGTTAGAGGAGCGGGAAGGGGGGACAGATTGTAAACAAATGTAAATAAAGTATCTAATAAATTATTTAAAATACCTAATAAAAAATTGAAACGTTCAACTTACCATGGCTATTAATGTAATTAGCTAAATAGAGATCAAGTTCCCGGACGGATACATTTATGTGGTAAGGATTAACACATAGACTAGGATGAGTACATTCTGGAGATTTTTCTAAGCGTTCGCCATCTGTACTTTCTAAAGGTATTGCTTTAAATAATATCACCATAACTAGATCTAATCGCCAGACCTGAAACAAACCAGTACGCAATTTTTTACACATCTGCCTTCTTCCTAAAAATATTCGATATTTACATAATTAATCTCGCTTCTCGCATGACTAGCTCTTAATTATTTTTGCCAAAAATGGGATTTCGACGATCTGGGTCCAAATAATTTTTCTCAGTAACTTGAAAATCTTTCCTCAATTTTTTTCAACTTTCAAATTTTATAAAAACTGAAAATTTCTTACATATTTTTGAACTTTGAATATTTGAAAAAATCAACTTTAGGTTTTTAAAATATTCTTCCAACTCAATAAGTACATATTTTACAGTAGGAAAATTTCCAATTGTAAAAATTTCAGAAATTGAAAAAATTTTAAGAAATTTCAAAAATTTTAGAACTTGGAATAATTTTAAAAATTTCAGAACTTGAAGAAATTGAAAAAATTTTAGAACTCGAAAAAATTTTAGAACTTGAAAAAATTTCAGAACTTGAAGAAATTGAAAAAAATTTAGGACTCAAAACAATTTTAGAACTTGAAGAAATTTCAAAAATTTTAGAACTTGATAAAATTTAAAAACTTGAGGAAATTGAAAAAATGAAAAAATTTTAGAACTCGAAGAAATTGAAAAAATGTTATAACTTGATAAAATGTTAAAACTTGATGAATAATTATTAGGGCTGAGATTTTTATGATATCGCATATTTGATAGCGTGATAGTAGATACCGCATACCATGGTTTCTTTTGCGATTCATGCATTTCTACGCCGAATTATGCAATTTGATATCGCATATTTTTGCTTATTTCGACGTAATTGCTTGAAAATGCTTATTTTAGCTAAAAAAAAGCCCTTAAACCGCTTATTTAACGCTTATTTCGACCGTTCTCGCATATTTGAAAAAAAATCACTAAAAAACAGCATAAAAGTTGAAATTTTGAGCTTAAAAAAAATCAACTCTTCAAAATTAGAAAAAAAAATTCAAGATTTTGTCTGTGACTTGTCGAACGAGTTTTCGATTTGTAGTCGCATCGTTTTCACGAAAATTTTAAAATAAAAAGTTCGATGTTTTTTCTTCTCATAATTCATAATTTTATAAAAGTTCGATTTTTTTTCTCTCATAATTCATAATTTTATAAAAGTTCGATGATTTTCTCACTTTACTTCTTTCCTTATTCTAATTTAGTAATTTTGAAAGCATTTCCGCATTCAGATTAAAAATACCAACATTTTGATATGCTGCATGGTGGGGTTTGATAGCGCATATAAATGCTTTTTTAGGCAATTTTAATCGCTTTTTATAAGCGCTTATAATCGATTTGATAGCGCATAAAAATCTCAGCCCTAATAATTAGGGCTGAGATTTTTATGCGCTATCAAATCGATTATAAGCGCTTATAAAAAGCGATTAAAATTGCCTAAAAAAGCATTTATATGCGCTATCAAACCCCACCATGCAGCATATCAAAATGTAGGTATTTTTAATCTGAATGCGGAAATGCTTTCAAAATTACTAAATTAGAATAAGGAAAGAAGTAAAGTGAGAAAATCATCGAACTTTTATAAAATTATGAATTATGAGAAGAAAAAAAATCGAACTTTTATAAAATTTTGAATTATGAGAAGAAAAAACATCGAACTTTTTATTTTAAAATTTTTGTGAAAACGATGCGACTACAAATCGAAAACTCGTTCGACAAGTCACAGACAAAATCTTGATTTTTTTTTTTTTAATTTTGAAGAGTTGATTTTTTTTAAGCTCAAAATTTCAACTTTTATGCTGTTTTTTAGTGATTTTTTTTCAAATATGCGAGAACGGTCGAAATAAGCGTTAAATAAGCGGTTTAAGGGCCTTTTCTTGGCTAAAATAAGCATTTTCAAGCAATTACGTCGAAATAAGCAAAAATATGCGATATCAAATTGCATAATTCGGCGTAGAAATGCATGAATCGCAAAAGAAACCATGGTATGCGGTATCTACTATCACGCTATCAAATATGCGATATCATAAAAATCTCAGCCCTACTAATAATTATAAAACTAGAAAAAATTTTAGAACTTGGAAAAATTGAAAAAAAATTAGAACTTGAAAATTTTTTAGAAATTGAAGTAATTGAAAAAATTACAGAACTTGAAGAAATAGAAAAAGTTTTAGAACTTGAAGAAATTTAAAAAATTTTAGAACTTGACGAAATTGAAAAAATGTTAGAACTTGATAAAATTTAGAACTTGATAACATTTTAGAACTTGATAACATTTTTGAACTTGAAAAAATTTTAGAACTTGAAAACATTGAAAAAATTTTAGGACTTGAAAAAATTGAAAAAAAATTAGAACTAGAAACAATTTTAGAAATTGAAGTAATTGAAAAAATTACAGAACTTGAAGAAATAGAAAAAGTTTTAGAACTTGAAGAAATTGAAAAATTTTTAGAACTTGACGAAATTGAAAAAATGTTAGAACTTGATAACATTTTAGAACTTGATAACATTTTTGATCTTGAAAAAATTTTAGAACTAGGAAAAATTGAAAAAATTTTAGGACTTGAAACAATCTTAGAAATTGAAGAAATTGAAAAAAATACAGAACTTGAAAAAAATTTTAGAACTTGAAGAAATTGAAAAATTACACAACTTGAAGAAATTGGAAAAATTTCAGAAATTTCAGAAATTGAAAAAGTTTTAGAACTTGAAGAAATTGAAAAAATTTTAGAACTTGAAGAAATTGAAAAATTTTTAGAATTTGAGGAAATTGAAAAAAATTTAGAACTTGGAGAAATTGAAAAAATTTTAGAACTTGAAAAAGTTTTAGAACTCGAAGAAAATTCAAACATTTTAGAACTTGAAGAAATTATAAAAATATCAGAACTTGAAGAACTTGAAACAATTTTAGAACTTGAAAAAGTTTTAGAACTTGAAGAATTTGAAAATTTTTTAGAACTTGAAACAATTTTAGAACTTGGAAAATTTTAAAACTTGAAGAAAGTTGAAAATTTTGGAACTTGAAGAAATTGAAAAAATTTCAAATCTTGAAGACATTCCAAAAATTTCAAAAATTTCAAAATTTTATGTATATCTGAGAAAATTCGAAATTAAAATCAATTCAAACTTAGATCGTCGAAATCCCATTTCTGGCAATAATAATTAGGAGCTAGTCTCGCGCATTACTCTCGAATATTTTTCTAGCGGGCCCTCGAATCGTAAAAATTCGATCGACAAAAAAAAGTCGTTTTGTGAATGTCATTCAACAAGGGTGAAACGAGTTCCCGCATCAACCTAATTAACGTATAAGGTCACTTTGCTCGATACACGACGCGAAGAATGCGAAAAAAAAAAGGTTAAATGGAAATACCACAAAAATGACAAAGATTCACCACGCGTTACTCCCCTATATAAAGCACCCTCATCACCCTTCGTTCAACTCCGGCGGATTTTTTTCAACCCACGTACATCCTTAGGAGAAAAATATCATCGGTTCAACTTCGCGCCGTGAAAGAGTTTACGCTACGCTATCTCAATCGTATATCGAATTATTCCGCTAAATTAATCGCAGCCAGGTAAATGAAATTTATTTTTCTCAATGAATTATTCGTTCGTTCACGCAGGGTGTAACCGGAAGAAATATTAAAAACGATGGAATCAGAGGAACTGGGAGGGGTAAACCTTCAAACCCCCAAAAAACCCCATTCCCGTTACGATTTGTTTGCAGTGAATTTCTGCACATCGAAGAACACGATAGACTGAGAGAGACGTTTCAAAAAGGCAAAACTGCGTGTATTTAAGCGGAAAAAGATTTGCTATCTTTGAACATTATCGCAATGCCAATGTATCTTTAAAACATTATAGTTGAATACGTAAAGTGCCTATAATACCGATACACACACACGTATACGAGGAAAGCTTTTTTTACTTCCCATTTCGCCAGCGTCATCGCCTTATTTCTTTTTTTTTTCGTTTTGTTTGCTTTTTTTTCTTTAATTCTGTCTCGAGAAAAGAGAGATTCTCGTGCTTATTTTGCCGGAGCTGAGAGAGTAAAAGAGATTATCTTCAGGAGTATTGTGCTTCGCAATTGACTTAGATTTGTGTTTATAAGTTATGTAGGCAGTTATACGTACGAGTAGGTATTTTGAGCAAAAGAATAAATTATTCTGCCTTTTTAATTCCCGGTAGATTTTTCCTACACATTCGATTAAATTGTACCTACATTTTACTCATTTTGGGTGGCAAAATAATATACTCTTCTTGAGTGAATATCAATTTTAAATTTTTTTGATTCAAATTAGATTTGCTAAAGCTACGTTTTAAATTCTTTTTTTGAAAAAATTACAACAAAATAAAAATTTTGCAATTTTGATACAGTTTTTATCGAAATTTTTCATTAAGAAAATTCTAAATGTTTTCAAGATCTAAATCAGTGGCGACTAGAGCTCAATGCTTCACAATTAATTAACTAAATATTTTTTCTACCCTCCTCCACAACTGGAAAAATAATTCAAGAAAGTTCAAAAATGAACAAGTACATACATTATGAATGCTGTTGATGAAATAAAAAACATATTTTCTTGACATTTGAAACAAAATCAAAACTTTTTATGACATTAGGATCAAAATCATGGCTTTCGCCATTTTTTGGTCGAATTCGAAAATTTTTGGACCTCTATATTTTATTTTGCTATATTATCATCTCAGTACACAAAATTTGAGATTTTTTCATTGCAAATCATAATTTTTTAAAGAATTTATTTCCTTACTTTTTGAGTAGAAATCATAACGTAAGTAATGATGCCAAATTATAATTTTTTTCAATAAAAATTTTCAAGATTTTGAGATAGAATTTGCAGGGTACCAATATTTTCATTTTTTCCACAAAAATAATGACACTATTTTGTTAAAATTGAGAATTTTTGCTAATTTTTTTAATAAAATCATGATCTAAATCGTAATTCTTAACACAATTTCCAATAATTGCTCCTGAATTTTTCTGATATTTCGAAAAAAATCATGAATGTTGCACAAGTAATTCGTAGCATTTTCCTCAACTTTACAATTTTCTTGTCAAATGATCACGATTGTCGACAATTCTGAGGAAAAAGCTTTCATTTTATCGACATAAAATTTAAATTGGCAAGGTCATGTATTCTTACAAAATTTGAGGATTTTTGCATTGAAATAGTGATTTTTTCTCAACATTTGAATCCAAATCGCAATTTCTGCAGAGAAAGGAACCAAAGTTGGCATTGAAGATGAGAGGGAAAAGTGGAAGTTCAAAAATTGGAAACTTATTATTGAAATAATTTTTTTTCTGATTTTTCCGATTAAACAAAATTTTGTACTTATTCCAAAAAAAAGTCATCGCTTTCCAATTTTTCCGACTGGAAACTAATTTTCTCGAGTAAGTTAAAATGCAGTTTTGTCATCATTCAAGAAAGGAGGCATAGCTGTTAATCGTGCATTTCTATCGTTAGCTTCAGCTTTGTTTTTTTGCAAATGTTCGCTTTATTCTGCTTCTTAATAGTCAAATTCATGATTTTTGAACAAGATTTGCAATTATATTATAAAATTGTAAATTAAAAAAAAAAGTTTTACTACAACTTCAAATGATACTAACTCACAAATTTTCGGTTTAAATTTTGAATCAAAATTTTTATAGCCCATATAAATTTTCTCTAAGAATACCTAGTCATTAATTATCAATTTTTATGGCCTACGAAAATCTATTTTTTTTACCATATTCAAATCAGCATAAATTTTGGTTTCATCACTATTTCAAAAAACTGGGAGTAAAAATTCTAAATCCAAAATACTGAACCAAAATTTAATGCAACGTTTGAACTGAAATCAAAACATCTGCATATGTGAGCCTGGATATAGAAACCACCCTTTGGGGGTCAAAAATTGGTTTTTAAGTTGAGGTTTTCCCTCGATTCTACTCCTTCTAAAAGCCCAAACCCCTAAGGGTGGTTTTTATATCCAGGCTCGCATTTTTTGTTCGAATTGCGATTCTTTATCAAAATTAGTAGGTAAATCATTGCGATTTCTTTATGAACTGATTTTTTTGTTTAAATTTTATTCACGAATTTCAACATTTTCTGAACATAGAAAAAATCTTGATTTTTGCATAAATTCTGAATGGAGACGCAACTAATAAGGGGATAGAGGCCAACTTTCACAAAAATAATGATTTCAATAATTGGAAAAATCATGTTAAGAATTTAGAATTTTTTGAAGTGATGGCCTTTTAAATTGTTTTTTAAATTTCTAGTAAAAAAAACTTGGAGAATTAATTTTAAAACAATCAAAAAATATTGTTTCTAGTAATTTTACCCTCTCCCTCTACATTTAATGGTATTTCGGTTCTTCCCCACTCCTGAGATCACCCCGCAGATTTTCAATTCAAATTTCTGTTCAAAATGTTTAGAAAATAACTTTCCCTCAAAAAACATAATTTTTTCCATGAGCTCACGAAAGCGACATTCGAATCAATCACGAAGTTATATGTACAAGGTGTTCCATAAATCGTCTACCAAACATTTTTTTCCCGGATATAACCGGGCACCACGGCACCACAAAAAAATTTGAGACGAACGTGTTGCCTATTTTGAAAATTGAAGGGACAAATGCTGCTTCTAAAAAAATTACGTCAGAATTTTTTTTCAACCATGGGAATGGATATACTTCGAAAACTTGAAAATTTTTAACTTCATGACTTTTTGCCTATCCTCAAAATTGAAGGGGCTACCAAAAAATTGTTCAAAACAAATTCTCAAAAAATGAACTGATCAAGGGAATGGAGTACTTTGAAAACTGAAGAAATTTTGTTCTGTAAACTTTTTGGCCTAACATCAAAAATAAAATGCAGGGGCTAAGGGCCATTAAAAATTGAAAAAATTTGGAAATTTTTTGAATCCAATTTATTTTAGGCGACCCGTAGCCTCTTCATTTTCAATCAGTTTTCAAAGTAGGTACTATCATTCCCTAGATTAGTTTGTTTTATTAGAATTTTTTTGAACAATTTTTTTAACAACCCCTTCAATTTTAATGATAGATAGAAAATCGTAATGTGAAAATGTGTTCAGTTTTCAAGGTACCTAACTACCTATTATCCATTCCCATAGTTGAAAATTTTTTTTCACGTGATTTTTTTAGAAGCAGAATTTGTTCCTTCATTTTTCAAAATAGGCAACATATGTTTATCTCAAGTTTTTTCTAGTGGTAATCGCTTACATCCACAAAAAATAAAAATACGGCTGGCAGACGATTTATGGAACACCCTGTATAATTTCTGAATCGATGTAACCAGTATTTTTTTCGCGTTTCAACCGAAATCGTGTTTTAAAATGTTTAGATTTATTTTTTGCACAAAATTTACGTTACTTAAATCTAATTATGAAATCAAAATTTCATTCTCGAATTTTGTAGTAGGTTTAAGAAAAATTTGATATTATCAAAAAAGGATCCACTTTTACAGAAAATTGACGAGTAATTCCAAAATTTTCGTCTCCTAACGTCCTGACTTCAAGACTGGCCTTTCAAATTTTCATGAATTTAAAAAAAAATCCACGACCTTTTTTTTCAGAAAAAAACTATTACAGAAAAAATCGAAAAAAATTTAAGAATTTTTCAAAACTAAAAAAAAATTGAAAATTCTTTGATTTCTCGATTTAAAAAAATCAGGACCTTTTTACGACTATTGGATCTGCAGACACCTTGGCATTGTACCATTTTCCCCTAATAAATTCATTCCTGATTTTTCTCCTGCCATCCTAATTTCTCATTCCTAAGATATCTAAACGGGAAATCATATAATTTAAAAAAAAATTGATTTCTTCATATGTGATCAATGTTCTCATCCATCCTTTAGCTTCATCTCCTAGATCACATCTTATTTTACCTTTTACTAATAAAAATGAAATTTTCGAACTTACTTTGTCAGCTTGTCGTAGACAGTCTATCCTTCTCATCTTTCCTTTTTGATCTGGATTCGAAAGTACACACATGGCTGGTTTTTTACCGGTAATACTAAGTACAAAATCTTCTCTACACTCCTGCGTGATATCTTTACGCAGCTTGCCTAACAGACGAGAAGCCCACTTCTGTTTGACTTCAGGTTTTTCATTCTGTAAACAAAAACGCCACCGAAATTATTACACAACTGTACATAATTAAATTCAATTCAACATTTTAACAATACATTAATGGCTCGGTCAAGGCATTACAATACACAACAGTCATTTGATAGACATGTCACAATACGCTCGTGTCGGGAAAATATTCTTACCATTGTCTCTGTGGTCATTGTATTTGCTCGGATCGGGCAGTTTACAACGTTAGGAAAATTTGGGCGTATAACTAACCCCTGCTGGGTAAAGTGGAAAAAGCAAAACATTCCCAAGAGTCGAATAATTCCCGCCGTCGCGTATCCTCTCGAATAAAAGTGAGAAATTACTGGGCGTGTGTAGTAAATTACCGCAAACACGAAATAGCAGCGTTTAGTTTCTTTAAAACTGACCGCTGCCGGGATATAATTCACCATTCGGTGTATCGATGATTTACACTGTAAAAAATTCTCGTGTTTTTTTTCCAAAACCCCCTAAAACTTTCGTTGGTTGGAGAAAAAAGGCCACCACGATCGTACACGTTGTTTGAAATATTCATAGAATTTTCATTCACAGCTAGCTCGAAAATGCAGCATTTGGAGGTAGGAAAAAAAGGGTAATAAGGGAGAATCAGGTAGAGAAAATTTCGCTCGCAGAAAGAACTGCATTATCGGGGACGACGAGAAGAATCACGACGTGTTGTAGACTTCGCAGAGGCAAAATAACGCTGGTCACTGGTCTGCTTAACGTTTTTCACACCCCTCTGCATACCTCGGTTCGCCTTCGATGGTCGCGCAGTGTACTTTACCCATAAATATAGCATGTTGGCAATGGACTTAATGCCATGTAAAATCAGCATTTTTTACGCTCCGTTTGGTTGTTCACACTTTACCGGGTTGACCTGCCGCCTTATCCGCAGCATCCGCAGTCGTTTACATCATTCTTCTACGTGCTGCTCGCATACACACCCCGAACATGGTCCGGACCCTGCCCAGACCGTCGCATCCTTTTTCTGAAGCAGTGGCCGCGTACCGACAACCCTTATCCTTATTTTTATTGTTTACTTCATTCGCAGCTAACTAAAAGCCGTTTCTTATTTCCTTATCAGGTCTATTTACGCAGTCTAGTCATATCATCGCATTCAAATGTACTGTACCTACTCGAATGCCCTTTTGGTATGTTTTTTTTCAACGTAGGATACAGATACAGTTGTCCAACGGAGCGACGAAGAGGGTTTAAATTTATTAGCGCGTAGGAGTCGTGTGTTTGCAACTTGGTGTATGTAAAAGATGCCGACTTACGACCCTCGATGGCCGCAGTTTCTACCGAGTTTTTCATTCCTCAGCATCTTTTTGGGTTATCTAAGTTAGGTGTAGTGTGAATTTGAATTTTGGTGTTGTATTTTTTGCCTAGATTCTAAATCATTTTGATACGAATGGAATTTCTACGATCCGAGTTCAAATTTTATTCTAAGTTCAAATTTTTTCGAGTCTAAATTTTTTCAATTTGTTGAATTCGAAATTTTTTTTAAAAATTGTATCCGATATTGAAATCATTCCAGGTAGTTTGAACTTCAAATTTCTCAAAAGTCCAAGTTTGATTTTTTAATATACATAATGGTTTTTCAATTTCTTACCAATATTGAGTTGGGAGAAAGTTTGAAAAGTAGGTAGCTGAAATTTTTTCAATCCAAAGTTGAAAAAAATTGAGGAAAAAATTTTGAGTTGGAAGAAATTTTAGAAAATAAGAACTTTAAAAAAAAGCTTTCAAAACACCTAAAAATGAGAAGAAAATTTTAATTTAAAAAAATACACCAGGAAAAATGTCAGAATTGAAACAAATTTTGGTATTCAAAATCTTTCAACTTCAATCTCTTCAATTTTTTTCAACTTTGAATTTTTAAAGAAATAATAATTGGAAAAAATTCTAATAGGTAATAACAACATAAAATCAAGAAAAATTTTAAAAAGTCAAAGTTGGATAAATTTTGAGAAAATTTAAATTAAAAAAAGGTTTACTGATGGAAAAATTTTCAAGTTTTCAGTGAAAATTTTTCACATCAAATCATATCTGATTTATTTTCAATTAAGTACATCAAAATTTATCTGTTTTGATAGAATTGTATCTCAAAAATGACCTAATAAAATTTTATCTAAGTACATCTGGGTTTTTCCAGACCTAATTAAATCACATCAAACTGAATATGAACTTTCATCATTTTCTCATGTATAAATTGATGCCATTAGATATGATTTGATGTAATTTGATGTACCTAATTTGATAAAATCAGATTGGGACATTTTTGAGATCTAATCAGACCTGAAAAATTTTCATAGGGTTTAATACAGCTTTGAAAAAAATTAGAATTAAAGAAATTGAAAAAATTTAATAATTTGAAAAGATTTGAACATGGCATGAATTTGAATTTGAATCGTCGAAATTCCATTTACGTCAAAATGATTTAGGAATTAGGAGCTAGTCTTCTTTGTAAGTACAGAAATTAGTTGGATGAGAAAATCAAATTGAAGTTATTTCTTTTCAGCACTGGTGAAATTTTTGAAAATTTGTAGAAGAAAAATTGAAGAAAACTGGAAGTAAAAATCCGAATTATAAATTTAGATTTGTGAAAAAGCTCGTTTTGCCATGTGACAGAATTATTTTGAAATGGAGGACTCATTTTGAAATTTCGTGACTTCATATTGAAGTACAAATTGAGTACCTATAATGAACATTTTCTCAAGTGAAGCGAATTCTTCTAGAAAATGACCTAATTTTGAAGCAGAGGCGGTTCGAACACAAATGTTTGGGGGAATGAGGTTTAAAAATGCGACTGAAAATTTAAAAATATTAATTTTTGCAATGATTAGGTACAACAAAAACAATGTGAAGTAACATCATGAAAAAGGAAAAAACACAATTTTTAGAGATCAACGTCACAAAAACTTCAAAAGTAACATCATGCTTAAACAGGTATGATCAATTGATCATACCGGATTAGGTCAATTTTCAGTCTTGCTCACGCCTGAAAAATTATTCTCTGGGTTTTCGAATAATATTTTCATTGTTAAAAGTCATGCCCGCTCAGACCTACTCATGTCTGAAAATTTTTCTATCTCTAATTTCATTGTCTATATTCAATAAAACCTATGAAATTGTTCATGAGTGAAGCGAGTAGGAAAAATTAAGTACCTTCATTTTTACTTTAATCAAAAAATAAAATTGTAATTTTTTATTACCTACTTATGCTACACCGAAAAAAATGAGAAATGAGAAATAAATAAAAAGTGTTGAAAAAATGAGAAATTTATCCAGAAAATAAGAAATTTATCCAGAACATGAGAAATTTTATCAAAACAGAGATAAATTTTATCCAAAAATAATAAATTTCATCCAAAAATAAATAAATTTTATCCAAAAAAATAATAACACCATTCACAAAATTGGCAAAATTTATTCTAAAAAAATAATAATATTTATGTAAAATTTATTGCATAAAAATAAATTTTACACAATTTCGTGATAAATACTATTTTTTCAGAATAAATTTTGCCAGTTTTGTAAATGGTGTTCCGTTATTATTTTTTTGAATAAAATTTATTTATTTGTTTTTTCAGTGTACAAAATTTCCAACATTTTTTTTGAATTTGTCGAAATTTCTAAGATTTTGCCTACTTCCTGAGATTTCTGCAATTTTGCCGAATTTGCCGATTGGAAATTGGCTGGAGGAAATTACACCCCCTCCCCATTCCCCCTATCGTGCCGCCACTGTTTCGAAGTACCTACATTAAATTTATTCAAAACACAGTGACGTTTCGAAGGTATTTTACCAGTGGCGGGGGGGGGGGGGAAATCTGTAACAATTTCAACGTGAACTTTCAATTTTTACAATTTTATTTGATAGGTACCTACATCAATCAAACATTTTTCATCCTTTCACAATGCTCCTTTTTTATTACGTACCTTCCCTGGATTTAAATCCAACTACATAAATTTTATGTAGAAGGTCATTGTATCGAACATAATTGAAAATTTTGAAAATTAATTTATTCAGGCACAAAGACTCACTTTTGGGGGGGGGGAGAGGTTATATGATTTTAGATGCGAGATTAATTCCTACGTTTCGAATCCTTATCACGTTTAGTTATATTTTCTTTTTTGCTATGTTCGTTCACAATTATTATAGTTCCCTCTATTCGTATCGGTTGTTATCCTGGTTATCGTGACGATCTGTTTGGTCTGTTGAGAAGCATTATATCCGCTGATAAGCAACTGATAAGTCCCTAGGTACCATAATATTGCTTATTCTGGAATTGATATAACTACAGTATCTCGATCAATTTTATGCAATAAGCTCCATCGTCGTTTGTTTTATTCTCAAATTCAAAGTTGTTACCGGTTCTGGTTGTCTCTGTAAATCGAAAATTGCTCGCTAAGAAATAAAGTAAGTACCTAAGTGTATAAGTTTCAATTTTGTGTGTATGTTATTTCGGTTACCTACATCATATCTATTAGGTAGTTTCGAAGCATACAATGCGGGTTTTCGAAAAAATCATATTTCAGTTTCATTCTAGGTAGTTACGATATACCTACGACTTCGTCATTGTCATTATAGCATATTTATTTAAAAAGCACGAGTATTCGAAAAGAAACAATTCTTAATTATTGCCGATTGATTATAAATTTATGCTTTTCAGAAAGATGAATCACCCTATATTCAATTTACCTCATTTACACGTGATGCCACCCGATTTACTTGAAAGAGTTGACAGAGTATGGATATCTGGTAACATTCTACCTATTATTAATAAATTTAGATAATTTGTTCTCATTTATGAACGTGATTACCCTAATTTTTTCACATTAGGTAAAAAAAGCGCTATCATAACAAAATCAGATGAGGTTTATATTATCGATACTGGTAACCCTTCTAACCCACTAATTTACATTCTTAAATTATGTGGGAAAAACGTAATAGGTAAGGATGAAAGGTATATTCAAGTAATTAACAGCGTAAAGATGTATTTTAAAAATGATAATAATTTAGTGTTTACTTGAAAATTGTGATTAGATGTCATCTTCGGTGGAAATTTCACCATTGCTTTAAACGTAAAAGGCCAACTTTACAGTTGGGGCAAAAACGATTCAGGACAATTGGGTCTTGGCCACACAAAGGAAATATATGCACCCACCATGATTTCGTTTCCTTCAGATAAAAAAGTCATTAAAGTTGCTTGTGGTGAGATCACAGCAGTGGCATTATGCGAGAATGGAGAGGTTCAGTTTTTAATTGGATATTAATCACGGCTAGAATTTTTTACAATAATAATATTCAACCATTTGAATAATTTTTATAGGTGTTTCATTGGGGATATTCAGGTTCTATAAACATAAAGACTCCTACTAAATGTTATGAAATGAACTCCGAGGTTGACATTGCATGTAGTTTTACATTCTTGACATTTAGCTCTTACTATTCAGCTGATGGGGTAAGGAATAATGGTTCCGACTGCAAGTATGTCCGCACATTCTTTTACAAAAAACGCGAAAGCAAAGTGAGTTTTTCAATCTCAGACGAATGTAAAATCTGTTCGTTTAATATCTATAGTTTTGATTTTATTTTCAAATTTTAGCTTCGATTTGTGGGAGGTTACGTAAAATTTGAAAATACAATTGAAAAAGTTGTTTGCGGATATTGTCACGTATTGGTGCTTGATTCTGAAGGCAAAGTTCAAATCGCAAGAAATCCAGGAAAATCTTTTATTCAATTGGATATTTCTGAAAAGTATGGTCAATTCAACATTTACAGTAGATTATATACTTGAACGACAAAGGTACATTCCGAAAAAATATTTTTTTTTATCTTTATACTTAATTTTCTGATAATTACAGGACTATTGAATACTTATTCAGCTAAATTTTTTTCCTCCAAAAGAATTTACGAATACGTAATATGTATTTTCTTATAATAGCTACTTATCGATTGCAGAATAATTGATATTGCTGCCAGTTCCATTAGTTCTTTTTCTGCCGTCATGGCTGACAGTAAGACTATATTTCTTTGGGTCGCAGAAGGTACGATTTTTTCATTATTTACCTACCTACCTAAAAGTATCTCCTCGAAACATAGCTATCACTGAGGGATACGTAGTCCTGCATCTAAGCAGTCGATATACTCAGAGACGGTTCGAACATATTTTCTTTTGGGAGGAGGTATGAGGTTCAAAACTACCGAATAAAAAATTCAAAATTGGTGAATAAGAATTCAAAAATTCGAGAATTCTTTGCAAAAACAATGCGAAGCAACATCATGGACAGGGAAAAACACAATTTTTAGAGATCAACGTAACAAAAACTTGAAAAGTACCATCGTATTCAAGATTAGGTCAATTTTTAATCTTGCTCGCGCCTAGAAATTATTCCTTGGATTTTCGAATATACTTCCATTGTTAAAAATCATTCTCGCTCATCCCTACTTATGAACAGCAAAATTTCTTGCATGAAAAAATAAATGACTCTATCCTGCTCATGCCTGAATTTTTTTCTCGGTAATTTCATTGTACATAGTTGAAAAACCCGATGAAATTTCCTTAGCCTACTTGATTTAGAAGAATATAGTTTCAATGTGAACATGAGAAAAATAAATTTGACCTGAGTGAAGCGAGGACGGAAATTTTGAGTGGAAGACTTTAAATTCAAAATGCAATAAAACAATGTTTTAAATTACTTAATTAACTTGAATAAAAAATCGGCCAATTTTCCTCAAAAATTATTTGAGAAGAAATGCAACAGGGCCAAGCGCAGCGAGGCCGAGGCTTTTGAAAAATTTGATTTCCAAACATCGAAAATGAGTTTTAATGAGAAAAAATTTGATAAAATTAGTTGGAATAATTTTGAGGAAAAATACGAAAAAAATATTTTTTGTAGAATTTGGATTGTTTTGAAATTACTGAAGAAAAAATTCAATAAGGTCGAGCGCAACGAGACCAAAATTTTTGAAAAATTTTGCTTTGGGGAGTAAGTAATTTCAGAGTTGGATTGTGATTTCTGAAAAAGGACAGCAAACTTGAAATTTTAAAAGGCTCAGTTATTCATTACTTATGCTGCGAAATTTCCGAACGTTTTTTCAAATTTTCCGAAATTTTTAAGAGTTTGCCGAATTACTTGAAATCTCCGAAATTTTGCCGAATTGCCGACTGGAAATCGACTGAGGGTATTGTAACCCCTCCCCCTCCCCCACGCAATAATTTAATACCTACACCTAGTATATTCTTACTCTATGCTTCTAACTTGAAAATTTTTCATTTTCAAAAAGGAGAAGCAACATTCAAGCCATACCCAACTTCTTTCGTTTCTTTTCAAGAAGCATTTTTGACTCTATCGCAACC
Organism: Pseudococcus viburni; assembly: GCA_033439095.1. Lineage (NCBI taxonomy): Eukaryota > Metazoa > Arthropoda > Insecta > Hemiptera > Pseudococcidae > Pseudococcus > Pseudococcus viburni. The sequence goes on along the minus strand of JAVBJF010000526.1, from coordinate 64,007 downwards.
AGCAACGAGCTACGGAGTTTTTCATTTAAAGACAACTAATCCGGCAAAAAAATTAAATACTGATGAGATGGAATCGATCGTAAATGCCTTCGATGACTCGGTTAGTGAAAAAATAAGTATGGTTTTTGACATTTTGACCACACGTTTTTGATTAATTTTAAACCCGGATGTCTTTCAGGTGCATAGTGATCTAACGGTATTGATCGAAGAGAAAAAAATTTACGTTCACAAAGTGATTTTGGATGCACGTTCGAGTTATTTTAGAACAATGCTTCGAGAACAATGGCAAGAGAACACAGAAAAGTGAGTAATCAGTTGAAAATGCGGTGTTGACGTGAGCGAGAAAGGGGCTGACTGTAAAAACTTTCAGAGACCCCTTTTTCTCTGAAAAATACAATTATAATTTTTTAATCAAAACATGAAAAATCTGAGCAAATTTCGATTTTAAGAATTTTTTATTATCACAATGTCTAAAAAATATTGAAAGGTTGGTAACACTTCAACTAATGTGACCAATTTTTCAAAAAGTTCTCGATTGAAGTCATTTTTTTTGTAACATTCGTGTTATTTTTTCCCTCAAATTTTTTCATCATTTTGGAAATTTGTTGATTTTTTTCAATGTTTTAAGAATTTTTTTACTTTTTTACCATCATAATGTTTAAAATATTATAAGTTTTTCATAGCTGTTATTAATACGACCAATTTTTCAAAAAATTCTTCTTCTTTAAAGTCATTTTTCTGTGAAATGTATACTATCGTATTTTCAATTCAAAATTTTTCTACTTTGAAAACTCGCCGATTTTTTCAGATTTTTTTCAACCCGATAGCTTTTTTTAGGGTTAGTCGATACATATTTAAAATTATGTTCTAAATTTTTAAGAGGTCTCAATTGTTTTTGGTATATCGGGGTTTCGAAAAATCCGGAGCTGGGTGTAAATGCACCTTTTCGTACTGCACTCCTCTTAACCCGGTCAAAGAAATATGTATAAGTGCAATATGCACCTGAATACTCAAAATCATAATTTTTTTGTTTTTTCATTTTTTTTTTTTCATGTGAAGTCAATTGAAAATAAAGGATTACTCCTACGAGGTGTTCAAAAATTATCTAAAGTATTTATACGGCATGGAGATTGAAATTACATCGGAAAATGTGATAGGTAAATATTTTAGTTTCGATTTCTTTTCTGAAGTACGTAAAACGATGCGAACTAAACTCTTATTTGTAATTTTTTCCAAGATTTAATGAGAATAGCAGACCAGTACATGGATGAAACTTTGGAACAGTTGATCACAAAAAAAGTTGAAAGTGATGTGACTTTTTCAAGACCCATCAAGTTATTGAAAGAAATGATGAGATTGCCAACATCGGTAATAAATAATAATAATTCTGATTTTAATTTATAATGTGTATGAACTGATCAAATTCATAATCAACCTAACTGAAATAATTATTTTATTAGGAATATGAAATGTTGTGTAAAGGATTCAGCGCATTGGTGTTCAGCAAGGATTCCAGTTCAAAGTCTTGAAAGCCTACTGTCGTTTTTGGGAATTGTGTATGATAGATTTATAATTCAATTTATTACTTTTTTAATGGTATTATTCAGTTTTCAATTAATTACTGTACTACGATCATAAAATTTGAAAAAAAAACCTGAACGTTTTACTCTTGTATTTCATTATTTAAAAAAAATGCATTCAGGTAAAACGCTTTCGTGAAAAAGAACAGTTGAGAAATTCATCTTTTGGTGACAATAGGTACATATATATTCGGGATATCGTATCTCGGAATTCAGCTTTCGGAATAAATGCATTCATGGGAACAAACATCAGAAAAATAACATTCGGGAAAATGTTCCTTCGAGTTAAAAAATTTGCGAGAATAAATCGGGTAATTGGACACTGGGAAACCAATTTTGAAAAACCGTAAAGTAAACCAAAATATGAATATTCGAAGACATCGTTGAAAAGTTATTTCAGATTCGAGAAATCAACAAATTAAATTACGTCATTATGAATAGTAAAGTAATATCTATATTACTTTAATCAATAGATTACGAAACAAAGATTAGAATTCGAAAGAGATTGGGGATTCGAACTCTGGTTTGATTTTTTTCAACTTTACGAAGAATGAAAGTTCAAAAATTATAAAAACGAATTTACGATATGAGATGTAAGGTCAATTGGGGTAATTGTAAATTTTTCGGAAAATTGAACCGATTTTGTGATACTCTTTTTCGTTTTACTCTGTAAGTAAGAAAGCAAAGTGATTGAAATTTTTTCCATGTATCAATGAATGTATGAGGAGTAATATGGCGGTTTGTTTTCATCGATTCGATTATTCATTCCGAAATTATGGACTTCGTTTACAATTGGACAAGAATATTTACATTTACCCCACAATGATGGGGTAAATGTAAATGCATACATTGTACCCCATAAAAAACGTATCTCTCGGTTTTTTTTGCATAATTTGGAAAAAAATTATACTGATTAAATATTTAAACGTGTGGAAAAATTAACTTTGTGAAAAAAAATTAAAAAAAATCATAACCAAAAAAAATGATATTTTGTGTTTAAATTTGTGAATCCCATTTAAATAACACGTGTTTACAATTACCCCACACCTGAAAAATTTGATGGGTATTTCTGAATGCTGCAGAAAATTAATTTCTCAGCTTTAAAAATCATAAGAATTGAAGTTGTGGTATACACTTTTTGCCTATCTTCATTTTTGAAGGGGCTACAGTGATGTTAAATTTTCCCAAAATTTCATTTTTTAAAAATTTGACTGAAATTTTTAGTTCAAGTACCATAGGATAAAAGAAAAAAAATCGCAAAAAAATTTGTGGCATACACTTTTTGCCTATCTTTACTTTTGAAGGGGCAGCCGTGATCAATAATTTCAGTCAAACTTAGAATAATGAATTTTTGGAAAATTTAAAATCACTTCTGCCCCTTCAAAAGTAAAAATAGGCAAAAAACGTACACCACAAATATTTTGCAATTTCTTTTCTATAATCCTAGGTACTTAAACTAAAAATTTCAGACTGTAGCTACTTTAAAAATGAAGATAGGCAAAAAGTGTATGCTACAATTTTTTGTCAATTTTTTTTCTACCACCCTTGATACTTAGATTTGCGGTTAAATTCAATTTTTTTAAAAATGTGCAAGTGGTTGCATACCATGTACACATAAGGGGTCTGAGACCCTGAGATCAAGTGCAAGAACCCCCCCCCCCCCACACGCTAGGCTATACGTTGGTAGTTGGTACTAGGTTACACTACAATCCCATACTTCGTATGACCGTTTATCAGTTAAGTTATCATGTTTAGTTATATTCGTTCACGATAATTATCTAGTTTCCCTATCTTCATATCGGTTATGAAGTTTAGAATAGTTGACGCTAGAATGCAGCTCAAATAGCTAATGAAGAGGTAGAAGAGTGAACGTTGGACTTGGATTAGAGTTTTATGTTATTTTTAATACGCACATTCACACATATGTACTTTAACGTTCAACTTAAACTGGTAATTCTCTGCCGGGAAAAATAATGGTTGTTAATAAGTATAGTTCTAGTCTATGCTTACTCTTGAACTGATACATATACGTAAAAATTTGTATTTCGACTAATTTTATGCAATAAGCTTCATTGTCGTTTGGTTTTCTTTGTGTCAGAAAAATTAATTCAAACATTCGAATTTGAAGTTGTTGACCGGTTCCGTTCGTTTGTGAACATCAAAAGTCACTTGCTACGAAATACCTAAAGTAAGTGTGAAGAGTGTCGACCGTATGTGAGTAGCTGATACAGTAACAATGTATTAGGTACCTAATTTCAAAGAACAATACTTGCAAAAAAAACCATAATAAGTAGGTAATATTTTTAATTTACTGTATTTACAATTTACGATTATGACTTCATCAAAGCATAGTTACTTATTGAAGTGAAATTTAACTCCTCAGGAATATCTCCAAATGATCATAAATTTACCTATGCTTTTCAGAAAAATGAACGTCCTCAATTTACCTCATTTAACCGTGGTACCAGACGATATACGTGAAAGAGTTGACAGAGTATGGATTTCTTCAGGTGTAATATTATACTCCATAATTAATTAATATAGGTAATTAGTTTTCATTCATGAACCTGACCTGACTATCCCAATTTTTTCACATTAGGTCATAAAGGTATATTCATAACAAAATCAGACGAGGTTTATGCTATCAATATTAGTAACTCTTCTAATCCGCTAACTTGGTTTTCAAATTTACACAAAAAAAAAGTAATAGGTAAGGACCAAAAGTATATTCAACTGATTGATTATGTATACGTACTTATAGGTGTATTTTATAAATCATAATTCAATGTTTACTTGAAAATTGTGATTACATATTGATTAGATGTCATCTTCGGTGGAAATTTCACCATTGCTATAAACGTAAAAGGCCAACTTTACAGTTGGGGTGAAAACAAATACGGACAATTGGGTCTTGGCCACGTTACGGCAGTATATACACCCACCTTGATTCCGTTTCTTTCAGATAAAAAAGTCATTAAAGTTGCTTGTGGTGACACCGCAGCAGTGGCATTATGCGAGAATGGAGAGGTTCAGTTTTAAATTGGATATTAATCATGGCTAGAATTTTTTTACAATAAATATTCAACCATTTGAATAATTTCAATAGGTGTTTCGTTGGGGATACACATATTTAGCGGGTACAAGCTATACAAGCACTCTTACTAAATGTAATGAATCGAACTCTGGGGTTAGTATTGCATGTATTTTTCAATGCATGGAATTAGCCTCTTACCGCTCAAATGATGGGGTATTAAGAGAAAAATCGAATGATATTAAGGTGCAGTGGGGTAATTGCAAAATCGGGGTATTTGCAAAATCAGCTTCTGGAGGTCAGTTAACATAATTTTTGAGCGCGCCATCTTTTGGTAGGTCAAGGCACATCTATTACCTATATACTTACTCAGTTTGAACGAAATCGGTGCACGCATTTGCTTTGTGGAAATGTTTTTATCAACATGTGTCAAAATCACTCATAAGTAAAGTTGAATCAGTTTTTTTCAAAATGGACAAAAACGTACAAAGTAAAATTTTTTTGAACTGATTTTTGTTGATTAATTATACTAATAGATCTAAGTTAAAGCTAAGACTATCATTTTTGAAAAATTTTCATTACATTAGCGGAAAAATGCGTTTTTGCATTTACCCCGAAAAAGGTCATGCGGGGGCAATTGCAAAATCGAAAATATCTATCATTTTATTTATACTCTCAGAATTTTTTAAACGATTTTTAGATGTAAAATGGGTCGAAAATACAAAAAAAATAATATTAGTCCTTCAAAAGTGTGAAAATTTGTATTAAATTTTTGATATTTACTTACAAAATTTTGCCATTTTTTGCGTTTTTGGGAGTTATTATCAAAATATTGTTCAAATTTCATCAAAATTTTGTGTTTTCCAATAAAATACGTCATACTTTTCACAAGTGATCATTTGTTTTCAATTTTTAGATCATTAAAAAAAAAAATAAAAAAAAAATAAAAAATGAGATTTTTTCACTTCTTTAAAAAATTATTTCTTTCGCGGATATCTCCGACAAATTTTGATCAAACGAAGGTAATGAGTATATTAAAAGGTAGTAAATTTTACGTAGATTCCGATTTGACCATCAAAACTGAAAAAAAATGAGCACCTTCCGAAATAATTTACGATTTGGCATTTGCCCCATGGCGGGGTAAATGCAAAAACACAATTGAAAAATTTTTAAATTTTATTTTCTCATAAATTTATAAACTGAATGGTACGAAATTTTTCCCACCAATAGAGAACCCCTTGAAGTTTGTGTGACAGAAATTTCAGGTTGATTGGTGCCATAGAGCCGGCACAGTGAACCGGCAAAGTGTCACTAATCAAAAAGTGGTTTGCAATTGCCCCACTGCACCTTACAACATTCTTTAACGAAAAAGGCGAAAATAAAGTGAGTTGTTGAAAACCAGACGTATGTAAAATCCAAGTTATCTACCTTTGCTTCATACCTTCTGTTGTTTTTCATTTTCAATTTTTAGCTTCGATTTCCAGGAGGTTACGTAGAATTTGAAAATATAATTGAAAAAGTTGTTTGCGGAAATTCTCACGTATTGGTGCTCGATTCTAAAGGCAAAGTTCAAATCGCAACAAAATCAAAACCAACTTTTATACCGTTGGATATTTCTGAAAAGTATGGTCAATTCATCATTTTCTGTAGATTATACACGAGAGGCTTGGTTCCAAAAGTGGCAATATCCAAAAAAGTCAATTTTTTAGGAGAGGCGAAAAACTGCCACAGCTCAGGTTTCAGGCAATTGACTATCAACGCTCGGAAATGTTTTCACGCTGTAGCAAGACACACTCAATAAACACCTCAGTTAAAAATTTTCTCAATAGGGTATCCTAGGACCCGAATCTACCACTTTGAAATAGTGATATTGTCACTTTTGACTCCAAGTTGTAATTTTTTCCACTTTTTAGCTATTTTCAGCTAATTATTTACGCGTAAAAATATAAAAACCAATGAACAAAGAAAATTTAGATGAAATCCAGGCTTTATTATGCAAATTTCCAAAAAATTATCGAAAAGTAGAAAAAAATGTACCAATTTCCATTTTTCGGGTACAGGTGTTTTTTCCCATAGAAATTCCATCTATTCTGACATTTCAATTGATTATTTTAATTTAATTATGTTTACACAAGAAAAGAATAGCCATGGTTGCGCAAGCCTTTTATCGGTAGAAAAATTACAGCATTGGTGCCGAAGCTGACAAAAGTTATATCAGAAACCGTAACTAACTCATTTTTGGGCTATTCCATACTAAAACATACCAAAAATGAAGTCGGGTCTTCCGCTTTCGCTCAGATTTTTTTTTACGAGTTCCCCTTGGTGGTCTATTCACAAAACCGCGATAATTTTTTTCCGAACCTCAAGGGGACGGGTAGGCGGGCTTCGGAATTTTTATGCAATTGAGATTTTTAGCCTAATTACCCAACTTTAAAGGCTCATATCTCGAGAAAAACAGTAATCACCTTTTTAAAATCTCAAAGCTGAACTTTAATGATGAAAGCTCAATTTTTATGATAAGAACAGAAGATGAAAGCTACCATTTAAAAATCTGAAAAAATTACAATCAGTAGCCTTTTTTACCCTTTTTTCAACCAACAAATTTTCAAGGTGCGATCTCTACACCCTTGGGGGGTACAGGGGTCCACAATTTTGACCAAAATTTAAAAAAAAAATCTGAAAAAGTAAAGTAACACATCGATTACTACTAATTCGAAGGCGCTGGTTTCGAATATGTACTTATTTATTTCATCCGACTCTTTTCTGAACCTCCCCCCCCCCAGTAGCCTCCTTGATGGGGTCAAAATTCAAAAAAATGAAAAATAACGCGTGACCTGTCGTTTGTTAGGTTTTTGAGGGCGCTGAGTTTGAGAATTTGCTCATTTTTTGGATTTGACCCTTAGTGTCCCTCTAGTCCACCAATATTGAGAAATGAAAATATTGTGTGGCATATAGATTCCAACTAATTTGAGGGCGTAAAATTCAAATATCGGCTTAATTTTTGATTTGACCCACTTCCAATAATTTTCTGAAATATTCAATTCCGTATCGATCAGAGAAGACTGAAGGAAGGGGTCAGTTGGAGCATGGGGAGAGGGTCGGATCAAAAAGTAAGTCGATATTTGATTTTTACGCCCTCAAATTATTTGGGATCGATATGCCACACGATATTTTCGTTTCTCAACATAGTTTTTCTCAAAATTGGTGGACTAGAGGGACACTAAAGGGTCAAATCCAAAAAATAAGCAAATTTTCAAACTCAGCGCCCTCAAAAACCCAACAAACGGCAGGTCACACGTTATTTTTCATTTTTTTTTGAACTTTGACCCTATCAAGGAGGTTGGTATAGGGGGGTTCAGAGAGTTCGGATGAAATAAATGAGTCCATATTCGAAACCAGCGCCTTCGAATTAGTAGCAGCGATGTGTTACTTTACTTTTTCAGTTTTTTTGAATTTTGGTCAAAATTGTGGACCTCTGTACCCCCTACTCTCTCAATTATAAATCAGTGAAAATTACCGAAAATCACTGAGAAACAGTCAGAATTGCAGCACAGGAGAAAATCAGTGAAATTTTTTTCACTGAAAACAAATCAGTGTGAGAAAATCACTGGAAATCAGTGAAAATTCACTGAAAACTCAGTGATATTTATAAAATTCACTGAAAAATCTGTGAAATTCTTTGAATAATCAGTGAAAAATCACTGAAAATCAGTGAATTTCACTGATTTTTCCTGTGCTGCAATTCTGACTGGATTTTTCCTGTGCTGCAATTCTGACTGTTTATCAGTGATTTTTCACTGATTCGGAATGAGAGAGTAGGGTGTAAAGATACCACCTTGAAAATTTGTTTGTTGAAAAAAGGGTTAAAAAGGCTACTAAATGTAATTTTTTCAGATTTTTAAATGGTAGCTTTCGTCTTTTGTTCTTATCATAAAGTTGAGCTTTCACCACCAAAGTTTAGCTTTGAGCTTTCAAAAATGTGATGACCGTTTTTGAATCTCCTATTAATTATCTTTCGGACCCTGCAAACAGTTTTTCCCTTGGTACAACCTATCTCGAGATATGAGCCTTCAAAGTTGGGTAATTAGGCTAAAAATCTCAACTGCATAAAAATTTCGAGGCCCACCTTCCCGTCGCGTCCCCTTGAGGTTCGGAAAAAAATTATCGCAGTTTTGTGAATAGATCACCAAGGGGAACTCGTAAAAACAAATCTGAACGAATGCGGAAGACCCGACTTCATTTTTGGTATGTTTTAGTACGGAATAGCCCTTTTGCCAATGGGTACATCCTGAATAAATTTTTTTTTTTTTTAATATCTTAAATACCTAATCATCAATAGTTTGTTGACAATTGCAGGATTATAAATATTGACTGCTTATTTACCCAAAACAATTTCCTCCGAAGGAATTTAAGAATACGTGATATCTTTTGATAATAGGTACCTAGCGACCTAGGTACTTATATTTGATAATGTACATGTATGTATTTTGATTGCAGAATAATTGATATTGCTGGCAGTTCCTTAAGCCATCTTTCCGCCGTCATGGCTGAAAATAAGACTATATTTGTTTGGTACACTGAAGGTACGATTTTTTTATTAGGTACCTACTGAAAAGTATGTACTTATCAATTTAGCAATGTTTTAAATTATTACGAGTAGGTATAGGGTTCACGGTCATTTTCCTGAATAAGCCGAAATTCCGAACGGACATTTTCCCGATTACCGAAATCCCGAATACAATTCTCGAATTACCTTTTTCCCGAATGCAAAAATCCCGAATAAAGAATTTCCCGAATGTAAAAATTCCGAATATAGAATTTCACGAATCACCTTTATTATCATTTTTATGAAATGCCTATTGCATAGTGATGGAACAGTAGTTTTTTTCATCCTCCGGAGGTTTTCTACCGGCAGTTGTACCGGTAGTTTTTCAGGAGATAAAACCGCTCAAAAATGGCATAAAATTTCGTAAATCGAACTTTTTTTTAAAAAGTTGGTCAAAATTGATGACACCTTGAAGAAAACTGATTTTTTTTAATTTTTTTTTTATTTGTACTATATTGCACTTGATTTTCACTGATTTTTTTACAAATTACCAACTTCTTTACTATTTTTTTTTGATTTATTGCAACAAAATGAAACTACCGGTAGTTTTTGGAAAAAATCTGTAGTTTTCGACTACTGAAGGCCAAAAAAACTACCGACGATTTTGGTAGTTTTTAGCAGAACTAAAATAAACTTCATTTAATAGTACATTGATTTTTCTTTAATCGGAAAACAAAGGATTCGGGATTTCGGTATTCGGGAAAACGGATTCGTGATTTTTTTTTTCGTGAAAAATCTTATTCGGGAAAATATCCGCTCGGGATTTCGGTTTCAAGAAAACGGTCCATAACCCGAGTATAGGTCTAGTTTGTAATGGAATACTTTTTCAGGTATACTTACTTAGAAATTGCTTAGATGTAGGACCTTGTACTTACTCTCTAAATCTGAATCAGTCAAAAATGCCAAAATTGACTGATGAAATAGTCTGGATCATGTCACTGATTATCAGTCAAATTCCACTGATTCCCCAGTTAATCAGTGACATTCTACTGCCAATCGGTGAAAAATTACCGATTCAATTAGTGAATTTTCATTATTGAATCGGTAAAAATTATTTGACTGATTGAAATCGGTCAAAATTTACTGATTCAATCAGTGAATTTTCATTGTTGAATCAGTAAAAATAAAAATTCACTGATTAATTACTGATTCAAACAGTGAATTTTTCTTTTTACTGATTCAACAATGAAAATTCACTGATTGAATCAGTAAATTTTTTTACTGATTTTACAGTGACATGATTGCGTTGATTTAAATCAGTCAATTTGACTGATTCAAATTTAGAGAATATCCCATAGTGATGTGTCTCGAGGAAAAGCTCCTACTCGCCAAAAAAATCAAATCGTGTTTTTCAACATTTTTAGGTACCTACTACCTATGTACCTAATAAACGTTTAAGTTTAAGAACCAAAGCGATTAAAATACAAAAATTGATTTTTGGCCTCGACACATATCACTGTGTAAGTCGAGTATTTCAGCTTTCGATATATGTACTATAGAGTGATAAAATTAAATTTAACGTACTAATTTAATCCTACAACTCGAGAATTTTTCATTTTCAAAAAGAAACAACCATCAGGCCATACCCAACTTCTTTTGTTTCTTTTCAAGAAGCATTTTTAAGTTTATCAAAACCAGTAACGAGCTACGGAGTTTCTCATTTAAAGGAAATCAATGTAGCAAAAAAATTAAATATGGATGTATCGGAATCGATCATAAAAATCTTTGATGAACCGGTTAGTGAAGAAAATAAGTACGCTTTTTGTTCACACGTTTTTGATAAATCTCACACCCGAATGTATTTCAGGAATACAGCGATTTTACCGTCCTGGTTGAAGAAAAAAAAATTCACGTTCACAAAGCAATTTTGGTTGCCCGTTCGAGTTTTCTTAGAACAATGTTTCAAGAACAATGGCAGGAGATCGAAGAAAAGTAAGTGATCAGTTGAAAAGCTAGAGAGCGAGAGTAAGCCACGGTGCAAAAAATTTCATGTCTCCCTTCTTCTCCCAAAACTACATCGCATTCAAAGCATTACAAATCGTATACCTATTTGCAATTTTTGCTTCAAAAATTCAGAAAATTTTCAATTTTAAGAATTGTTTATTTCTTTACGAACACTTTTTAAAATACCTATTAAAAGTTTTACGAAATTTCAATTCTTATGACCAGTTTTTCAAAAACTCTTCTTCTTTAGAGCCTTTTTTTTTTTTTTGTTGTAAAATTCATCGTATTTCACAATTTATTGTTGTTTTACCAAAAATTCGCCAATTTTTTGAGATTTTTTGTCAACTAGATAGACTTTTTAGGTATTGGTGTAAAGGGACTTGATGCTTTTTGGGCTCCCTAGAGGTCTTCAAATCGGGGTTTTTGAAAAATACAGAAAGGGTGTAAATGCACTTATTCATATTGCACTCCTCTCAACCGGTTAGGAAAATAATTACATATGTATCAGCGCAGTTTTGCAACTGAATTCTAGAAACTTATTTTTTCCTATTTTTTGTACATATGAAGTCAATTGAAAATAAAAGTTTTCTCTTACGACGCGTACAAAAATTACCTAATGTATTTATACGGCATGGAAATTGAAATTACATCGGAAAATGCGATTGGTAAATATTTCAGTTTCGATATCTCTTCTCTCATACATAAAATGCAGCCAACTTAATTTTTATTTGTAACTTTTTATAAGATCTAATGATAATAGCGGACCAGTACATGGATGAAACTTTAGAACATTTAATCACAAAAAAAGTGGAAGATGAGACTTTTCCAAAACCCATTAAGTTACTGAAAGAAATGATGGGATTGCCAGCATCGGTAATAAAAAAATAATAGTAATTCAGAATTTAATTTATGGTGTGTAACAACAGGTCATATTTATAATCAACCTAATTTGAAATAATATTACCAATTTTTATTAGGATTATGAAGTAAGGTTACTATGTAAAGGATTAAGCGCATTGGCATTCAGCAAGGATTCCAGTTCGAAATCTTGAAAATGTATTGCCATTTTTGCAAATTATTTATGATATATTTTTATTCGGTTACTTTTTAATTATTGTATTATTCAGGTTTCAATTAAGCATGTACTACGATCATAACATTAAAAAAAAGTAGAACATTATCTACTACTCTTGTATTTCATTATTTTAAAAAATGCATTCAGGTAAAATATTTTCGCGAAAAAGAACCATTTGGGAAATTTATCTTTTGGAAACAATACATATATGTGGCTGCGCATACGAAAAGGGGGCACCGACCAAAAAAATGACTTTTGAGTTAACCATCAATCCCTACGTAGAATTTCGCGTAGAATCCGATAAAAATATCGCTGGTTCGGTTACTCGACTTTAAAAGGCCGAAAAACGGCTTTTACGTAAGGCCAAAAAATCAAAAGTGCTCAAAAATGCTCAAAAAAATTCCCCCCCTTAAATATGTATATAAACTAAAGCAAAATACCACAAAACTCACGCCCGATCGATTTTTCCCTTCAAAATAGTCGAAAAACCGTTTTTTATTTGATGAAAAAAATGAAAAAAAGTTCCAAATTTCAGAAAAAAAATTTTTTTGGACCTTAAATTGAGGTGCTGCAGTTTTTTTTCGTCCAAGTAAGTGAATAATATGAATTTTTTTATTGCTTCTCGTCGATGTCACAAATGGGTAAGTAATTGAATTATTTCCAATTTCTGTTTTACCGGCAGATTTTCCCTAGGTATTTCATCCTTTTTTAAAACATTCGATTACAAGAAATGATTTTCATTAAATGACGATGCATTTTTATGCATCTAATCTATGCTTAAACTACCGACCTTTCGAATTAAAATTCCCAAAATGAAAATAAACAAATAATTCAGTGTTCGAGGGACAGGAAGGTGAAAAGGGAAAGGTAAAAAAAAAACTAAAAAAGGTATATCAGTAAGTATCACTTTATGTAATTATCAGAGAAAAGTTTTAAAAAGTCAAAGTTGGATAAATTTGGAAAAAATTTAAATTGAAAAAAGGTTTACGGATGGAAAAATTTTTAAGTTTTCGATGAAAAATGTTTAAATTATATCTGATTTATTTAGAATTATATCCAAATTTATCTGTTTTAATAAAATTGTAGGTACACCTCAAAAATGTCCTAATAAAATTATATCTAATTATACCTGGGGTTTTCCAGATCTAAAATCACATCAAACTGAAAATGAACTTTCATCATTTTCTCATTATATGAATTGATGCAATTAGATTTACGGTTTGATGTAATTTGATGTACCTAATTTGATAAAATCGTATTGGGACATTTTTGAGATCTGAATCTGATCAGATCTAAAAAAATTTCATAGGGTTTAATACGCAGCTTTGAAAAAAATTAGAATTAAAGAAATTGAAAAATTTAATGATTACTTACAAAAACCTTCAATGATGAAGATAATTAAATTCATGCAAAAAGAGAACTACCTATTGGCAAAAATAAGTATTTGCTCGTCGTTCATAAATAACCACAATAAATCATTATCAACATATCAACTCACGTCGCGTCGTCAAAAGGTGAAAGGAATAGTGAATTACTGTAATCGACATCGTAGTTTAGCAAAAAATTATAACGAATTTACGAATTTCGCATTTTTAATGTGAATATAGAATGCATCTATTGAATGAATTCTTGCTGTTCTATTGTTCTTCTTCAGTTATACCTATGATCTTAAGATAGGTAGCTCGGTACGAGTACGAGATTATTTCCTACGTTTCGAATCCTTATCTCTTTTACAGTTATATTTTTTTTTTAGCTACCTTATCCCTTCTCTTCGTATCCGTTGTTATCGTGACGTTTTGATTTGTCTGTTGAGAAGCATTATGCCCGATGATAAATCCCTAGGTATGCTTATTCTGGAATTGATATTAGTACAGTATTTCGATCAATTTTATGCAATAAGCTCCATTGCCGTTCGTTTTATTTGAATTCTAACTCGTTACTGGTTCTGGTTGTCACTGTATATCGAAATTTGCTCGCTAAGAAATAAAGTAAGTACCTAAGTATACACAAGTTAACTTCGTGTATGTTATTACAGTTACTTATATCTATATATTAGGTAGTTTCGAAGTAAACAATGTTGGCAACAAATTCATATTTTAATTTCACGGTAGGTATTTACGATTACGACTTCGTCATTTTTTTGTCATTATAGCATATTCATTTAAAAAGCATAAATATTTTAAAAGAAAAAATTCTTGATTATTGCCGATTGATAATAAATTTATGCTTCTCAGAAAGATGAATATCTTCAATTTACCTCATTTAAACATGGTACCAGGCGATTTACTTGAAAGAGTTGACAGAGTATGGATATCTGGTAACATTCTACCTATTATTAATAAATTTAGACACCTAATTTGTTCTCATTTATGAACGTGATTACCCTAATTTTTTCACATTAGGTGAAAAAGGTGCTATTATAACAAAATCAGACGAGGTTTATATAATCAATACTGAAGACTCTTCTAAACCACCAATTTACATTCCAGAACTATGCGGGAAAAACGTCATAGGTAAGAACGAAAAGTATATTCAAGTAATTAATTGCGTAAAAATGTATTTTAAAAATGATAATAATTTATTGTTTACTTGAAAATGGTGATTATATTTTGATTAGATGTCATCTTTGGTGGAGATTTCACCATTGCTTTAAACGTAAACGGCCAAATTTACAGTTGGGGTATAAACAGTGACGGACAATTGGGTCTTGGCCACACTGCAACGGTTTCTGTACCCACCATAATTTCATCTCTTTCTGATAAAAGAGTTATCGAAGTTGCTTGTGGTAAATGCGCAGGAATTGCATTATGCGAGAAAGGAGAGGTTCGGTTTTTAATTGGTATTATTCATAGCTAGAGTCTTTTTTAATACATATTCAACCGTTTGAATAATTTTAATAGGTGTTTTGTTGGGGATCCTTAGACATTGGGACTAAAAGCACTCCTATTAAATGTAATGAAATGAATTCTGAGGTTAGCATTGCATGTAGTTTCCATTCCAAGACTATTGGCAATTTCCATACAAATGATGGGGTAAAGTGTAATTATACCACGATCTGCGCATTGTTTAACGTAAGAGGAGAAAACAAAGTGAGTTGTTGAAGCCCAGACGAATGTAAAATCTGTTGCTTAATAATACCTACAGTTTTGATTTGATTTTTAATTTTTAGCTTCGATTTCCGGGAGGTTACATAAAATTTGAAAATACAATAGAAAAAGTTGTTTGCGGACGCCTTCACGTATTGGTGCTTGATTCTGAAGGCAAAGTTCAAATCCTAAGAAATCAGGAAAATACTTTTATTCGAGTGGATATTTCTGAAAAGTATGGTCAATTCACCATTTTCAGTAGATTATAATTCACATGTGAGTATGTATTTTGATTGCAGAATAATTGATATTGCTGCCAGTCCCACTAGTTTTTTTTCTGCCTTCATGGCTCACAATAAGACCATATTTGTTTGGGTCACAGCAGGTACGATTTTTTCATTACTTAGCTAGACCTACCTAAAAGTATCTCCTTATCAATTTGGCACTGTTTTAATCAAGTATTACGAAATTGTCTCGTTTGTTAGGGAATATTGTGCTAGGTACCTATACTTCTGAGCTCTTTAAATGCAGGATCAGGTATCCTACAGCGACGGGTCGAGGAAAAGCACTTACCTACTCTACTAAGTTTTTAACAGTTTTAGAAACTTACTGAACCCTTTACCCTTGAAAACCAAAACGATCAGAATACAAAAATTGATTTTTTGCACTGATATATCCTTTTCCTCGAAACATCACTGTGGGATACGTTGTCCTGTATCTAAACAGATGATGTACTATAGAATTATGGAATTGAATTTAACGTAACACTTTAATACCAATAACTTAAGAATTTTTCATTTTCAGGACAAAAGAATCCCATCAAGCCATACCCAACTTCTTTTGTTTCCTTTCAAGAAGCATTTTTGACTCTATCGCAACCAGCAACGAGCTACGGAGTTTTTCATTTAAAGGCAGCTAATCTGGCAAAAAATATAAATATTGATGCGATGGAATCAATCATAAATACATTCGATGACTCGGTTAGTGAAAAAAATAAGTACGCTTTTTGACCACGCGTTTTTGATTAATTTCAAGCTCGGATGTCTTTCAGGTGCATAGTGATCTAACGGTGTTGATCGAAGAGAAAAAAATTCACGTTCACAAAGTGATTTTGGATGCACGTTCGAGTTATTTTAGAACAATGCTTCGAGAACAATGGCAAGAGAACGCAGAAAAGTGAGTAATCAGTTGAAAATTCGGAGTTGACGTGAGCGAGAAAGGATGCGAGTGTAAAAAATTTCAAACCCCTCCTTTTTTACTAAAAAAAAAATGCAATTAAAATTTTGTATTTGAAGCATTAAAAATCGTAAATAATTTTTGGTTAGGCAAATTTCGATTTTAAGAATTTTTTATCATCACAATGTCTAAAAAATATTGAAAGGTTGGTAACGCTTCAACTACCTAATGTGACCAATTTTTCAAAAAGTTCTCGATTGAAGTCAATTTTTTTTTGTAAAATTCATCGTATTTTTCAATGTTAGTGATGTTATTTTTTTCTTCAAATTTTTCCATTATTTTTAAAATTTGTCGTTTTTTCAGATGTTTCAAGAATTTTTTCCTTTTTTACCATCATAATGTTTAAAATAATTGTTAAACGTTTTTCATAGCTTTTATTAATAGGAACAATTTTTAAAAAATCTTCTTTAAAGTCATTTTTTTGTGAAATGTACTTATCGCATTTTTCAATTTATTGTTGTTTTTTCTCAAAATTTTTCTACTTTTCAAAACTCACAGATTTTTTCGATTTTTTTTTTCAATCAAACAGCCTTTTTTGGGGTTAATCAATGCATATTTAAAATTGTCCCAAGTTTTTAAGAGGTTTCAATTCTTTTTGGCTTATCGGGGTTTCGAAAAATCCGGAGCCTGGTGTAAATGCACCTTTTCGTACTGCACTACTCTCAAACCGGCCAACGAAATATTTAAGTGCAATATGCACCTAAATATGTACCTAATCAAAAAACCATAATTTTTTTCATATATTTTTTTTTCATGTGAAGTGAATTGAAAATAAAGGATTACCCTTACGAGGCGTACAAAAATTACCTGAAGTATTTATACGGCATGGAAATTGAAATTACATCGGAAAACGTGATAGGTAAATATTTTAGTTTCGATTTCTTTTCTAAAATACATAAAATGCTGCGAATTAAATTCTTATTTGTAATTTTTTCCAAGATTTAATGAGAATAGCAGACCAGTACATGGATGAAACTTTGGAACATTTGATCACAAAAAAAGTTGAAAGCGATGTGACTATTTCAAGACCCATCAAGTTGTTGAAAGAAATTATGAGATTGCCAGCGTCGGTAATAAATAATAATAATTCTGATTTTAATTTATAATGTGTATGAACTGGTGAAATTCATAATCAACCTAACTGAATTTATTATTTTATTAGGAATATGAAGTATTGTGTAAAGGATTAAACACATTGGTGTTCAGCAAGGATTCCAGTTCAAAATCTTGAAAACCTGCAGTCGTTTTTGCGAATCATGTATGATAGATTTATTAGGTATTCAATTACTTTTTTTTATGGTATTATTTAGTTTTCAATTAATTATTGTACTACGATTATAAAATTTGAAAAAAAAACAGAACACTAATACTCTTGTATTTCTTTATTTAAAAAATGCATTTAGGTAAAACGCTTTCGTGAAAAAGGAAATTCATCTTTTGGTAACAATACATATTTTTTCTATATATTCGGGATATCGGATCTCGGAATTCAGCTTTCGGAAAAAATGCATTCATGGGAAGGAAAATCAGAAAAAAGCATTCGAGAAAATAGTGATTTTGTTCAGAATTCTATAGCCAGGGGGAGGCAGGTGAAATATTTCCTTTATACCCCAGCTATCTATTGTATCTGAGTTTATACCACCTGCTGCTTAGTCATATCAAACCAGTACAATGGCTGGTTTTATTGCCCTATTTGAGGCCTTTTGTCCTGTTATCTTACACCTGCTGGTTGGTTGAGGCACTATCTAACAATAGCCCCCTCCAGTATGGTTAAGTGGGAGAAACAGGTTATGGGCGTGGCCCCTCCCCTTTTTATGTTAACTTCGGCGGATCCGGAGCTACTCAGCTCAGTCTAGTTTTGGCTCTCCTTCTGGAAAGGTTACTTAGAACATGTTAATTAGAACATGGTCCTCTGCAGGCTGGATAGCTATAATATTAGCTATTTGGTCATGCTGTAATACAGTATGCCTATGTATGGAGCCTACTATTCTTATACCTTATACAGCTTATGCCTAAGCTTATGCAGTGCTTATTATTTTAATTAACCAGCACTTATTATTGGGTACTTGGTATACCTGAGCTTATTATTCAGTGCTTATTTATTTTATTGCACAGTGCTTATTATTTGGCAAAGCTTATTCTCATTCAATGTTTATATTTTATTCAGTGCTTATTTTAATTGGATTGTGCTTATTAATTTGTAATGCTTATTTTTACTCAGTGCTTATTTTATTTTAATTGAACAGTGCTTTATCTGGTGTTGTATTTTTTAATTTTTAAATCATGAAGTGCTTTTATTTCATGTGGTATATAGTGCTTGTGTTTTCTTAACTGCAGTTTATTAATCATTTGCGAATTAATTGGTCTGGTATGTACTCCTTTATTATTTAATTAGCTTAATATTATGCTTTTATATGTGGTGCTTATTTTAGCTTTATTTTTACTCACATTTAAGTGAGAATATTTTATCCATGCATTTATTTTAATACCTTTAGGGGTTTAGCAATGCATTATAAATTTATTTTAATCATATTGGTGATTTTATAAGTGACATTTAATCACAATACATGCACTTTATAAGTGCATTATTCATTGTTCACTCACATTGAGGTGAGTTTAATTCAAGGGTATAAATTGCTCTTCTTATTTTACATAGATACTCTGTTAACTATTTATGCATTCATTGGATCAATGCTGGCTTATTCACATTTAAGTGAAGTCAATTCATGGGCATTAATTGCTCATTAAGCATTCACTATTGCATGTATGGTATTTCAATATTTATTATGCATATGCATTAACCAGAATTTGGATTTAATTATCTAATGCAATTTTACTTGATAGTAATTTAAGGATTTCAATGCATTTATTGCATTTATACTCACATTATTTGAGTTAAATTCATGAGTATTAATTACTCATTAAACACACTTGTGCTTATGAATGAATTAAATATTTTGTTGATTCATTACTCACATTGAAGTGAGGTTAATATATGAGTTCAATTACTCATTACACCCTTAGGTGGTAATTATTGCATTAATTGCATGGCATTGCTTATTCACAATATAGTGAGGTTGTTCCATGAGCACTAGTAGCTCATTAATTAAGCAAATTATATTTCAATAATGCATTTATCCTGTGAAAATATTATAGAAATGGTATCTCTTCAATGCATTTTTTGCATTCCTCATTTATTTGAAATAAGTTTGGAGTCTTTGTAACTCACTTTATTTTCCAACATACTTCAATTATTTGAGTATTAATTCATGCAGTCATTCATGCATTAAGTATATGAGTATTTACTCCCATTTAAGTGTAATTACACACATTTATAATTATTCACATTTGTGTGAGCCCTTTGGCAATTGAGTTATTCACAATATGGATACCTGAACAATCATTGTGTAGTAATTATTCAAATGCAGTTATTGCATACATCCTTAAATTATGATGAGGATTATACCTAATATAGCTTAGGTTTAATGCACTTATGATGCATATACCCTTAAAGTATAATTTCCAATGGGTATTTATTTGGTATGCACATTTATTCTGTGGTAATTAGTGCATATTAAACATCTATTATGGATTAAAGCTTGAAGCTTCAAATGTATGAATTTTACATTCATTTTTATTTGATTTTAATATTTAACTTTATGCATGCTAACTCATGTAATCTTATTGTAGCATTATTCTGCTTTTAGCATTAATTCATGCCTTCTTAATCAGTGTAAGCAGTATTTATTTTATCTTTTTTTTTGGCATATCTCAAGCCCTTACACTTAATGAAGGTTTCTTATACCTTAAGTAGATTATGAGTTGAACTCAAATATAATTAACAAGGTCCTATATTGGCACCTACAATTATTCTTGTTTTGCAAGATGTGAGTATTGTGGAAGGGTATAGTTCACCCACTCACTCTTGGTAATTAATAAGACCCTGCATGGGTACCTATAATTATTCTTAATTTGCAAGGTGTGAGTATTGTGGAAGGGTATGGTTCACCCACTCACTCTTGGTTATTTGGTAATTAATACAGTCCATTTTATTTACCATTAATTAAATTTGGTAATGGTTAATCCTCATCCAGAGGTATTCTGATGTTTGATACTTTTAATTTATTTTATGAAATATATCATACTCATTATTTACCAAGTCATCTTATTTGACATTTATAGAATTCTTCCCTTCATTATTATTTAATTATCCTATGCAGGCAACATATAATAAATTTATCATTGCTTAATGGTTATACCTATTTGAATCAGTACACCAAAATTAGGTCAAGTATTTTGTGCTAAGTGGTGAGCACCTAATTTCAATTATTCAGTGCTTGGTGGTGTGCACTTAATATCAATTATTAGTGCTAGGTGGTGTGCACTTAATATCAATTATTCAGTGCTTGGTGGTGTGCACTTAATATCAATTATTAGTGCTAGGTGGTGTGCACTTAATATCAATTATTTAGTGCTAGGTGGTGTGCACTTGATGCTCTAGGCACCTTTAAATGTGTCAATAATTCAATCTAAGGTCACACAATTGACCAATATTGAGAATTTAATATTCATTATATCAAATTATTATCAATTTGAATTGGACTCATTACCTTTTTGAGGGTGGTAGGTCTCCAAGATTCTAACCCTTTAATTCCAAAATTTATTGGTTATTGGTTCTGGTCATTATTTTCAAGGGTTAAGATAGGAACCTACACACAACCTACACACAATAAGCTCTTCTCTGATGGTGGTATCCCAGCTTATTTATTCATGAGATCAGTATTATATTGGTTAATACATTTTTAATGGTACTGAGATTTTGTAAGTCACATTTGGATTTGTGGTAAGACTTCACTCAGCTACCAACTTTACATAGTAAAGGTGATCTACTATTATTTAAAGGCTATTAAAATATACTGGCGCCAAATTAATCAAGTGAAGGTTTATAGTCATGTTCAATCACTTTAATATAAGGGCTACCAGTTAAAATCAACTCTAATTAAGAAGAGAGATTCATTAGAGTTTAATACACATCTAAGTAACATGAAGACAGCGCGATTGATATCAGTTTGGAGTTTACTGCGTGGGATTAAATGAAATTTAAAATTCTGTTATATTCTAAAATAAATGAATTAAAAGTAGAAGATCTAAACCCTATATTTTTGGTTATTTGGTTTTAAAGAGTTTTTATATAGAGAGCTAAAAAAATATTGATCAAGTTGGAGGCTTTCAATACCTATTGCCCAAATTTTTAAAACCTTGAGAATTTCTTTTTAAATTTTATTTTTGCGTTAGGGGATTTATTGTCGGTGCTTAAATTTCCCATTATATTTTGAAACCGTTTTTGCCTTTAAGATGTTGTAAATAATTTTTCCAGTATTGGAATAGACAAAACAACTGTAAAGCATAGCTTTGATAATGAACATTTTAAAAATCTCTTGGAAAATAAATTACTTTTGCAATTTGATATGTTCCAAAATTTATATCTTTAGCAAACACATGAGTTTTTGTTATTTCTTTCCAAGTACTAAGCCTTTTGGATTGTGGTAATAAGCAAAATGTCCCAATTTTAAGGAATTTTTTTGGGCTTATCGGTTTAAAAAACAGAGGGAAAAAAGAACCTTTACAAAACTGCACTCTTCAACCAGGAACGAATAAAATTTCCTGCCACTACCGGATAATTCGGTTGTCTTATATTCAAAATTTTTTTCAATTTTCGGAATTGACTGGACCTCGGTGCAAAATTACCATGAAGAAATTTTTACGGTGGAAGTTTTGAAATTCAACGAGCCATGAAGAATTTTAGTTTCGGATTTCCAAACATACATAGATGTCCGAATTATTTTTTATTGTAATTTTGTAAATTTAATGAAATCAGTAATAATACATGGTTGAAAATTTAACTATCCGAATAATTGGCGGGAACTATGTTCAGAATTCTATAGCCAGGGGGAGGCAGGTGAAATATTTCCTTTATACCCCAGCTATCTATTGTATCTGAGTTTATACCACCTGCTGCTTAGTCATATCAAACCAGTACAATGGCTGGTTTTATTGCCCTATTTGAGGCCTTTTGTCCTGTTATCTTACACCTGCTGGTTGGTTGAGGCACTATCTAACAATAGCCCCCTCCAGTATGGTTAAGTGGGAGAAACAGGTTATGGGCGTGGCCCCTCCCCTTTTTATGTTAACTTCGGCGGATCCGGAGCTACTCAGCTCAGTCTAGTTTTGGCTCTCCTTCTGGAAAGGTTACTTAGAACATGTTAATTAGAACAGATTTCTTTTTAAACTCAAGAAATTTTTGAAAATTTGGGGCGAGGAAAATTGAAGAGAAATGGAAGTAAAAATTTAAATTACAAAAATACAGAGTTGTGAAAAAAATCGTTTTGTCGTATGACAGAATTATTTTGAAATGTATTTTGATGTATTGATGAACATTTTTCAAGCTGAAGCGAAGCGAATTTGTTTGAAAAATGACTCAATACGTTCGCTGCCGTCTACGACTGTATTCGTTATCGGCATATTCCATCGCTACCTAAGTTGAGTCATTTTCTCGCAATCTTATCGATGACGAAAAAAGTATTTATACGTGTACTTTCTACATATTATCACTCAATTGGTAAATTGAAAAGGAAACCATTTCAGTTGCAGAAATAGCTTCAGAGTTATCTCATACTAAAAAGAAAAATAACTCGAGTATTTGACTACAGTCTGACCAATAACTACCTTCATACTTGATTTTAATGTTTTAAAGTGACTGGATTTTGGTACACAGTTTTCAATTTGATCAAGAAATTTGGGGTTACAAATATTTTTGGGGAAAGTACTTAATTGTTCAATACCTACTGCTTTGTAGCAAATTTGCTAAAGAATCGCTTAAGTAGGTAAGTACAAGTACATTATACTCGTACGACAGTAAACTCGTTAATTTGAAAGTAAAGTTTTATTCGAAAAACAGTAATGTAAGAAGGAATTTTCTCCAGAGGGGGGAGGGAGATACCTGCATCAATGAAACTTTTTTCATCCTTCGCCAATGCTCCTTTTTTATTATGTATTTTCCGTGCATTTTAACCCAACAAAATTTTATGCAGAAGGTAACTGCAGCAAACATAAATAAAAATTTTTAAAATCAAATATTCAGGCACGAAATAGATTGACTTGGGAGGGAGGGTACTAGTATAAATTTGCCAGCCGAGCTCAAGAGCTAGAAACAAACAGTAAACAGCATCGAATTCTGCGTATTTTCCTCAACTAATCTTCAACATGATTTCCAAAAAATTTATCAAATTTTTAGATTAATTTTTCTGACACAAAGAAAAACAAACGTCTATGAAGCTTATTGCATATGAAATTAGTCGAAATACAAATTGTTACGTAGGTATCTTAGGGTGGTCCTCATTTATACTTGGTGAAAAAAATTTTTCGAAATTTTTATGGGCCCCCCCCCCGTAGATTGGTGCCATTCCATGAGAAAATCATCCACAAAAAATTTCAGCCCGATTGGTTCACCCCTCCCCTCGCACCAAGGCCATCTTTGACCAGGTTAGACTTACCGAGCGAGCATATAACTTTCCACCACGGTACACCGTGCAATTCAACGTGTTCCCTCGCGCTAAAACCTGTCCTGTGTTTCAGTAGTAAAAGGACAAATAATTTGAATTATTGTTTTCTAATGACAATTATTGTGATTAAAAAACATTAATTCAAATTATTTGTCCTTTTACTATTGAAACACAGGACAGGTTTTAGCGCGAGGGAACACGTTGAATTGCACGGTGTACCGTGGTGGAAAGTTATATGCTCGCTCGGTAAGTCTAACCTGGTCAAAGATGGTCATGGTGCGAGGGGAGGGGTGAACCAATCGGGCTGAAATTTTTTGAGGATGATTTTCTCAAGGAATAGCACCAATCTACGGAGGGTCCCATAAAAATTTCGAAAAAATTTTTTCACCAAGTATAAATGAGGACCACCCTACAGGTATCTGTATCAATTCAAGAGTAAGAAAGGTACTACTTATCAACGAACATTTAATTATCGTGAACCAATGTAGTAACTAAACATGATAATGATTCGAAATACGTACAGAAAAATAAATTGAAATAATACAGGGTGACCGAAAAGTAGTTCCCAAAAAAAAAGGGCTTAGCAAAAATTCCCTAATTAACTTATCCAAAAAATTTCAACTCTGGCAGCATCCTTGGTCCATTACTATTCGAACACAGGCCTCTTCATAAATTCTCAATCATTTTTGAATTTTTTGTGAAGAATAATTTGATTTTCGCTAATGCTATAGCTAAACCTAGTCGAACGAAATTTAAAAATTGCGTGGAATAAAAACTAGGAATTTCTGTGGCTAGGTGACGAGTTCCTCAAAATCTTGAATTGAACCCTGTTAATCTGAAAACAGTGCGTTCAATTTTGAAATAAGGAGGATTGCATTTCAGCGCTTTACAAATTGGAGTCAGGTGATTTAATTCAGCATTATTGAATTAATGCTCTGGTTTAAGGGAAAAATTGGGCAATATTGAATTTTTTCGGGTTATAAATTATACAGAGATTAGAAGACGATCTATATTAGTAGAATATGACCAAAAAAAATGTACCCTATCAATAATAACTTTTTTTACCGAAATTTTAAATTTTTTGGGGGAAGCAATTTTCAGTCACCCTGTACGTGATGACTAATATCGTACATAAAATTACTTCATAACCAAAACGATCGGTGGCGTCGGACGCTTTTTTTGGAAAAATGGAGACTTATAATCATAGGCGCACCCAGAAATTGTGTAAGGGGAGGGACTCAGATTTTTAGAAAAAATGGAGGGGTTCAAAAATCAATGAAAGAATGAAGTAAGCTGTTATTTCAGTTGTGGAAATGCAGAGTTATTAAATGTTAACTTCAAAAGTTGAAAAAAATAACATTTTGGTATCAGAATTTTTCATTTGGTTACCAAAATGTTTTTTTTTTAAATCTTTTGAGGTTAATGTTTAATAACTCTGCATTTTCACACATATTAAGGGCTGTTGAATGGAGTTAAAATGCTTTTACCGACTTTTTCTTTGAATATGGTGTAAAATTAACAAAAAAAAATCATTACACAATTTTGACCTTTGAAAAAAAATGTATTTTCTTCCAATTTTTGGAATTTTTTTTTCGAAAATACGAAATAAAGTCACCTCAATTTTTTAACATATTAATCAGCATGTAAAGTTGTACTTTACAGATTTTTTCAGAATTTTTAGCGATTGACATCATAGGGAAATGTCATTTTTCAACTTTTACAGCTAATTTTTCGTGTTAAAAAAAGTGGCAATACTGATTTTCAAAAAATCGTCAAAAACCTCTTCAAAGGCCCTAAACATTAGAAAAAGTTTCAACTTTCAACCCATCATGGTTTTCGAGTTATCCACGTCCCAAATTTACCATATCCAACTTTACCTCAAAACTTTGAATGCTCGTGGCAGCCCTCCAGAACGACTTTGAGAGCTGCGGTGTGCGGCTTTCGTCATCTCTCATCGAGCCTACCCACATAAAAAATGAAAAAAATCGCCGACCCCCCCCCCCCCTACCACTTTGCGTACGAACTGACGTGGAATGACCCTCTTAAGAAATTTCGTCGAATGATCATAAATCATAAATTTATGCTTTTCAGAAAAATGAACGTCCTCAATTTACCTCATTTAACCGTGGTACCAGACGATATACGGGAAAGAGTTGACAGAGTATGGATTTCAGGTAATATTATACCCTATAATTAATTAATATAGGTAATTAGTTCTCATTCATGAACCTTTCTATCCCAATTTTTTTCACATTAGGTCAAAAAAGTATATTCATAACAAAATCAGACGAGGTTTATGCTATCGATATTGGTAACTCTTCTGATCCGCTGACTTGCTTTTCAAATTTATGCAGAAAAAAAGTAATAGGTAAGGAAGAAAAGTATACCTATTCAACCAAGTAATTGATTATGTATAGGTGTATTTTAAAAATCGTAATAATTTAATGTTTATACTTGAAAATTGATTACTGATTAGATGTCATCTTTGGTGGAAATTTCAATATTGCTTTAAACGTGAACGGCCAAATTTACAGTTGGGGTGTAAACCAATACGGACAATTGGGTCTTGGCCACGTTACGGCAGTATATACACCCACCTTGATTTTGTTTCTTTCAGATAAAAAAGCCATTAAAGTTGCTTGTGGTGACGCCGCAGCAGTGGCATTATGCGAGACTGGAGAGGTTCAGTTTTTAATTGGATATTAATCGTGGCTAGTTTTTTTTTACAATACAAATTCAACCGTTTGAATAATTTCAATAGGTGTTTCGTTGGGGATACTCATATTCAGCGGGTACAAGCAATACAAGCACTCCTACTAAATGTAATGAAGTGAACTCTGGGGTTAGTATTGCATGTATTTTTCAATACACGATGTTTGCCCCTTACCGCTCAGATGATGGAGTAATAAAAAATGATAGAAAACGAGCCTCGAAAATTTTATGCAATTGCGATTTTTAGCCATATTACCCAACTTTGAAGGCTCATATCTCGAGGTAGGTTGTACTTGGGAAAAAAATGTTTGCGGGGTCTGAAAGGTGCTTAATAGGAAATTCAAAAACGGTAATCACATATTGAAAAGCTCAAAGTTGAACCTTCCCTATTGACAAAAAAAAAATGAAAAATGCTAGCAAAATGCTAGCACACCTTGCTAGCATGTGCTATCATCATTTTGGACACTTTTGAACCCGTTTTGTTAACAATTATGCTAGCATTTTATGCTAGCACTTGCTAACAATTGCTAGCAAGTGCTAGCATAAAATGCTAGCATAATTGCTAACAAGCACTTGCTAGCACTTTATGTTAGCGTTTTGCTAGTATTCTTTGGTAAGGTGTGCTAGCATTTTGCTAACCCTCATCTGGTATTCGTATGCTAGCATGGTTCTAGAGTTTTGCTGGTAAGCTGTGCTAGCATTCTGTAAACATTTTACTAATAATTGTTACATTGTTTTAACTTTTAATATTATGTACTTACCTTTGCCCTGGGTCTTGGGTTAGAGGAATACGCCACCATGTCAGGTTGTATGTTAGATATTAAAAGTAATATTTAAACTTGAAGTCAAAAAATTTTTTTCCTCAATTTTGACCAGGAGTATTTCGGAAATTTTTTTGATTTTTTAGAATATTGCAATAAAACAAAATTTCCAAGACATATTCAACAAATTTTTATCCCTCCCCTTGGGGGCTGGAGCCCCAAAATTCACAATTCAAGAACAAAATGGAAATAAAATATAATAAAACTTAAATTTTGTATAATTTGTGTGTGATATATTAAATATATGTTTTTGAGGATGTAGGAATATGTAATCGGCCATAATTTTCTCTTGGAAATGAAGGGTTGGGGGGGAGGGGGTGTAATAATGACTGAAAAAATTTGAATTTTGAAATTGTTTTGTGTGGTACATCAAAATCCATATTTTCGAGGGCGTAGAATACAAATTCGACAATATTTTTCTCTTGGGGATGAAAGTTTAGGGCTGGATGCGGGGGGAGGGGGTGGGGGTGAGACTTGAAAAATTTCAATTTTTCGAGTGATATTTCAAAATCTAGGTTTTTGAGGACGCAGAATTCGAATTTGATGATATTTTTCTGTTAGGAATTCAAGAGTTGGGTGTGGAAGGAGTGGGGAGGGGTTGAGACTGGGAAAATTTTAATTTTTCGAGTGATATATCGAAATCTATGTTTTCGGGGACACAGAATACGAATTCGACAAAATTTTTCTCTTGGGATGAAAATTTAGGGTTGAATGCGGGGGAGGGAGTGGGGATGAGACTTGGAAAATTTCAATTTTTCAAGTGATATACTAGGTTTTCGAGGACGCAGAATTCGAATTTGATGATATTTTTCCGTTAAGAATTCAAGAGTTGGGTGTGGAGGAGTGAGGAGGGGTTGAGACTGGGAAAATTTTCATTTTCCAATTGATATATCGAAATCTATGTTTTCGGGGACATAGAATAAGAATTTGACAAGATTTTTCTCTTACGGGCCAAGGATAAGAGAGGGAGGGGGCAGGAAAAATTTGAATTTGAAGTTTTTTTGTGTTATATATCAAAATCCATGTTTTCGAGAGCGTAGGAAACGAATATATTTTTCTCTTATGGATGAAGGTATAGGGTGTGATGAGAGGGAAGGGGAGGGGAATGCCTGGAAAAATTTGAATTACACAATTTTCCCTGGTGATATATCGGAATCTATATTTTTGTGAGTGAAGGATATGAATCTGGAAATATTTTTCTCGTAAGGATGAAGCGCCACGTAGGGGTGGAGAGGGGGTAAGACTTATAAAAAGGTGAATTTTTCAATTTTTTCGAGTGATCTAAATTTTGAGGACGTAGAATAAGAATCCAGAAATATTTTTTTCTTAGAGAAGTAAGATAGGGGTTGGAAGAAGGGACAAGACTTGAAAAACAATTCGCTATTCTTTCTTTTGTGATGTATTAAAACCTAGGTTCTCGAGGATGTGGAGTACAAATTTGACAATACTTTTCCTCAAACGTCTCAAAGAAATGAAGCATTGGGTTGAGGAGGTGAGTGTTGAAAAAATAATTATAATATTGCGATATTTCCATGTGGAATATAGCGTTATTTGTTTCTTATGTAGAGGGTGATGGATGAGGTCTGGAATAATCGTAATTTTTTTCAACTTTTATCAAAATGAATGTTTTCAAGAGGGTGAAGATTACAAATTTGGCAATATTTTTCTGTTTGGTTAGTGAGGGGTTCTAAGGGTAAGACTTGGAAATTGTATAATATTTGGCAACATTCTTTAGTGATTTAGCCCTACTGAAAATTTTGCTAGCAAAATACTAGCATTTCTAACCCATCAAACACTAGCATCACTCTAGAATAAGTCAGGCTCTACAGATTTGCTAGCCTAAAATCAGCTAGTGGCAAAATGTTAGCGTTTTGTTAGCAGATTTGAAGCTAGTTCGAGCTAGTATTATTTATGTTAGTGAAATGCTAGCATTTTGTTGACAGTATAATGCTAGAAGTTTGCTGGTGGTGAAACGCTAGCATTTTGCTAGCAGATGCGAAGCTAAGTATTTGGCTACTGTAACTAATTGTTAGTAAATTGCGCTAGCAAAAGGCTAGCACTATGCTAGCAGACATAATGCTAGTCTAACTTGAGCTAGTGCGATGCTAGTATTTGGATACTTCAACTTTTTGTGAGAAAATTGTGCTAGCGAAATGCTAGCATTTTGCTAGCAAATCTGTAGCTAGCCTGTCTTATGCTAGAGTGATGCGAGTGTTTTGTTAGCTATGTTAGGAATGCTAGTAAAATGCTAGCATTTTGTTAGTGGTAAAATGCTAGAACTTTGCTAGTGGTGAAACGCTAGCATTTCGCTAGCAGATGCGAAGCTAAGTATTTGGCTACTGTAACTAATTGTTAGTAAATTGCGCTAGCAAAAGGCTAGCACTATGCTAGCAGACATAATGCTAGTCTAACTTGAGCTAGTGCGATGCTAGTATTTGGATACTTCAACTTTTTGTGAGAAAATTGTGCTAGCGAAATGCTAGCATTTTGCTAGCAAATCTGTAGCTAGCCTGTCTTATGCTAGAGTGATGCGAGTGTTTTGTTAGCTATGTTAGGAATGCTAGTAAAATGCTGGCATTTTGTTAGTGGTAAAATGCTAGAACTTTGCTAGTGGTGAAACGCTAGCATTTCGCTAGCAGATGCGAAGTTAGTTCGAGCTTCGAGCTAGCATCATTTGTGCTAGTAAAATGCTAGCATTTTGTTAGCGGTAAAATGCTAGAACTTTGCTAGTGGTGAAATGTTAGCATTTTGCTAGCAGATGGAAAGCTAGCTCAATTTATGCTAGCGTGATGCTAATATTTGTCTACAGTAACTGATTGTTAGCAAATTGTGCTAGCAAAAAGCTAGCACTCTGCTAGCAGACATAATGCTAGTCTGACTTGAGCTAGTGCGATGCTAGTATTGTGCTACTGTATTTTTTGTTAGAAAATTGTGCTCGCGAAATGCTAGCATTTTGTTAGCGGTAAAATGCTAGAACTTTGCTAGTGGTGAAACGCTAGCATTTTGCTAGCAGATGCGAAGTTAGTTCGAGCTAGCATCATTTGTGCTAGTAAAATGCTAGCATTGTGTTAGCGGAAAAATGCTAGAACTTTGCTAGTGGTGAAATGTTAGCATTTTGCTAGCAGATGGGATGCTAGTATTTGTCTACAGTAACTGATTGTTAGCAAATTGTGCTAGCAAAAAGCTAGCATTCTGCTAGCAGACATAATGCTAGTCTGACTTGAGCTAGTGCGATGCAGTATTGTGCTACTGTATTTTTTGTTAGAATATTGTGCTCGCGAAATGCTAGCATTTTGTTAGAGGTAAAATGCTAGAACTTTGCTAGTGGTGAAACGCCAGCATTTCGCTAGCAGATGCGAAGTTAGTTCGAGCTAGCATCATTTATGCTAGTAAAATGCTAGCATTGTGTTAGCGGAAAAATGCTAGAACTTTGCTAGTGGTGAAATGTTAGCATTTTGCTAGCAGATGGGATGCTAGTTTAATTTATGCTAGCGTGATGCTAGTATTTGTCTACAGTAACTGATTGTTAGCAAATTGTGCTAGCAAAAAGCTAGCATTCTGCTAGCAGACATAATGCTAGTCTGACTTGAGCTAGTGCGATGCTAGTATTGTGCTACTGTATTTTTTGTTAGACAATTGTGCTCGCAAAATGCTAGCATTTTGCTAGCAAATCTGTAGCTAGCCTGATTTATGCTAGAGTGATGCGAGTGTTTTGCTAGCTTTGTTAGGGATGTGTTAGGAATGCTAGTATTTCGCTAGCAAAAATGTCAATAGGGTTCGATGCCACCGATC
Organism: Pseudococcus viburni; assembly: GCA_033439095.1. NCBI lineage: Eukaryota > Metazoa > Arthropoda > Insecta > Hemiptera > Pseudococcidae > Pseudococcus > Pseudococcus viburni. The sequence continues at coordinate 32,562 of JAVBJF010000526.1, read as the reverse complement.
GTTTTGGTTATAGAGTAATTTACTCGTATGTGCGAGATTAGTCACATTGTATTATTTCAATTCAATTTTTCTGCACGTATTTCGAATCCTTATCAGTTACCATGTTTAGTTATATTCGTTCACGATAATTATCTAGGTTCCCTCTCTTCATATCGGTTATGAAGTACGATTGGTTAGTAAGGCTAGAATGCAGCTCAAATAGCTAAAGAAAAGGTAGAAGAGTGAACGTTGGAGTTGTGTGTTATTTTTAATACACACATTCACACATTTCACATATGCACTTTAACGTTTAACTTGAACTGGAAATTTTCTGCCGGGAAGTGTAATGTTTGTTGATCAGTAGTACTTATGCTTACTGTTGAACTGACACATATAGGTACATAAAAATTTGTATTTCGACTAATTTTATGCAATAAGCTTTATTGTCGTTTGTTTTTCTTTGTGTCAGAAAAATTATTTTTAACATTCGAGTTTAAAGTTGACCGGTTCCGTTCGTCTGCGAACATCGAAAGTTACTTGCTAAAAAATATTTGAAGTAAGTGTGAAGAGTTTCGACCGTATGTGAGTAGCTGTTGCAGTAACAATGTATTAGGTAATAGGTACCTAATTTCAAAGTACACTGAAAAAACTAAAAGTACTAGGACCCAATAAAATATGGTACTCAGTACCGTAAACCTAACAATCGCCTATCATGAATTTTCAAAATTTCCCGCAATGGAAAAAATATAGGTAAATTTGTACTGAGTACCGTGGACGCGGTAAACATTCCCATACTTCAAGTGAAGAGTACTGTGGCGCGGTAACTATTCCCATACTGCAAGATTTTCTTTGCTTGAAGTATGGGAATGGTTACCGCGCCCATGGTACTCTTTACTTGAAGTATGGGAATGTTTACCACACCCGTGGTACTCAATACAAATTTACCGATCATTTTTCCATTGCGGGAAATTTTGAAAATTCATGATAGGCGATTGTCGGATTCATGGGACTCAGTACTTTTAGTTTTTTCAGTGTACATGCAATACTTACAAAAAAAATCATTAATTTACTGTACATATTTATAATTTACGATTATGACTTCATCAAAGCATAGTTACTTATTGAAAAACATAGCTCAGAAATATCTCCGAATGATCATAAATAATTTATGCTTTTCAGAAAAATGAACGTCCTCAATTTACCTCATTTAACCGTGGTACCAGACGATATACGTGAAAGAATTGACAGAGTATGGATTTCTTCAGGTATAATATTATACTCTATAATTAATTAATATAGGTAATTAGTTCTCATTCAGTCATTCATGAACCTGACTATCCCAATTTTTTTCACATTAGGTCGTAAAGGTATATTCATAACAAAATCAGACGAGGTTTATGCTATCGATATTGGTAACACTTCTAATCCGCTAACTTGGTTTTCAAATTTACACAAAAAAAAAGTAATAGGTAAGGATGAAAAGCATATTCAACTGATTGATTATGTATAGGTGTATTTTATAAATCATAATTTAATGTTTACTTGAAAATTGTGATTACTTATTGATTAGATATCATCTTTGGTGAAAATTTCACCATTGCGTTAAACGTAAAAGGCCAACTTTACAGTTGGGGCAAAAACGGTAACGGACAATTGGGTCTTGGCCACACAACGGAAATATATGCACCCACCATGATTTCCTTTCTTTCAGATAAAAAAGTCATTAAAGTCGCTTGCGGTGACGCCGCAGCAGTGGCATTATGCGAGAATGGAGAGGTTCAGTTTTTAATTGGATATTAATCATGGCTAGAATTTTTTTACAATAAATATTCAACCATTTGAATAATTTTAATAGGTGTTTCATTGGGGATATTCAACATTAACGAGTACAAACATAAGGATTCCTGCTAAATGTAATGAATCGAACTCTGGGGTTAGTAGTATTGCATGTAGTAGTCATTCCATGGCATTTACCTCTTACGGCTCAGATGATGGGGTATTAAGAAGTAACCCGAAAAATATCAGAACATTCTTTAACAAAAAAGGCGAAAATAAAGTGAGTTGTAGAAAACCAGACGAATGTAAAATTTAAGTTATTTATCTACCTTTGTTTCATACCTATTATTCTTATTTCATTTTCAATTTTTAGATTAGATTTCCAGGAGGTTACGTAGAATTTGAAAATATAATTGAAAAAGTTGTTTGCGGAGTTTCTCACGTATTGGTGCTCGATTCTGAAGGCAAAGTTCAAATCGCAACAAAATCAAAACCAACGTTTATACCATTGGATATTTCTGAAAAGTATGGTCAATTCATTATTTTCTGTAGATTATACACGAGAGACTTGGTTCCAAAAGTGGCAATATCCAAAAAATTGATTTTTTAGAAGAGGCGAAAAACTGCCACAGCTCAGGCCTCCGGCAACTGACTATCAACGCTCGGAAATGTTTTCACGCTGTAGCAAGACTACTCAATAAACACCTCAGTTGAAAATTTTCTCAATTGGGTGTCCTAGGACCCGAATCTACCACTTTGAAAAAGTGATATTGTCACTTTTGACTCCAAGGTGTAATTTTTTCCCATTTTTTAGCTATAATGTATTTTGTGTATTTTAAGCCCAAAACGAGCCCTTTACCTCAATTTTATGAAAAGTTATTCACATTAAAGGATCTGAGGCGGGGGCCAAAATTTCACAACTTTGGGAACCCCTGGAACGAGTTTGCAATTCGATCTCAAAATCTCAAAATTCTAATGGCAGTTTTAGGGTCGGGGAGAGGTTCCCTCGATCGTATAAGGGTAAAGTACCCTAACTTCGACCGCTTCCTAATTTCGACCACCGGCCGATTTCGGCCGCTATGGACGCAATCTACACGAAAAAAATTTTTTCATGTTCCTTTTTCATAGATAAACAATTTGAGACCAAAATCACAACTCTACAGGCAAAATTGGCGGAGAAAATTGAAAAAAACGAAATCGCATAGGTGAAAAATTTTTTTTACGTTTTCTTTGATCTCAAATTATGAATAATTTTTTAAATAAATTCTACCAAATAATTGTGAATTGTGATGGGGCATGGTGTCAGATTTCGATAAAATCATCGTTTTTGAAAACAACTGTAGGTACGTAACAAAAATTTTCACCAATGTTCAAATTGTTTGGGGTGCCCTAATCTCGACCAGCTATACTATCTTATGTAATCTGTTTTTTGAATGCGATTTTGTTTTTTCTGATTTTCTTTGCGAGTTTTGGCTGTTGGGTTGTCTTTTTGGTCTCATTTTGTTTATCTGTGAAAGATGAATATGAAAAAATTCTTTTCGGGTAAATTCGGCTCTATGCGGGCGAAATCAGCTGGTGGTCGAAATTAGGAACCCAAAATTTCAAAATCAATTTTTGAGTTCCTTCACAAAAAAAATCGCAAAAAATACAAAAAATGATTGTATCGGCTCAAAATTTTAGGGAGTGATAGAGGAAGGATCAAGGTATTTTTTAAGCCATTTTCGACGTTTCTACCTCAAAAAGTCTTCGATTGGTGGAAGTTTGAAAAAAAGTGGTCGAAATATGGCAACCTTACCCTTATCTCAAAAATTTTATATCTTTTGAGGTCCAAACTTTTGGAATTTTTGTTAAGTGGCACTTGTACAAATTTCAAAAAATTTTTTCGAAAATTTTATATGTCAGTGCAGTCAGTTACAAATTGTGACATGCTACACTATGAAGTTTACGTTGACCTCGAATTAATTTTTTTATCGTTTGAAAAATACACAATAAGTAATTTTGTTTTCAATCATCAGAAATGAAAAATTTAAAATTTTTCTTCAAAAATTTTGTACGTCACTGCAGCCAGTTGCTAATTGTGATGTTCTGATGTCTTTAAATTCGAAACGTACTTCTATTGATTGGGAGAAAAAATTGGTCCAATCACTTGACAAAAAAATAATAGATTCGTGTTCATAATATCAGAATATCACAATTAGCAACTGGTTGCACTGACGTACAAAATTTTTAAAGAAAAATTTTAAATTTTTTATTTCTGATGATTGAAAACAAAATTACTTATTAGGTATGTATTTTTCAAACGATAAAAAAATTAATTCGAGGTCAACGTAAACTCCATAGTGTAGCATGTCACGATTTGTAACTAGCTGCACTGACATATAAAATTTTCGAAAAAAATTTTCGAAATATACTTTCAGTGATTTAAAAAAAATACATAGGTAATATTTTCAGGCGAAAAAACAATCAATTCAAAGTCAATATAAACTCCGTATTTTGGAATTTTATGATTTGCTGTTGGCTGCACTGGTGTACAAAATTTTCATTTTTTTTTCTTCAAAATTCACTGTTAGTGATTGAAAAATATTTTTTGTTCAATTACTCGATGATGAAAAAAATTATCCCAGCTTAATGATAATAATTTCATATTATTGAAATATTGCTATCTGCAACTTTTCAACCCCCTGGTACTGGTAGCAGTCAGAGTTTTATCTTTAAAGTCCTACGACGGTTTCTCACACAATTTTGATTGGCTAAAAAACGCAAAAAACAGCGTTTTTTCAAAAGGAGGTGCACTTTGAACACCTCCTGATCCCCACCCCTTGCCCCTCGGGGGCTCAAAATTTTTTTGCGAAGTCTCCCACTCGAAGTAAACCATCCCACCAAATTTGGTCAAAATCCAAGATATATTTGTTTTTTTCGATCCACCTTATTGCGCAAGCCTCTTATCGGTAGAAAAATTACAGCCTTAGTGCCGAAACTGACAATATCCATTTTATAATGTTAGTTTTAACTCCAAGGCGCATCTTTGACGTCATTTTTCGGAGGGAATGAGTGGTCAGTTGGTCACAGACAAAAACTGGTGAGCTCATGTGATGCGACATGAAAAGTTGTATCAGATACCGTAACTAACTCATTTTCGCCAATGGGTAAATCCTGAATAAGAATTTTTTTTAAATATCTTAAATACCTGATCATCAATAGTTTGTTGACAATTACAGGATTGTAAATATTGGCTGCTTATTTGCCCAAAACAATTTTCTCCGAAGGAATTTAAGAATACGTGATATCGTTTGATAATAGGTACCTACACTTACTACCTAGGTGCTTATATTTAATAATGTACGAGTATGTATTTTGATTGCAGAATAATCGATATTGCTGCCAATTCCAGTAGTACTCTTTCTGCCGCCATGTCTGAAGATAAGATTATATTTGTTTGGAACACAGAAGGTAGGATTTTTTCATTAGGTACCTACTGAAAAGTATGTGGATTGTTTTAAATTATTATGAGTATAGGTCTAGTTTGTAATGGAATACTTTTTTAGGTATACTTACTTAGCAATTTCTTAGATGTAGGACCTTGTACTTATCCCACAGTGATGTGTTTCGAGGAAAAGCTCCTACTCACCAAAGAAAATCAATTCATGTTTTTTAACATTTTTAGGTGCCTACCTAATGAACCTTTAAGAACCAAAACGATTAAAATATAAAAATTGATTTTGAACCTTGACACATATCACTGTATAGTCGAGCATTTTAGCTGTCGATAATTATATGTACTATAGAGTGATAAAATTGAATTTAACGTAATAATTTAATCCTACAACTTGAGAATTTTTCATTTTCAAGAAGGAAAACCCATCAGGCCATACCCAACTTCTTTCGTTTCTTTTCAAGAAGCATTTTTAAGTTTATCAGAACCAGTAACGAGCTACGGAGTTTCTCATTTAAAGGAAATCAATCTGGCAAAAAATTTAAATATGGATGTGTTGGAATCGATCATAAAAATCTTTGATGAACCGGTTAGTGAAGAAAATAAGTATGCTTTTTGTTCACATGTTTTTGATAAATCTCACACCCGAATGTATTTCAGGAACACAGTGATTTTACCATGGTGGTCGAAGACAAAAAAATTCACGTTCACAAAGCGATTTTGGTTGCACGTTCGAGTTATTTTAGAACAATGTTTCGAGAACAATGGCAAGAGAGCAAAGAATCGTAAGTAATCAGTGGAAATAAGCAAAACTGAAGAGAGTGAGAGTAGGCCTCAATGCAAAAAATTTCATTGCTCCCTTCTTCTCCGAAAAATACATCGCATTCAAAGTACCTATTACAAATCGAAAACTTCAAATTTTTGGTTCAAAAATTCTGAAAATTTTCAATTTTAAGAATTGTTAATTTTTTTACGAATACTCTTTAAAATATTAAAAGTTTTACAAAGTTTCGATTATTATGACCAGTTTTTCAAAAATTCTTCTTTTTTAGAGCTATTTTTTTTTTGTAAAATTAATCGTATTTGGTATTTCACAATTTATTGTTGTTTTCCCAAAAATTTACCAAATTTTTGTTAACTAGATAGACTTTTTAGGTGTTGGTTATGGCATTTTAAAATTGTCCAAATTTGTAAAGGGACTCTGTACTTTTTGGGCTCCTTAGAGGTCTTCCACCGGGGTTTTCGAAAAATTCGGAAAAGGTGTAAATGCACCTAGTATTCATATTGCACTCCTCTCAACCGGTCAAGAAAATAATTATGTATCAGCGCAATTTTGCACCTAAATTCTAGAAACTTTTTTTTTCATTTTTCGTTCATATGAAGTCAATTGAAAATAAAAGATTTCTCTTACGAAGCGTTCAAAAATTACCTAAAGTATTTATACGGCATGGAGATTGAAATTACATCGGGAAATGCGATCGGTAAATATTTTAGTTTCGATATCTTTTCTCAAGTACATAAAAATGCAGCTAACTTAATTTTCATTTGTAACTTTTTATAAGATCTAATGAAAATAGCAGACCAGTACATGGATGAAACTTTGGAACATTTAATCACGAAAGAAGTGGAAAATGATGAGACTTTTTCAAAACCCATTAAGTTGCTGAAAGAAATGATGGGATTGCCAGCATCGGTAATGAAAAAATAATAGTAATTCAGAATTTAATTTATGATGTGTAACAACAGGTCAAATTTATAACCAATCTAATTTGAAATAATATTACTAATTTTCATTAGGATTATGAAGTATTATGTAAAGGGTTAAGCGCATTGGTATTCAGCAAGGATTCCAGTTCGAGATCTTGAAAATGTATTGCCATTTTTGCAAATTATTTATGGTAGATTTTTATTCGGTTACTTTTTAATTGTATTATTCAGTTTTCAATTATGCATGTACTACGATCATAAAATTAAAAAAACGCAGAACATTGCCTACTACTCTTGTATTTCATTATTTAAAAAAATGCATTCAGATATAAAACGCTTTCGTGAAAAAGAACATATATGGGAAATTTATCTTTTGGTAACAATACATATTTTTGTATAGGTATTTTCGGGATATCGGATCTTAGAATTCAGCTTTCGGAAAAAATGCATTCATGGGAACGAAAATCAGAAAAAAGCATTCGAGAAAACAGTGATTTCTTTTTAGACTTAAGAAATAAATTTTTGAAAATTTGGAGCGAGGAAAATTGAAGAGAAGTGGAAGTAAAAATTTAAATGACAAAAACATAGAGGTGTGAAAAAAATCGTTTTGTCGTGTGACAGAATTATTTTGAAATGTATTTTGATGTATTTCTGAACATTTTTCAAGCTGAAGGGAAGCGAATTTGTTTGAAAAATGACTCAATACGTTCTCTCAGTGACATTGAAATGGAGGCCCCCAAAAAAATAATAAAATAAAAAAAGAATGAGAGAGTGGGCCCCAGCGCAAAAAATGTAAGGTAACGTATCCTTTTTCTCTCTGAAAATACAATAAAAATTTCACACATTCCCTCCATCTTCATCATTCAAAACCATAAAAATCTTGCACAATTTTTGATTCGAAAAATTTCTAAAACTTTCAATTTCAAAAACTTTCTACGTTTTTGTTATCACAACGTCTAAAATATGAATATAATTTTGCAAATATTCAGTTCTAATTTCCATGTTTTGAAAAAAACCTCCTTCACATGTTTTTCCCCGTAAAATTCATTGTATTTTTCAATTTATTGCTGGAAATAAGCAGAGCTGAAGAGAGTGAGGGTGGGCCTCAGTGCAAAAAATTTCAAGTCTCCCTTCTTGTCTAAAAAATACATTGTTTTCAAAACATCACAAATCGTACATCATTTTTGATTCAAAAAATTTCGAAAAATTTCAATTTCAAGAATTGTTTACTTTTTTACGATCATTGTTTAAAACAGATATGGAAATTTTTACAGTTTCAATTATGATGACCAGTTTTTTTTAAATTTTTCTTTCCTTAGGGCCATTTTTTTGTAAAATTCATCGTATTTGTCATTTTATTGCTGTTTTCTCTCGAATTTTCCTGTATTAAAAATTTACTGATTTTTTGTTAACCAGATGAACATTCGACGCATATTAAAAATTCTCAAAATTGGGAAGGTACTCTCTTAATTATAAATCAGTGAAAATTATCGAAAATCACTGAGAAATAGTCAGAATTGCAGCACAGTAGAAAATCAGTGAATTTTTTTTTACTGAAAACAAATCAGTGAGAAAAATCATTGAAAAGTCAGTAAAAATTATGAAATTTGTTGAAAAATCAGCAAAAATTCGTTGAAAATCAGTGAATTTTGCCTGTGTTTTTTGAAAAATTTGGGGATGGGGTAAATGCACCTATTTATAAATTGCACTTAACTCAACCGACCACGGAAATACGTATAAGCGCAGATATGTACCTAAATTCTAGAAACTTGATTGTTTAAATTTTTTGTTCACTTAAAGTCAAATGATAATAAAAGATTACTCTTACTAGGCGTACAAAAATTACCTGAAGTATTTATACGGTATTGAGATTGATATAACATCGGAAAATGTGATAGGTAAATATTTTTGTTTCGATTTCTCTTCTCAAGTACATAAAATGCAGCTAACTAAATTGTTATACCTACGTAATCTTTTATAAGATCTGATGAGAATAGCAGACCAGTACATGGATAAAACTTTAGAACATTTAATCACGAAAAAAGTGGAAAATGATGAGACAATTTCAAGACCCATCAAAGTGCTGAAAGAAATCATGGAATGGCCAGCATCGGTAATTTAATTTATGATCAGTATGAACAGGTCAAATTCATAGGTAGTCAACCTAATTGAAATAAACATTAAATTTTATTAGGAATATGAAGTATTGTGTAAAGGGCTAAGCACATTAGTATTCAGCAAGAATTCCAGTTCGAAATCTTGAAGAATTTATTACCATGTTTGCGAATTATTTATGGTAGATTTTTATTCGGCTATTTTTTCAATTGTATTATTCAGTTATCATTTCACTGCACATGTACCATCATAATCATAAAATTTGAAAAAAAACATACTTTCAATACTTTTTTTGAAAATATTCTCATTTCTAATCTGTAGATAGCTACTAGCTAGGTACTTACTTACTTACTTATTAGAAACAAACTAACATTTAAGTAGTAGGTACAAGTTTCATATAAATTTTGTAAAGTTGTGCACCAAGATTATGCGCATACTGTGTGTTAATTAAAATAATTTTCCTACAAATGGCATTTGCTTCGTTGAATTTGCAACTCTGAAATATGGGTTCCTAATCAATTTTCCGATTATCCCATTCCTCGTTTTTTCACCCGAAGGTTAAATTCCGAATATGATTACAAAAATTTGATTCATAAATGTTTTGGATTGTGGTAAAAAAAAAATACCGCTCAAGGAATTTTGTCGGGGGGGGGGGATATGGCAATTTCATCTTTAATTTTCAATTTTCCCAACATGGTACTCAGAGGCGGTTCGAACCCAAATTTTTTGGGGGAATGAGGTTCAAATGTAAAAGATGCCGACTTACGACCTCAATGTCCGCAGTTTCTACCGAGTTTTTCATTCATCAGCATCTTTTTGGGTTATCCAAGTTAGGTGTAGTATGAATTTGAATTTCAGTGTTACCACAGAAAGTAGTTAGATGAGGAGGTCAAATTGTGAAGTGATTTCTTTTTAGACTCGAGAAATTTTTGAAAGTTCTCAGCGAGGAAAATTGAAGATAAATGGAAGTAAAAATTCAAATTATATAGATTTGTGAAAAAATCGTTGCGTCGTGTGACAGAATTATCTTGAAACGTGTATTGATGAACATTTTCTCAAGCGAAGCAAATTCGTTGGAAAAATGACTCACAGTCAGCACGTTCGCTGCCTTCTACGAATGTATTCGAAATAATCGTATTATTCTGTCGCTATACCGAGTCGTTTTCTTGGAATCTTATATGTAGATAGAATATTTGGCCACGATCTGACCCATAGGATTTCGGTAAAACCTTTACTGGATGGCTTTTTTTTGAAAATTTTTCAGCAAATTTCAATTTCCGCGAAATTAATTTTTTTGAGTGATTATAAGTACAAAAAATGAGAATGAATTGTGAAATATGATGTATTGAGATGTTCATCACTTGGCTAAAGTGAAATTTTGTTAATATTTTTATTTTTGCTGATCAATCACAATTTTTTCAACTGTGGTCACATGTGTCACTCGTCAGCCAGATTAATTAGTATTTCATGAATTTTTAAAGTTTTCCGTCATCAAATTTTTTCATAAATTTTAGTCTATATTCCATATTTATTATAATTCGTTCGAAGAAATGAAAATGCTGTTGTCAAAAAACATATATTGAGGAAAATTAAAAAAAAAAACGGATCAGCCACAAAATAATAGCCCACTATATTGCGTTTCAAATTTTTTCTACTTGCATAGGTTAAAACAAATTTTTTAAAAAGTATCCTTATCGAATCAATTTTTTTGAATGTCTCTCCCATTAATTAAAAATTCAATCAATTGGCACAATTTTTTTTCAAAAATACTCCAGGTGAATTCAATTCTTTATTTGAATACGCCTCCCATTAATTAACAATTCGATCAATTTTATTCAATTTAAACCTAAGGTTGAAATTATTTTTTTGAATCCTCCTCTCATTAATCAACGAAACGTTCAGTTAATAATCTTCTAAAAAATTTAAATTATAGAGGTCGAGTCAATAACCCAGGTTGAGTCAATTTTTTTGAATGTCTCCTTCCATATTATAGAAATTTGATCAATTGTATTCAGTTTGAATCCAAAGTTGAATCTTCTTTTTTTATATCTTCTCCCACTAATTGAAAATTCTATCAATTAATTATTTTTTTAAATAATTACAATTGATAGATTATAATGATCGAATTATTAATTAATGGGAGGAGATATTCAAAAAAATAATTCTACTTGGGGTTCAAATTGAATATTGATCAAATTTTTAATTAATGGGAGGGACATTCAGAAAAATTGATTCGGTATGTTTAAGTTGGAAATTGAAGGGCCTGCTGGAAAAAGGGCCCCGTGGAGAAAACACAGTTTTGAGAAAAACGCATTTTAAAATTCATTTTTGCGTAGCTCCGAAAATATAGCACCTAGAGACCTGCGGTTTGCTTTATTTGATAGATCGAACCTTTGACTACACATACAAAGTTTCACCCCCTCCTCAAAAAGTTTTGCCTTCTTCCTATTGGCCGTTCTTTTGACCTCCCGGGAGGCCCTTTTTCCATAAGGTTTTTTTTCAATTTTTTTTCAATTTTTTTCGAGCTAAAATAAAGTAAAAAAATCATTTTTCAATTTTTTTCGAGCTAAAATGAAGTAAAAAATCATTTTTCAATTTTTTTCGAGCTAAAATGAAGTAAAAAAATCATTGATAAAATAAAATCTCGTAATCAAAAATAATTTATTAATAATAATAAGTTGAGTGTCAACACGTTCTAGCACTCCAGGTACCGCCGTGCGGCCAAGTAATAAAAATTCAGTCGAGGTGCTTGTGAAGAAAATCGTTTAGCGCCATCTAGGGGCGAGATATTGAAATGTTGGGTTTGGTAGGTTGTAGTAGTAGGTTGAGAGAACACATTGACGAAAAATGCGGAAAAGGGTCCTCATCTTGATGAGGCCCTTTTTCCAGCAGGCCCTTCAATTTTGAAAATGCAATTCAAATTGAAATCAATTGATTAAACATTTAGGTAATGGGACGGGTTATTCAAAAAAATTAATTTGAACTGTATAACTTTTTTTAGTTGCAACTTTTAAAAAAAAAATAATTCATCGACTTTTAAATTACTTAATGGGAGAAGATTTAAAAAAGAAAGATTAAAATTGTAAAAACATCAATTTTCCAATTTGGGGAGCTCCAAAATTTTTTTAGAATACACACTGCTCTGACTGGCTAAAAAAATATGTACTATCATAAATACTGAAGGAAACTTTAATTTTTTTTTCATCCATGTGAAGTCAACTGGATATAAACGATTACTCTTAGCCAAGGGCTAAAATCACGAATAGGAGAAATATAATAAGTCCTAGCTCAGCGAGACAAACGTTTTTGAAAAATTTAATTGCTTTTTCATTAGGTAACAAAAAACACAAAGTACACAACTGTTTAATTTCCTCAACTTGGGAAATTATGAATAAGAATGATAAATTTTTCCTGAGAAAATGATCATTTATGTAATTCCGCTTTCTTCTTGAAAAAAACAACGAAATTACAAATAATCAACTTTCCCAATTTGAGAATATTTCAGATCAAATGGAAAATTTCCCCAACCGATGAACCAAACACTGAAAAATCTCTTTAGGAGTGTAAAAAATGAAAATATTTTCCCCCATTTTTAGAGCCACTTAGGCCAGATATTTTGGGTACCACTGTGCGCAGGGTAGAAAGCATTTCTACCTGGCATGTTCAGTATACTCAATTTTACCTCTCTAACTCGTGTGCTCGTGTGTGTTCTGGCGTTCTGGCATAAGCACTTGCGAACCTTACCATCTCCCACCTCCCTGGAATTGATGCAAATACAGATCCTTGGCGACAATCTGTTATTGTAATTGTATGCAAGCTGCGGGGTCAGGTAAACTAGTCAAGGGATGGAGATGGAACTGGTATTGATAAGTACCATGCTTACTCTCGAACTGATATATAACTTTAGTATTATCGATTAATTTTATTCAATAGCTTTATTTTTGTGTGAGAAAAATTAATTCAAATAAGTATTCGATTTCAAAATTGTTGGCCGGTTTTGGTTGTTCCTTTATATCGAAAGTTACTGCGGATAAAAAAATAAAGTAAGTAGAAAGTACCTGTAGAGTTTCGACTGTATGTGAATAGCTGCTTCAGTTATGTATATTCGGTAGTTTCAAAGTACAATACTGGCAAAACTTGACGATAACGATTTTGTCAATAGGTATAGTGTATATTTATTTATGAACGCAGAAGCATTTAAAAGAGAAATTTAATTTTTAAGAAATATCGCCGATTGACTATAAATTTATGCTTCTCAGGAAGATGAACATTCTCAATTTACCTCATTTAAACGTGGTACCAGGTGATTTACTTGAAAGTGTTGAAAGGGTATGGATTTCAGGTAATATTCTACCCTATTGTTAATTAATCGGTAATTTTTCGACATTTATGATTATGATTATCTTAATTTTTTCACATTAGATAAAAAATGTGCAATCATAACAAAATCAGACAAGGTTTATACTATCAATACTGTAGACCCTTCTCATCAATTAATTTACGTTTCGGAATTATGCGGAAAAAAAGTAATAGGTAAGGACGAAAAGTATATATTCAACTAATTGATTGTGTATTATAGATGTATTTTAAAAATCATAATTTTTAATGTTTACTTAAAAACTGTGATCACATTTTGATTAGATGTCATCTTTGGTGGAAATTTCAATATTGCTTTAAACGTGAACGGCCAAATTTACAGTTGGGGTGAAAATCAATACGGACACTTGGGTCTTGGCCACTTTACGGCAGTATATACACCCAACTTGATTTCGTTTTTTTCAGAAAATAAACAGTGATGCAAGCATCACAAACTTTCCGGACAGGTGTGAAAAAAAATCAAATTAATTACCTATGTAGGTAATTAGTCTCTCATTCATAACCTTTCTTATCCAATTTTTTCACATTAGGTCAAAAAAGTAATTCATAACAAAATCGCATAAAAAGTCATTAAAAAGTTTTCAAAGTTGCTTGTGGTAACTCCGCAGCAGTGGCATTATGCGAGAATGGAGAGGTTCAGTTTTAAATTGGATATTAATCATGGCTAGAATTTTTTTACAATAAATATTCAACCGTTTGAATAATTTCAATAGGTGTTTCGTTGGGGATACTCAGATTTTGATGGTACAACCAGTACAAACATTCCTACTCAATGTAATGAATTGAACTCTGGGGTTAGTATTGCATGTAGTTTTCAACCCATGAAATTTGCCTCTTATTACCGCTCTGATGGGATATTTAGAAAAAATAATGAGAATAAAATCACAACATTTTTTAACGAAAAAGGAGAAAATAAAGTGAGTTGTTGAAAACCAGACTAAGTAAAATTCAAGTTATCTACCTTTGTTTCATATCTTCTGTTGTTTTTAATTTTCAATTTTTAGCTTCGATTTCCGGGAGGTTATAAAGCATTCGAAAATATAATTGAAAAAGTTGTTTGCGGAGATTCTTACGTATTGGTGCTCGATTCTGAAGGCAAAGTTCAAATCGCAAAAACTCACAAAAATTTATACAATGGAATTGGAAAAGTATGACAATTATCATTTCTGAGTTATTTTAGCTATTTCAGCTAAATTACGGAAAAAAAATTAAAAACCAATGAACAAAGAAAATTTAGATAAAATGCAGGCTTCATTATGCAAATTTCCAAAAAATTATCGACTAGAAAAAATAAAATCATTCCAGCTTACTTAGTGAAAATTTCATATTATTGGAATATTGCAATCTGTAACTTTTCAACCCCCTGGTAGCGGTACGAGTTTTGATTGGAGAAGTATGGAGATGGTTTAGGGAGATGTGGAAACTCAAATCGTATCTTTAAAGTGCTAAGAAGGCTTCTCACACAATTTTTATTAGCAAAACCCCCAAAAACAGCGCTTTTTAAAAAAAAGGTGCACTTTGAGCACCTTCTGCTCTCCTCCTCTTACCCCTAGCGGGCTCAAATTTTTTTTGAGAGGTCTCCCACGCAAAGTAAACCATCCCACTAAATTTGGTCAAAATCCAAGATACGGTTTTTTTTCACTCCACCCTAATACACATTTGAATACTTATTTAACGAAACAATTTTTCTGCAAAGGAATTTAAGAATACGCGATATGCTGATATCTTCTGGCAACAGGTATTTATTTGATAATTTACATGTATGTACTTTGATTCTTTGATTTCAGAATAATTGATATTGCTGCCAGTTCCATTAGTTCACTTTCTGCCGCCATGGCTGAAAATAAGACTATATTTGTTTGGGACAAAGAAGGTACAATTTTTTCATTAATTACATATCTACCTACCTACCAAAAAGTATCTATGTAATTATCGATTTGACAATGCTTTAAATCATTATACGATAGGTAGGTACGAGTAGGTCTAGTTTGTAAGGGAATACTGTTTTAGGTACCTATACTTAGGGCTCATTCCACGTCAGTTCGTACGCAAAGTGGTAGGGTGGGTCGGCGATTTTTTTCATTTTTTTTGTGTGGGTAAACCTCGATGAGAGATGACGAATGCCGCAAACCGCAGCTCTCAAAGTCTTTTTGGAGGGCTGCCACGAGCATTTAAAGTTTTGAGGTGAAGTTGGATATGGTAAAATTGGGACGTGGATAACTCGAAAACCATGATGGGTTGAAAGTTGAAACTTTTTCCAATGTGTAGGGCCTTTGAAGAGCTTTTCGACGATTTTTTGAAAATCAGTGTTGCCACTTTTTTTAACACGAAAAATTAGCTGTAAAAGTTAAAAAATGACATTTCCCCATGATGTCAATCGCCAAAAATTCTGAAAAAAATCTGTAAAGTACAACTTTACATGCTGATTAATATATTAAAAAATTGAGTTGACGTTATTTCGTATTTTCGAGAAAAAAAATTCCAAAGATTGGAAGAAAATACAATTTTCTTTTTCAAAGGTCAAAATTGTGTAAATTGATTTTTTTTTGTTAATTTTACACCATATTCAAAGAAAAAGTCGGTAAAAGCATTTTAACTTCATTCAACACCCGTTAATATGTGCGAAAATGCAGAGTTATGAAATGTTAACTTCAAAAATTGAAAAATAAACATTTTGATATCAGAATTTCTTATTTGGTTACCCCTGGACCGCCTGATACCAAAATGTTTTTTTTTTCAACTTTTGAAGTTGACATTTAATAACTCTGGATTTTCACACATATTAACGGGTGTTGAATGGAGTTAAAATGCTTTTACCGACTTTTTCTTTGAATATGGTGTAAAATTAACAAAAAAAAATCAATTTACACAATTTTGACCTTTGAAAAAGAAAATTGTATTTTCTTCCAATCTTTGGAATTTTTTTTTCGAAAATACGAAATAACGTCAACTCAATTTTTTAATATATTAATCAGCATGTAAAGTTATACTTTACAGATTTTTTTCAGAATTTTTGGCGATTGACATCATGGGGAAATGTCATTTTTTAACTTTTACAGCTAATTTTTCGTGTTAAAAAAAGTGGCAACACTGATTTTCAAAAAATCGTCGAAAAGCTCTTCAAAGGCCCTACACATTGGAAAAAGTTTCAACTTTCAACCCATCATGGTTTTCGAGTTATCCACGTCCCAATTTTACCATATCCAACTTCACCTCAAAACTTTAAATGCTCGTGGCAGCCCTCCAAAAAGACTTTGAGAGCTGCGGTTTGCGGCATTCGTCATCTCTCATCGAGGTTTACCCACATAAAAAAAATGAAAAAAATCGCCGACCCACCCTACCACTTTGCGTACGAACTGACGTGGAATGACCCTTAGGTAACAGGGACCTGGTATATCTACTTATCCCACACTGATTTGTGTCGAGGAAAAGCACCTATTCGCCCAAGAAAATCAAATCATGTTTTAAAAGAACCTTTGAGAACCAAAACGATTGAAATACAAAAATTGATTTTTGAGTCTGTATGGTCCAGCATCTAAGCTGTTTATATACCTCACATATGTACTATAGAGTGATATAATTGAATTTAACTTGATAATTTAATACCTACAACTTGAGAATTTTTTTAATACCTACAACTTGAGAATTTTTCATTTTCAAAAAAAAACAGCCATCAAGCCGTACCCAACTTCTTTTGTTTCTTTTCAAGAAGCATTTTTAAGTTTATCGCAACCAGTAATGAGCTATGGAGTTTTACATTTAAAGACATGTAATCTGGCAAGGAATTCAAATGCTGATGTGCTGGAATCAATCATGAAAACCTTTGATGAACTGGTTAGTGATAAATATAAGTATGATTTCTGATCACACGTTTTCGATAAATCTCAAACCCAATTATATTTCAGGAAGACAGTGATTTCACCGTGTTGGTTGAAGAGAAAAAAATTTACGTTCATAAAGTGATTTTGAAGGCACGTTCGAGTTATTTTAGAACAATGTTTCGAGAACAATGGCAAGAGAACAGAGAAAAGTAAGTAGGCAATCACTTGAAATATGCAGAGCTGGCGAAAGCAATAGTTGTCCCCAGCGCAAAAAATGTAAGGTATCCTTTTTCTCTCTGAAAATACAATACAAATTTTACACATTCTCTCCATCTTCATCTTCATCATTCAAAACCATAAAAATCTTGCACAATTTTTGATTCGAAACATTTCGAAAACTTTCTTTAAAAAATGCTCATATACAGGTTTTTTTTCGTAAAATTCGTCGTATTTTTCAATTTATTGCTGGAAAAAAGCAGAGTTGGAGAGTGCGAGAGTGTGGGTGGGCTTCAGTGCAAAAAATTTCAAGTCCCCCTTCTTCTCTGAAAAATACATGGTATTCAAAATATCACAAATCGTACACAATTTTTGGTTCAAAAAATTTCAAGTTCCAGCATTGTTTACTTTTTTACGATCACTGTTTAGAATATTAAAATTTTTACAAAGTTTCAATTGTTATGACCAACTTTTTCAAAAAATTCTCCCACCTTAGAGCCATTGTTTTTTGTAAAATTTATCGCTTTGTGTGTGCCTAAATCCTGGAAACTTAATATTTTTGTTCACATGAAGTCAAATGATAGTAAAAGATTACTCTTACGAGGCGTTCAAAAATTACCTGAAGTATTTATACGGTATTGAGATTGATATTACATCGGAAAATGTGATAGGTGGGTAAATACTTTAGTTTATATTTCTCTTCTTCTCAAGTAGGTACACAAAATGCATCTAACTAAATTGTTATGTGTAATTTTTTATAAGATTTAATGAGAATAGCCGACCAGTACATGGATGAAACTTTAGAACACTTAATCACGAAAAAAGTGCAAACTGATGAGACAATTTCAAGACCCATCAAAGTGCTGAAAGAAATCATGGAATGGCCAGCATCGGTAATTTAATTTATGATCTGTATGAACTAGGTAGTCAACCTAATTGAAATAAACATTAAATTTTATTAGGAATATGAAGTATTGTGTAAAGGGCTAAGCACATTAGTATTCAGCAAGAATTCCAGTTCGAAATCTTGAAGAATTTATTGCCATGTTGCGAATTATTTATGGTAGATTTTTATTCGGCTATTTTTTTCAATTGTATTATTCAGTTATCATTTCACTATCATAATCATAAAATTTGAAAAAAACATACGTTTAATACTTTTTTTGAAAATATTTTCATTTCTAATCTGTAGGTAGCTAGGTACTTACTTACTTATTAGAAACAAACTAACATTTAAGTAGTAGGTACAAGTTTCATATAAATTTTGTAAAGTTGTGCACCAAGATTATACACATATTGTTTGTCAATTTAAATTATTACCCATCAAATGATGTTCAATTCGTTGAAATTTCCGTCCCCAAAATATGGGTTTCCATCTAATTTCCCAATTGTTTCATTCCCCGATTTTTTTTTTTAGCCAAGGGCTAAAATCACGAATAGGTGAAATATAATAATTCCTAGCTCAGCGAGACAAACGTTTTTGAAAAATTTAATTGCTTTTTCATTAGGTAACAAAAAACACAAAGTACACAACTGTTTAATTTCCTCAACTTGGGAAATTATGAATACGAATGATAAATTTTTCCTCAGAAAATGATCATTTATGTAATTCCGCTTTCTTCTTGAAAAAAACAACGAAATTACAAATAATCAACTTTCCCAATTTGAGAATATTTCAGATCAAATGGCAAATTTTCCCAACCGATGAACCAAACACTGAAAAATCTCTTTAGGAGTGTAAAAAATGAAAATATTTTCCCCCATTTTTAGAGCCACTTAGGCCAGATATTTTGGGTACCACTGTGCGCAGGGTAGAAAGCATTTCTACCCGGCATGTTCAGTATACTCAATTTTACCTCTCTAACTCGTGTGCTCGTGTGTGTTCTGCACTCGCGAACCTTACCATCTCCCACCTCCCTGGAATTGATGCAAATACAGGTCCTTGGCGACAATCTGTTATTGTAATTGTATGCAAGCTGCGGGGTCAGGTAAACTAGTCAAGGGATGGAACTGGTATTGATAAGTACCATGCTTACTCTCGAACTGATATATAACTTTAGTATTACCTATCGATTAATTTTATTCAATAGCTTTATTGTTGTTCGTTTTTTTGTGTGAGAAAAATTAATTCAAATAAGTATTCGATTTCAAAATTGTTGGCCGGTTTTGGTTGTTCCTTTATATCGAAAGTTACGGCGGATAAAAAAATAAAGTAAGTAGAAAGTACCTATGTAGAGTTTCGACCGTATGTGAATAGCTGCTTCAGTTATATTCGGTAGTTTCAAAGTACAATATACTGGCAAAACTTGACGATAACGTATATTTATTTATGAACGCAGAAGCATTTAAAAAAGAAATTTAATTTTTAAGAAATATCGCCGATTGACTATAAATTTATGCTTCTCAGGAAGATGAACATTCTCAATTTACCTCATTTAAACGTGATACCAGGTGATTTACTTGAAAGTGTTGAAAGGGTATGGATTTCAGGTAATATTCTACCCTATTGTTAATTAATCGGTAATTTTTCGACATTTATGATTATGATTATCTTAATTTTTTCACATCAGATAAAAAATGTGCAATCATAACAAAATCAGACAAGGTTTATACTATCAATACTGAAGACCCTTCTCATCAATTAATTTACGTTCCGGAATTATGCGGAAAAAAAGTAATAGGTAAGAACGAGAAGTATTTTCAACTAGGTAATTAAGGGAAGGTGGGACAGGATGGATCAACCTACACCAAAATGTTCTGCCAAATCGATTCAAATTGGCGAAATCGTCTGATTCTTGCAACAAATTGATGTTTAAACATTTACCTTTCATTTGGCTGGAAAAAATTTCAGTTTGGTGCATACCTCAACCTAATACGATTTTTAGATTTTTTTCACTTTTCTGCATCCTGCCCTACAGAGTGGGACAGGATGCAAAATGCCATGGGGCAAGATGCGAACAGTAAAAATCACGAATTTCGAGGTGGGTACCACCGAATTAAATAAAAGTGTAATTTTTGGAAAGATGAGTTCTAAAACCTCCGTATTCATAATTTTTGTTGCACATTTTCCGATTTCTCAGACAAACTCCTGATATTTCTGATATTTTATCAGAAAATTATTGAAAAAATGTGATATTATGGAAAAAAATCACAAGAATATCAATTGAAGCATGTTTAGCACCATACGTGACTTTTTCGAAACAGGGAGTCTAACAAAATTTCAAAACCCCAAAACAGGACAAACAGGACCTTCAACAGGACCTTTAAAAAATCGGTTCTGATCGATTTTGTACCCCCCCCCCCCCAAAAAAAAATCCTATTCTGGCAAAAAAAATTGAAACGAATTTTTTCAATAATTGTAAGAAATGAGCAAAAAATTTATTTTAAAAATTCAAGGACAAGGAAGATAGAATAAAAACATGAAATTTTTTTCTATTTTGGCGGGTGGAATTTCAAAATTGTTACAAAACAGGACTTTTCACTGAAAAAGCCCCAAAACAGTACAAAAACAGGACAAACATGACCACTCAGCCCAAAACAGTACAAACAAAACGAACAGGAGTTGTTAGACACTCTGCGAAAAATCGTATTTAAAAACAATGTTAATTTGTATCCTATCCCATTTTCAATTTGCATCTTGCCCCACCTATGTTTCTTTATAACGTACCTACTAGGACTGGCGATTATAGAAATTAAAATCGATTAATCGATTATTCGAATTTTAATCGATTAATCGACGCCTGATTAATCGATTAAGAATAATCGCTCGATTAATCGATTAAAAATAACCGTCCGATTTTCTCAAATCGACCAATTAATTTACCTTCGCCCCTCCCCCTCCTTGTCCTGGGACAAAAATATGCAATCCAATTTCAGTTCTTTGTTTCATGTGAAAATCTTCAGTTTGGGCAAAAATTTTGGGGTTGAAAATGAAAAATCTGTCACCTAATATTATTAAAAAAGAGAAATTTGCTGACTCATTATTTTTTTAGAAAAATAAAAATTTTCCAAACAGATGTTTTGAAAACAAAAAACAAAAATTCGTGCTTTTTGAGCTACTTTTTTGACTTCAAAAAACGACCGATTAGACGATTAAAAATAATCAGCCGATTAAACGATTAAAATAATCGAATAATCGATTAATCGATTACCCGATTAAAAATTTTGGCCGATTTTAAAGAAAAAATAATCGATTAATCGATTATAATCGCCAGCCCTAGTACCTATAATGACTAGAAAATAAAGGCGAAAAAGCCAAACAAATACATCATTCGATAGATAATTCAATGCAGATTACAAAAAAATTACCTACCTTAATCTTTTTTTCAAAACTTGAGAACATGATATTTCACAAAAATCAAATTTCAAGAATTTTACGAAAATCACGTAAAATCACATTATTGATAATAACTCGTGAGATATTCCATACTAAAACGGACCAAAAATGAAGTCGAGTCTTCTGATTTTGGTCAGATTTTTTTTGCGAGTCCCCCTTGGTGGTCTATTCACAAAAACACGATCATTTCTTTTATAACCCTCAAGGGGGATGGAGGTGAGCCTCCTACGTTTCATCCAATTGCGATTTTTAGCCAAATTACCTAAATCTGAAGGCTCATATATCGAGATGGGTTGTACTTCGGCGAAAATTGTTTGCGGAGTCTGAAAGAGAATCAATAGGAGATTCCAAAATGGTAATCACATTTTGAAAAGCTCAAAGTTGAACTTTAGTGGTGGAAGCTCAACTTTCATGATAAGAACAAAAGATGAAATCTACAAGTTAAAAATCTGAAAAAATTACAGTAATTAGACCTTTTTACCTTTTTCTCAACTAAATTTTGGTCAAAATTCAAAAAAATGGAAAAAGTGAAGTCATACATTAATTTCTACTACCTAATTTAAAGGCGCTTAGTTCGAATATATGCTCAGTTTTTTCATCTGACCCCTCTGAGCTCCCTATCAGCCCCCCTGATGGGGTCAAAATTCAAAAAAATGAAAAATTACGCGTGACGTGTCGTTTGTTGGGTTTTTGAGGGCGCTCAGTTCGAATATTGGCTTATTTTTTGGATTTGACCCATCAGTGCCCCTCTAGCCCCCAATTTTGGGAAAAAGTATGTTGAGAAATGAAAATATCGTGTGGCATATCGATTCTAATTAATTTGAGGGCGTAGAATTCGAATATCGACTTACTTTTTGATCCAACCTACTCAACGTCATTTTTTGAAAAACTCAATTTCGTGTTGATCACTTCAGACTGAAGGAGGGGGCCGGATCAAAAAGTAAGTCGATATTCGAATTCTACACGCTCAAATTAGTTGGAATCGATATGCCAAACGATATTTTCATTTCTCAACATACTTTTTCCCAAAATTGGTAGGCTAGAGGAGCATTGATGGGTCAAATCCAAAAAATAAACAAATATTCGAACTCAATGCTCTGGAAAACCTAACAAACGACAGGTCACACGTTTTTTTTTTCATTTTTTTTCATTTTGACCCTATCAATGAGGCTATTAGGAGTTCAGAGGAGTCGAATGAAAAAACTGAGTACATGGGTCATTCCGCTAGCAAAGGGCCCATATGGTCGAAATGGAGTTATTGCCATGGGGCAATACTAGAGACCCTAAGTAGTCGAATAAAACCGATCCCAACTCAAAAGGTCCAAAATTCGCTGAGATATCGCATTTTGAATTTCGAAAATGCGAGTAGTCAAAATTTTAAAAAGTCGAGAAAATTGAATTTAAAGTTTTTCGAAGTGAAAAAGTGAAATATTTTTTCCGCATATGAACCAATCGTCTTGAGGTTTGGAACTGTTGTTCTTCATGTCATTTCTCATCATTTGGCCGAAGAAGCGATGCCCCCCCCCCCCTTCAGAGTCTGTACACAGCCTACGACCATATGGGCCCTTCATAAAAAATGTTTCAATTCTTGAGAGAACATCTAGAAAAACGTGCAGAATTGTTCTTCATGTCATTTCTCATCATTTGGCTGAGGTAACGATGTCCCCCCTCCCCCCTTCAGAGCCTGTACACAGCCTACGGCCATATGGGCCCTTTATAAAAACTGTTTCAATTCATGAGAGAACATCAATGTTTAAGTTGAAAAAACCTGCAGGAGGATGAAATTCAGTCAGATGAATGTTTATTACGAATCAGAATAGAAAAATTATGGTGAAAAAATAGCGATTCCTTGCATTCTGTGTTTTTATTTTAGAAAAAACATGCAATCGACCAAATGGGCCCTTTTCAAAAAACTTTCGAACCTCATTTTCTGTCACTTGAAGTGCGTTTTCGGCAAATTCCCTGTACCATACGATAGTAGACACTCCAAGGAACAAAAATTCGCAAAAAAAAATATAATTTTGACCACTTTTGCTAAAAACGTGATTTACTCGAAAACTGTGATCGACCAAATAGGCCCTTTACTAGCGGAATGACACATATATCGAAATCAACGCCTTCGAATCAGTAGTAATCAATGTGTTACTTTACTTTTTTCGATCTTTTTGAATTTTGGTCAAAATTGTGGACCCCTGTACCTCCAGGGGTCTAGAGATCCCATCTTGGAAATTCGTTGGTTGAAAAAAGGGTAAAAAGGTCTACTTACTTACTGTGATTTTTTTCAGATTTTTAAATTGTTGCTTTCATCTTTTATTCTTATCATGAATGTTGAGTTTTCACCACCAAAGTTCAACTTTGAGCTACTAAAAATATGATTACCGCTTTTGAATCTCCTATTGATTCTCTTTCAGACCCCGCAAACAGTTTTCGCCAAAGTACAGCCCATCTCGATCTATGGAGCCTTCAAAGTTGGGTAATTTCGCTAAAAATCGCAATTGCATAAAAATTACGAGGCCTACCCCCCAGCTCTCTTGAGGGTTAAAAAAGAAATGATCGTGGTTTTGTGAATAGACCGCCAAGGGGAACTTGCAAGAAAAATTGAGCCAAATCGGAAGACCCGACTTCATTTTTGGTATGTTTTAGTATGGAATAAATCCGTCAGGGGTCTGTAACTTTTTTCTGTTTTGTGTCGAAGTGATACCTATCCACCAATCACGCAGAAAAATTTTTTCAACCACATCACAGACGACAATAAGTCGATTTACATCCTGCCCTTCTTCCCTTATGTATATTTTAAAAATCATAATTTAGCGTTCACTTGAAAATTGTGATTATATTTTGATTAGATGTCATATTCGGTTCGAGATTCACCATTGCCTTAAACCTAAACGGCCAAATTTACAGTTGGGGCGAAAACAGTTTTGGACAATTAGGTCTCGGCCATAACAAGGAAACACCAACACCCACCAGGATTTCGTCTCTCTCAGATAAAAAAGTCATTAAAATTGCTTGTTGCGATTTCTCAGTGATGGCGTTATGCGAGGATGGAGAGGTTTAGTTTTTAATTTGGTATTAATCGTAAGTAGAGTTTTTTTTAATACGATACATTCAATCTTTTGAATAATTTCAATAGGTGTTTGGTTGGGGATACTCAACAAAATCTACGAGAACAAGCATTCCTACTAAATGCAATAAAGTAAACTCTGGGGTTAGTATTGCTTGTTCTGATTATGTGTGGTCCCTCAACCCTTCTTATCCAGATGATGGTGTATATGGTCAAGTACTACCCGTCCGCACGTTTTTCAATGAAAAAGGCGAAAATAAAGTGAGTTATTGAAAACCAAAAATTTAAATCAAAGTTGTTTAATATCTACAGTTTTGATTTCTTTTTCAATTTTTAGCTTCGATTTCCGGGAGGTTACACAGAATTTGAAAATATTATAGAAAAAGTTGTTTGCGGACGTAGTCACGTATTGGTGCTCGATTCTGAAGGCAAAGTTCAAATCGCAAGCTATACAGAAACAACTTTTAAGCAATTGGATATTTCTGAAAAGTATGGTCAATCGATCATTTTCAATAGATTATGTAGGTACCTAAACGGCATGGGTATCGGGTACATTCTCAATAAATGAAGGGGTTTTCTAGATAAATACCTACCTAAATAGGTACCTAAGTATCGATAGATACCGTAAATATAATGCTGAAAATTGCAGGACTATAAACGTTGAAATTGCAAATAAAATTTTACTCTAAACGAATTTTAGTGTAGGTAAATTAGACAAAAATCAACATTTCTGGCCAGCAAAGCTTTTATTGCGGAATACTGTCGAGAGAGGTCTCCTG
The DNA here is from genome assembly GCA_033439095.1 of Pseudococcus viburni. NCBI lineage: Eukaryota > Metazoa > Arthropoda > Insecta > Hemiptera > Pseudococcidae > Pseudococcus > Pseudococcus viburni. Next base: position 6,959 of record JAVBJF010000526.1, on the reverse strand, counting down.
AGTAACCCCTAAGAGTTACCACCTCCCAGACCCCTTGCCAATTATTTTATGCCCCCCCCCCTAAAAAACAGTTTTTCGCTTCTATCTCATTTGGATTTGATTTTGCAGTAAAAATAGTTCAGTACTTTTTTGTTCTACTGTCAATTTCCAATATTTTTTGTATGAACAATTTTTTTGTACGACCATTAGCACAGGAGATAAAGAGTCCTGAAAGAAGGGGGTCATGAAGAAAATACTATCATTTGAAAACGTAATAATATGTATAAAATCGTTTTAAACTGTGTGTTTCGGCCATGAAAATAGTAGTATCATGTAAATTAGTAGTATTAATACCAACTTGACCCCCCTCCCCTTTCTATGTGTCCACCCCATCATACCCATTTGTTTTTATTTAGCAGCGGCAATTAGATTGAGGGGTGGGGTGGGGTGGACACGTAGGAGGGGAAATAGGTTCAAAAATGTACCTTGACTCTCTCCCCCCCCCATTAGTGTCCATCCCACCTCACCCCTTCATCATATAGCCACTGGTAAATAAAAACAAATGGGTAAGGTGACGTGGGCACATAGGAAGGGGAGGGGGTCAAGGGAGTATTAATATCATCAATTTACATAGTACTACTATTTTCATGACCGAAACACACAGTTTAAAACGATTTTATACATATTATTACGTTTTCAAATGATAGTATTTTCTTCATGACCCCCTTCTTTCAGGACTCTTTATCTCCTCTGCTAATGGTCGTACAAAAAAATTGTTCATACAAAAAATATTGGAAATTGACAGTAGAACAAAAAAGTACTGAACTATTTTTACTGCAAAATCAAATCCAAATGAGATAGAAGCGAAAAACTGTTTTTTAGGGGGGTGGAACTCCCATAAACAAATTAGCAAGGGGTCTGGGAGGTGGTAACTCTTAGGGGTTACTCAGGAGACCTCTCTCGACAGTATTCCGCAATAAAAGCTTTGCTGGCCAGAAATGTTGATTTTTGTCTAATTTACCTACACTATTTAAGAATACACAATATCTTCTAATAATAGGTATGTACTTATCTAATAATTTACACTTATACACTTTGATTGTAGAATAATTGATATTGCTGCCACTTCTGCTACTCGTTTTTCTGCCGCCATGGCCGACAATAAGACTATATTTGTTTGGATTTCAGATAGTATAATTTTTTCATTACCTACGTACCTTAAAGTATCTATTAATTAATTTGACCATGTTACAATTATATAGGGCAACCCAAATTATTTATTTAAAATTTTTTTGCTGCTTTCCGATTACAAAAGTTATAAAACTGCACACTTAGCAACACCATTTTATGAAATCAAAATTTTACTTCGAATTCGTTTCATCCATAAGCGCACCCAAGGGGGGCTCAAGGGGCTCAAGCCCTCCCCCCAAGCTCGGAAAGGATATTTTTTATTACAAAAATATGCATTTTTTTGCTATTCAAATATGATTTTTCGAAAAAATTTCACTCTCGCTTCGCTCGGGCAATATTTTAATCATTCTATTTCCTAAATAAACAATAACTCTCTAAATCTGATCAGTCATCGATGAAATTCTGCCTTTGAGAATCAGCGAAATAATTTTTGACTGATCTTTCAGTCAAAAATCACTGATTTCTCAAGCAATTCTCATTTTCCAGGAAAAATCAATAATTTTGATTTGATTGAAAGATCGGTGAAAAATCACTGATTTTCATTTAAATTCATTTCACTGATTCAAGCACGTAAATTTTACAAAATAGAATTTACCGAAATAATTTAATAACTATAATTTGATAACTTGAGAATTTTTCTCTTCCAAAAAAACCAGAAAGCAAGCCATACCCAACTTCTTTTGTTACTTTTCAAGAAGCATTTTTAAGTTTATCAGAACCAGTAACGAGTTACGGTGTTTTCCATTTAAAGGCAACTAATTCGGCAAGAAATTTAAATATTGATGTGCAGGAATTCATCAGTAAAGCCTTTGATGAACCGGTTAGTGAAAAAAATGAGAATGCTTTTTATTTACACGTTTTCGATGAATTTCAAACCCAATTATGTTTTAGGAGGACAGTGATTTTACTATATTGGTTGAAGAGAAAAAAATTCACGTTCACAAATTGATTTTGAAGGCACGTTCGAGTTATTTTCGAACAATGTTTCGAGATCAATGGCAAGAGAACAAAGAAAAGTAATTAGTAATAAGTAGAATTATGCAGAGCTGGTGAAAGCGATAGTGAGCCCCAGTGCAAAAAACCTTAGCTACCCTTTTTTTTCCCTAAAAAATACAATAAAAATTTTACGCCCTCTCCCCCATCTTCATCATTCAAAACATAAGAAATCTTACACAATTTTTGATTCGAATAATTTCAATTTCAAAAATTTTTCACTTTTATTATCGCAGTGCCTAAAATGTTAATATTTTTGCAAAGCTTCAGTTATTATTTCCAAGTTTTCAAAACATGCTCCTTTTCCAGTTTTTTCTTTCGTAAAATTCATCGTATTTTATTTCAATTTATTGCTCTTTTCCCCCAACATTTTCGTTTTGAAAATTTTCTATAAACCATTTAGTGTTTTTAGGGGTTAATCAAAGCATATTTAAAATTATCCAAGTTATTAAGAGGTCTCAATTCATTTTGGCTCCCTAGAGGCCTTCAATCAGATTTTGAAAAATCCGGCCCGGATGTAAATGCACCTTTTTGCACTGCATTCAACATTAACCGGCCAAAAAAATATGTATAAAAGCAAATATTCACTTAAGTACTCAAAACTCTAATTTTTCATTTTTTTCATGTCAAGTCAATTAAAAATAAAGGATTACTCTTACGAGGTGTTCAAAACTTATCTAAAGTATTTATATGGCATGGACATTGATATTACTTCGAAAAATGTAATAGGTAAATATTTTAGATTCGATTTCTCTTCTCAAGTACATGAAATGCAGCTAACTAAATTTTTATGTGTAATTTTTTATAAGATCTAATGAGAATAGCAGACCAGTACATGGATGAAGCTTTGGGGCATTTAATCACAAAAAAAGTGGAAAGTGATGAGACCATTTCAAGACCCATCAACGTGCTTAAAGAAATCATGGGATGGCCAGCATCGGTAATAAATAATAATAATAATATAATAATAATTCAGAATTTAATTAATGATCTGTATGAACAGATCAAATTCATAATCAAATTAATTGAAATAAAATATTAAATTTTATTAGGAATATGAAGTATTATGCGAAGGCCAAAACAAATTGATATTCAGCAAGCATTCCAGTTCAAAATTTTGAAAACGTATTGCTGTTTTTTTTGAATCTTTTATAATTAGTTTTTTTTATTCGCTTATTTTTTCAATTGTATTAAGTATTCAGTTTTCACGTTACTATGTAACAAAGTAACATGATTGATCATAAAATTAAAAAAAAAACTTTAATACTTTTTTTTCAAAATATTTTTATTTTTAATACCTCAAATTATCCAAGGAACCTGTACGAATTTCATCCAACCAATTTCCCAATTTCCCCATTCCCCGATTTTTTTTCATCAGAAGGCTAAATTTCCAAATACAATTACAAAAATTTTATTCATAAAAGTTTTGGGGTGGGGTGGAAATATATCACCGAAGGTGTCACAAAAATTCTACACATTAATTTTTTCCCGAAGGCTACAGCTTTCCTCCCCACGACGTTCAAGGGAAAGATTGTAAATAAGAAAATTGTTCGTTTTTTTATGCTCTTCAATTTTTGTTTCAATTTTTTTTCAGTAAGTGTGTAATTTCAAAAGTTATAGCCGAAAAACCAAACTTTGAACCCCCCCCCCCAAGACAAAATACCCACAGATTTTGGGGAAGTTCGGGTATATTAAAATATGTCGGGAAAATGCATTCGGAGAAACATAAGTAAATCAAGAAAAAAGACACTTGGAAAAATGCCTCTTCACAGGTAAAAAAATTCGAGAGAAAAAAATCGAGAAATTGGGCATTTGGGAAAGTGAAAATTTAAAAAACCAAATTCGACAAACTACGGTACTCCAAAATTAGAATATTTGAAGACATCGTTGAAAAGTTATTTCAGAATCGAAAAATCAACAAATTAAATTACACCATTATGAATAAATTACGATAAAAGGATTTCCAATTCGAAAGGGATAGGGAGTTCGAACCCTGGTTTGATTTTTTTTCAACTTTACGAAGAATACAAGTTCAGAAATTATAAAACGAATTTATGATGCGAGATACGAGATGCTGTATAAATTGATTGGTACTTTTCTAAATTGATGCTGCAGTTTTTTTTTTCGTCTTTAGAGATATGAATTTTTTTATTGCTTTTCGTCAATTTCAAAAGTAGCTAATTGAATTATTCTTGCTTTACCGGTAGATTTTTGCTGTTTCCTTCTTTAGAACATTCGATTATAGGAAATGATTTTTATTAAATGACGATGCATTTTTATGCATCTAATATGCCTAAAACACCGATCTTTCGAATTAAATTTCCCAAAACGAAAATAAATATATAATTCAATGTTTGAGGGACAGGAAAATGAAAAGGGGAAAGTAAAGAAGGAGCATATCAGTAAGTATCACTTTAAGTAATTTACCAAGTAGGTAGGTACATAGGGTTGATCAAAATCTCGCTATTGATTCAATACTGTTCACAAATTTTAAAACCAATTTTTAAAAACTTTCAAATCAAATTAAAATTTCAATTTGAACTTTTTTTTTAGAAAAATTGCGAAATTGAATCCTTTTTAAAACCCATAATTTCCCAATTCCCCCACAAAAAAATCTCCAAAACTCGATCACCTCAACCCACCATTCTCAATCTCAACCCCTATTCGTATCCTCCCAGAATTTCTTCCACCAGGAAACCCCTCCCACCCTTTTTTCGTTCTAACAAAAAGCCACAGCACGAATCCCGAACAAAATCTCAACGACGCGTAAAATTTATTCGCCATGTTTTACAATAATCATTTAAAACAATTAAAAAAAAAAAATACTAAAACCCGAATCGGGCTAGCGTTGTGTCGGAATACGGCGTTAAAAAATTCAGTAATACCCTTTCCATGTATCATGCCTTCTAAAACTAGCGCAGACAAACGATAGAATTATATTTAGGCGGGAATTAACCGGCGTAGATATTCCCGATCTCTAAAACCGTTTTCTCTTCGTCCTTTCGCCATCGAGAGCAGGATAACGGTTTTTCGAAACTTGGACTTTGCATTTTCGCCCGTCTTGATTAATGTCTCTAATTAAACAAAGTGTTAATGGAAACAAACTTTCAAGCGAATTAGTATTTTCTGGTTAACTCGTCTTGTACCTCTACTCCCTTTCTCTATAAAAGTACTCCCTCATTTTGTTCCACTTTATTCGATCTCGAATCTGTGTTTTTTTCCTTTTTCTTCGTTTTTTTTTTGACCTGTTCTATCTCTTGTAGTAGTACGGTGTTAAGATGAGGAAAAAAAACTAAGCCAGCGAGGCAACAATTTGTCTTAATGTAATAAATTCACCAAAGAAGGAGAAATAGGAAAAAAATCTGAGAAATATTTTAATTAAACTTAAACCAAGGCAAGGAGGTGATAATTATGCTGTATTTTTTAAAATTATTCGTTAAAATTATTTTATTTCTAATTTCATTATTATAAAATTATAATATGTGCTCGAATTACTTATTCTAGTACATGTTTTTTCTTTTAAGATGATAAATTTCATACAATTAAGAAAATTGAATTTTCAAGTTTTTTTTTCATCAGATTAAAATATCGTTCTTCTCACGTACACAATTTTCGGGACGATTAGTGTTAACCTCACATTATGGGATTCGAATATTTCGTCATTTATGCTTTTAATCGGCTTATAAACGATTTCCGATGCTAAGAAGGTGTAATCTGGCATCAACAATACAACAATGATGAATGAAAGAATAGAGGAAAAAATAAAAATACGAGGAAAGGAGGGTGATTCACCCCACCTCACTCAAAATTTAAAAATTTTTTAAAAATTTGCAACATTCAAAATTTTAAAGTTATTTCAACGTTTGAGAACGATTTCAAACCATCACATTGTCAAAAATCGAGTCCATATTTTCTAGAATTTAATTTGAAATTTTCAAATTTGCAATTTTTTAAACGTCTAAAATTTCAAAGTTGTTTAAAATTCATACCTAACTCAATATTTCACAATTATAGCGTTTTCTAAAAATTTCATTGAAATTTTCAAATTGCAAAAAATGAAATAAATATTTTTGGAAAATAACAATTTTTCAATTGAAAAAAATCATAAAATTATACAAATTGAAACTCAAGTTTTCTAAATTAATATCAAAACACCCCCCCCCCCCCCCTTCAAAAACATGAAGCAATTCTGACTTTTTAAAAATTCAACATCAGGTAAGTAGGTATTTTCAATGTTTTTTCAAGTAAATCTGTTCAATTTTGGTCTTATTTCTCTTGAGATATTTTGTAAGCCTCGTGATGTAACCAAAATTCAAGTTATTTCAAAATTTAACAAACTTTTATAAAATTTATAACATTTTCTAAAAAAAAACAATGCCGAATAGAGAAGGGGACAAAAATTGTATCTAGTCCTCAAATGTGCTTTCAATAAAATACTCCCCCCCTCACCCCACGCCCTCAATTGATTCACAGGCAAAAATTTGAAGCTTGAAACAAACACAACTCAAATGTTCATATCCACCCACGAATTTTCTGGAAATCACATTCTACCCCTCCCCCCCCACATTTCAACCTCATTCCCATCTTATTTTTTCGAACACTTACATATAAATTCATCGAAAAATTTCAAAAATTGAATTAGACCATTTAAAGTAATTTCGCAACAATAAAATTGAAAATTTTCGAAAAAAATTGAAAAATTATGAATTATTTAAATTTTTGGTCTTATCTTCTGTAATATTCAAATGACTCCTCTCTCTTTTCTTTAACTACCATCAACCAAAATCTTTTCCAAT